>OX451738.1:460104120-460436901 GCA_948472305.1 Vicia faba
TAAGCTTAGTTAAAAGCTTTCTAAGGTTGGAGATAAGCCCGATATAAAATCTCATAGGTACATGGCCAGCCCATCAAAACCTCTGATCGGTTTGTGAGCTGATAAGTGCAAATAGTAGTTATTTTTGTATATACTTTTTGATGCACTTATTGACTCTTTATTGTTAATTTCGGTTGAATAAACCCGACTTTTGTGTAAATATGTATACTTAGTGTATAATTGTATTTATGATTCATTTATGTATCATTTGATAGTTTTATTGCCTTTTTGTAGGTAATTTCGCGTACTTGGAGCATCGGGGAATAAGGTGTCGAAGGCACGACTCTGAATAGGCATTTTTAGACAAATTCAAGAAATAAAGTTGCTTCAGGTCGCGCTTAACATGCTCTCAGTGCTGGTTTTGGAGCATAGGCAGAGGCGAGCACACCTAGCGCGATATTTGGCGATTAGTACGCTCTAAGGCGGTTTAGTGAATAAATGAAGGCTCACTTAGCGTGATATTTGGCGCTTAGCATGGTCTGAGATTTTCAGTTTTTGTATAAATATCTTAGAACATATTTTTTAGGGATTTTATCATCTATTTCCCTCTTGGAGGAGCTCTGATTCGATTTTTATAGTTTAGAGGTTTACCCAACATCATTACGTGTGCATCTTGTCAATTGGTTATGATTGTCTCAGATCATGTTGGCACTGCGAGAAGTTTCCTATTTATCTCATTCATCCCTATGTATCATTCCAATGGTGGATTTTGTATGTATATTATGATACGGTGGGCCGAACTGACTATTTTTTGGAATGCTGATTTGCGTTTTGCGTTTATTTTTGCAAAATGTCGCGGTAAGCAAGAGTCGCCACCGACTTTTAACAAGGAAAGTAAAAAAGCACAGAAAAATTCCTTTTTCGAGATATTTCTCGGGTTCGGGGGGTAGATTATAGAAAGGAAAGGTGTTAGCACCCTTTCTATCCGTGGTTATCCACGGGCTCTTAGGTACTTGCTCAAATGTTTTCAAAATTGCTTTCTTTGTGCTTGTGGGTTTTGAAAAAAGTTTTTATTTGAAACTTTGATTTAACTCTTGCTTCTGTCCTCAAGAGCGTATGAAGTATTTTTTGAAAACTTTGTTCGAAAAGTGTAAGTGTGAAAAGTTTTTGTTTTTGAAAGAGCAAGTATCTAAGAACCATCTACCTACTCGAAAAAGGAATCGTTCTATACTAATTTCCTTTAGACAATGTTATCCTACTATGGATGAGTAGGTAGCACCGTCATTGGAGTTTAAGGGTCAATTCGAATGCGGGACTTACGGTCACTAAAGCAATGTTAGGATGCCTTAGCAGTAACCCTAATATCCTAGATCATTTGTTTGAGGTAACAACATCCGAGGCAACCATTTCGAGGCGACTATGATCTTTTAGACAAGAGGGTGACCTCTAAAACGACCTATACTCAATGACCGTGTACGAAGGCAACCAAGTGGGGTGTACCCTAAGAGTGCGCATGTGCGAGTGTGTTATTTTCAGTTATTTTTATCTTTGTACATGTTAAAGGTGATCTGATTTTGATTTTAAGATTAACATTCAGTCTTGTCATGCAAACCCTATTATCAAACATCTAACAGTTATAATTTGCAAAAATTAAAGGTGCGGAAATTAAATTACAAGGCGTCGGGTATTTACATCGCCAAAGACAAACCCTTTGAAAATAAATAAAGCGATAAAGATAAATAAAAGTCCTATTTAACTATTGGATAAAAAGTAAATCGCGGCGCAAAATTAAATCGGACGCATGATTAGGGTTTTGACCCTTTTGGTTAAAGAAGAAATATTTTTGTTGTTTTTATTTTAAGAAAGAAATAAATCATAAATTAATTACTAAATTAAATTAATACATTAATTAAATGAAAAATAAATTATTTTTGGAGTTTTTAATTATTTAGGAAAGAAATTATAATAATTAAATTAATGGTTAAAAACTAGTTAAGTCTAATTAATTTTATTATTTTTTCAAAAGGAATTAAAGTTCTCTAATTGAAACCTAATTAATTAATAAATTTATTAAGAAAAATAAAAGATTAAAATTTTATTTGAAATAATTAAAAAAAAATTGTGATTTTATTTAATAAAAAAGGAATTTTGTGATTGGTTAGAAATTAAACAAAAATAATAAAACAATTAATAAAACAAAATAAATAAATAGAAGAGAGAGGTATTGGGCCTGAATTTGTGGTGCTGGTAGAAATTTCGTGGCCCAATATGTGCTGGCCTTTTTGACTTTCTGGAATCCAGTATGCATGCATTGACCTGGACTATGGTGGACCTTCCATCATGGACCCTCAGATTTGGCCTTTGGCCATCTGGCAATTGGATGAATGATGGCGCATGGTAGGTTGCAAGAGAGAGCATGCATAGGAATACCTGAAGAGAAAAAATATTGAGAAAGTGGAGGACCTGGGATTCAAACCCAGGTCCTGAAGGATAATGCATTGCACGTTTGCCATTACGCCACGCTGTTTCATTTTTTGTTATAATAAATATTAATCATAATATATTAAAACAAAATAAATGCCAACAAAAATAAAACGCGAAAAAATTATTTGAATTGGCCAACCGGAGGATGACACGAACTCATCCCTGTCCTCAGACCTGTAACAAAAATACCTCCGGATTTGAATCCGCAACTAAAAACGCAGGCTTATGCTAAAAATCTCTCCAAGCCATATAAATACATTTCAAGAACATGGTTGGATCCGTTATGGCCTCCTGATCAAAGCCATGTTCTTCACGTGGATCAATTGTTCCTGAAATAGAAAACCCCAAAAAAGCTCCAAGAACCCTAACTATGGTGATTCTTGTTACAAATCATATAAATGAAATTCACTAATACAAAAAGCTTGCAAATGTTCTTGTGATCACAAATATGCAATTACTTTGTTCAAATGATGCCAGAATAATGATTTACGATTTCAAGAAGGAAGCGGATCCGCAAGGTACTTACAGTGCTTTAGAGTGCTTGAAAACGCGTGGTCTGGATAAAAGCTTCTTGAGATGATCAGCAATCGATTGAGACAAGTCCCAAGTCCTGAAAACGCCTATAGCTTGGACTTTGATCTCTCACATTTTTGTGAATTTTCCAATTCTGGTTTTGCCTCTCTCTGCACTTTCCAACCCTGATTTTCGTCCCTTATGCTTGCTTATGTAATGCTCAATGTATTAGGGTAAGAAATATGGACTAAATCTTTCCATATCAATGCATATGAATTTGATTTGATCTCCAATTTAAACCTTTCCAAATTTGATTCAATTCAATCCTTTTGCCCATGATTTGATTTGATACGAATTTCATGGTGATGCTAGCTTTGAACAAAGCCTAAAACAATCAAAAAATCATGAGTTATTAATTCTTGGGATTTTTTATGATTTTATTTGATTTAAAATGAATAAATTCAATAAAAAATCAAATTAAATAATAAAAGTGAAATATGGGCACATGGCTGAAGCTATGGCACGTGGACAATGATGCAAACTCAAATCAAGTGGAAAAGAATGGGCCCATTTGACAAAATTTGAAGTTTTGGGGATAGTTGACTTTTGGCAATTTTGCAAAAAAAGTCCAACTTCAACAATGCATAACTTCTTCAATTTTGAACTTTTGGAAGTGTTCTTGGACTTTTTAGAAATATTGAGATGTCATATAACCAACACTTTTGGTCTCATCTCATTTTTATATTCCATTCTCAAGTTATAAGCTTTGGAAAAAAAGGTGTTTTTGTTGACTTTCAAAAATGACCTATAATGTCCAAATTTATAACTTCTTGTGAGTGCATTTTTTGATCTTGGGGTATGAAGATGAATTGTTGGAAATTGCATCCTCTTAAAAATGAGATTTGGATGGGTCATTTCTAATGAAGTATGAGAAAGTTATGCTTGGTCAAAGTTAAGTTGACTTTTCCTACAAAACCCTAATTTAGCAACTTTTGAATCTTGATGAATTTTGAGCAATCCTTGATGAATCATGATCAACCCTTGATCAAATGATTAAATATCCTTCAAAATGAGAATGTTGGCAAAAAATCTTGAAGTTTAACTGTATTTGGGTCACAGTTGACTTTTGCCCTAACACATTCGATTTTTTGGACCTTTAAGCAATTGACTGAGCAAACTTTCTCTTCAAGGCTTGAAATTTGACATGGATGATCTTGAGAGAATATTAGGACATTGGGGAGCACTTGAGGTCATTTGTACTCAAGGATCTTGATGCAACACAAAACCCTAATTTGGGGTAGACTGCCTTAGGAGATAGCTTGTCTGTCCAACTCTTGAGCAAACTTGAGCAACTTGGAGATTTTTCTTGCAATGTCTTGAGAAATATGAGAGGGAAAATTTTTGGGTACAACAGCTTCCGTTGTTCAATCTTCTTAAACCTGAGGATGTAGATTGGCTTTCGTGCCTTTCGTGATCTGAAGGTGGAAGATGATTGAACAGTAGAGTGCCCAGAAATTTGCACTTTCATGAAGTGGTATCAGCCTTGTGATGTCGGGAATGGGCTTATAGATGCCATTTGGAGAAGTGTCGATCGCGTAAGAGATTCCTTAGTGAGAGCTTGTATACCTATTGTTGTGGAAGATCCCGCTTGGGGAAATCTGATCTTTGTTGAGATTTAGGAACTTGCCTGTACTTCAACTGAGAGAACATCTCTGTTGAGTTTTAAGAACTTGTCCGTAATTCAACTGAGGGGGAAACATCTTCATCGAGATTTAGGAACTGTCTGTAACTCAACCGAGGATAAGTCTGTTGAGATTTAAGAACTCGTCCACACTTCGACGGAGGAAAATTGTCGAGATTTAGAACCTTATCTGTAATTCAACCGAGGATAATTCAGTTGAGATTTAAGAACCGGTCAGTACTTCGACTGAGGGAAACATCTTCATCGAGATTTAGGAACTATCTGTAATTCAACCGAGGATAATTCTGTTGAGATTTAAGAACTCGTCCACACTTCGACGGAGGAAAATTGTCGAGATTTAGAACCTTATCTGTAATTCAACCTAGGATAATTCAGTTGAGATTTAAGAACCGGTCAATACTTCGACTGAGGGAGACATCTTCATCAAGATTTAGGAACTGTCTGTAATTTGACCGAGGATAATTCTGTTGAGATTTAAGAACTCGTCCACACTTCGACGGAGGAAAATTGTCGAGATTTAGAACCTTATCTGTAAATCAACCGAGGATAATTCAGTTGAGATTTAAGAACCGGTCAGTACTTCGACTGAGGGAAATATCTTCATCGAGATTTAGGACTTGTCTGTAATTCAACCGAGGATAATTCTGTTGAGATTTAAGAACTCGTCCACACTTCGAAGGAGGAAAATTTTCGAGATTTAGAACCTTATCTGTAATTCAACCGAGGATAATTCAGTTGAGATTTAAGAACCGATCAGTACTTTGACTGAGATAAAAGCTTCATAGCTTTGAATTTAACTGCATCCTTCCTGAAAGGTAAAGGTTAGCTGTATGAAATGTATGATATGTATCAAACAATGATGTTCTCAAAATAAATGAGATTGTGTTGTGTGATGCGTATATGCATGTGTCATGATGTATGGAAATGTAATGCTTTTAGCTGGGGAAAATAAATCCCGGATAGCTGCTGGAGAAAGGAGCTGAATTCTTTGTTTCCGCTGGGGATGGCGAATGAAGACGATTGTGAGAATAAACCTGCAGGAGAGGATAATTCCGCTGGGGACTAAACTGATGAGGAAATTACTCTGTGGAGAAGAGATGCTCTGTTGAGGATTCCACTGATAAATTCTGCTGGGGATGAATTACCGTTACTGGTGATACTGAATCCTGTTGGGGATTGACTTCTTGTTTGTGAAGGGAAAGAACTCCGCCGGGGGACGATCTTTCAATTGCGACTTCACTGGGGATAACCTTTTAGACTCTAATGGGGACAATTCTCCAAAGTCTACTGGGGATGATTCTCCAAACTCCACTGGGGGAGCTTTTTTCAGACTGCGCTGGGAAAAAATTTCAAACTCCACTGGGGATATTTTGTATTCTGCCGGGGAATACTCTTATACTCCGCTGGGGAATATTAGGTTCTTTCAGTGCTGATGGTAAATAAACTCTGCTTGGGGAGAATATTACCGATTCATTTACAGTTGCAAGTCTCAGCTGGGAGAGTTAACATTACTGTCTTATTCTGCAGGGAGTGAAAGTATTGCAGCCATATTTTTCAGCTGAATCTACCTTTGTACCTTGTGGATAGAGCAACTGTAAAACTCGGACAAACCTTAATTTCCCCTGTTTCTAATATTACCAGTAATCATCTTTTGTTTCGCATGTAAATATTCATGAGCAGCAATTAATGTCAAATGCATATATCAAAAATGAACATTGGACGTTTTTTGCAAAACAAACAGATAAAGGAAAATAGTTTGAAATTTGTTTGCAAATGAATTGTATTGATTTTGAAGTTTGGCCTGTAAAATAGGAGTTTTTGTACAACAGGTTGACGTCCTAGTAAGAGAACGCCGCCGAATAACAGAATTTACACAATTTGTGAAAAACTAAACAAAACAGCTATGTGAATAATCCCACTAGGTTCCAACTCTGCTATTACCTTTATGTCCTCGAGCATCTCATCACTTTGCTACTTGGTTGAAGGTAGATCAGATCGATTAGTGTCGTCCGAGCTTGATAGTTAATACCGAAGTCTGGTTGCAAGGTGATCCAATGAGACATAGTGTTACGCTTTGATCCCTAATTTTTGCCTGGACCGCCCTTTTGGGTTTTCAGTCCACCGGGATACCCTTTTTTTGCCCAAGCCGCCTTTTCAGGTTGTCGACTTGCCAGGTGTACATATTTTTTTTATTTTCATCCCTTATTTTTGCCCGAACCCTTTTGGTTTGCCGGGAAACCCTTATTTTTGCCTAGGCCAGTCGACCTAGCGGGTTTTTGATTCATGCGTAGTATTTTTCACTATGTCTGCATTGACGGGGTGAGGAAGGTCGTCACCATCCATGGTGGTTAGAATCATAGCTCCTCCTGAGAAGATGTTCTTAACCACAAATGGCACTTCATAAGTAGGGGTCCATTTGCCCCTGGGATCACCTTGAGGCAGTATGATGCGCTTGATCACCAGATCCCCAACTTGATACTCTTGTCGTCTAACTTTCTTGTTAAATGCTTTGATCACCCGTTTTTGGTACGTCTGACCATGACAAATAGCAGTGAGTCTCTTTTCGTCATTAAGTTTAGCTGATCAAGCCAGATCTGAATCCAGTCATCTTCGCTCAAACCTGCATCCTTCATAATCCGAAGAGAGGGTATCTGAACTTCAATGGGTAATACAGCCTCCATACCATATACCAAGGAATATGGTGTTGCCCCTGTTGACGTCCGTGCTGAGGTACGGTACCCATGAAGAGCAAATTGTAACATCTCGTGCCAATCTTTGTACGTCACCGTCATCTTCTGTACAATCTTCTTAATGTTCTTATTAGCTGCTTCAATAGCCCCATTCATCTTCGGCCGGTAAGGGGAAGAGTTGTGATGTTGTATCTTGAACTGCTTGCAGAGCTCGGTAATCATTTTATTGTTGAGGTTTGTACCATTTTCCGTAATGATCCTCTCTGGTACACCGTATCGACAAATCAGATTGTGCCGAATGAACTGTGCCACGACGTTCTTGGTTACAGTAGAAAAGGAAGCTGCTTCAACCCACTTCGTAAAGTAATCAATTGCTACCAGGATGAAACGATGCCCGTTGGATGCCGTAGGTCTGATCTCGTCGATCGTATCAATGGCCCACATTGCAAAAGGACAAGGTGCCGTCAAGATGTTCAGAGGAACTGGAGGTATGTGCACCTTATCAGCATAAACTTGGAACTTGTGGCAGGTCCGAGAATGCTGATAATAGTCGGCTTCCATTGTGTACCAATAGTATCCTGCCCGAAGGATTTTCTTTGCCATGGTGTGTCCACTGGAATGAGTTCCGAAGGTACCTTCATGTAAATCTGCCATGATCCTTTCTGCCTCGTTCTTATCCACACATCACAGTAAGGTAGAATAATGGTTACGCTTGTAAAGAATACCATTGTTGATGAAGAACTTCGCCGCGAACCTCCTCAGAAACTTCTTGTCATTAACAGATGCACCCTCGGGGTACTCCTGAGTTTCAAGATACCTCTTCACCTCATGAAACCAGGGCTTTTCTGTTATCTCTTCAGTATCAATGTCACAACAATGTGCAGGTTCGTCCAATCTTTCAATGATAATCCGGGGAGCCTCGTTGTCCCAATTGACTTTGAACATAGAAGACATCGTAGCCAGCGCGTCTGCCAACTGATTCTCCTCTCTAGGGAAGTGTTCGAAGGTTATCTCTTCGAAGTGGGGAAGCAATGTCAACACATACTCCTTGTAAGGAATAAGATTTGGGTGTTTTGTATCCCACTCGCCTTTGATCTGACTGATCACGAGAGCGGAATCTCCGAAAACACTCAAGAACTTAATCCTTAGGTCAATAGCTTCTCGAAGACCCATAATGCACGCTTCATATTCCGCCATGTTGTTGGTGCAGTTGAAACATAGTCAAGCGGTGAATGGAGTATGAGACCCTTTAGGAGATATGATCACGGAGCCGACACCATTACCCAAAGCGTTTGAAGCTTCATCAAAGTACATAGACCATTGGGATCCTTCCTCAGGTCCTTCATCCGGTCCAGGTTCTTCGCAGTCGGTCACTAACATGATGTTCTCATCCAGAAATTCAAAGTTCATAGATTGGTAATCATCCACTGCCTGATGTGCCAAATGATCTTTCAACACACTTCCCTTGATTGCCTTCTGGGTCGTATATTGAATGTCATACTCAATCAATATCATCTGCCATCTTGCTATTCTTTCGGACAAGGCAGGCTTTTCGAAGATATACTTGATTGGATCCATCTTGGATATCAATAGAGTAGTGTGAGTCAGCATATACTATCTCAGTCGGCGAGCAGCCCATGCCAAAGCGCAACAAATTTTCTCGAGCAACGAGTATCGGGTCTCGCAGTCGGTAAACTTTTTGCTAAGGTAATAAATAGCATGCTCTTTTTGGCCAGACTCGTCATGCTGCCCCAGCACACACCCCATTGAGTTGTCAAGTACTGTCAAGTATAGGATTAAAGGTCTCCCTTCAACTGGAGGAATCAGTATAGGCGGCTCTTGGAGATATTCTTTGATCCTTTCGAAAGCGGCCTGACATTCATCGTTCCATCTTACCATTTGATTTTTCTTCGGTAGCTTGAAGATTGGCTCACAAGTAGCAGTCAGGTGTGAGATGAATCGGGCGATGTAGTTCAGACGTCCCAGAAAGCCTCTGGCTTCTTTTTCTGTTCGGGGAGATGGCATTTCCTGTATAGCCTTCACCTTTGCAGGATCCACCTGAATACCTTTATCGCTTACGATGAAACCCAGCAGCTTACCAGATCTCACCCCGAAGGTGAACTTGTTCGGGTTTAACCTCATCTTGTACAACTTCAACCTGTCAAATAACTTCTGAAGATGGTCAAGATGTTCTTCTTCAGTTTGGGATCTTGCAATCATGTCATCGACGTATACCTCAATCTCATGATGGATCATGTCATGGAACAAGGCGACCATGGTGTGCTGATATGTTGCCCCATCATTCTTCAATCCAAAAGGCATGACTTTGTAGCAAAAGGTACCCCATTGAGTTAAAAAGGTTGTCTTCTCCATATCTTCGAGAGCCATTTTAATATGATTATAACCGGAGAAACCATCCATAAAGGAGAACACCTTATGCTGAGCGGTGTTGTCAACCAGAACGTCGATATGAGGCAGAGGGAAATCATCCTTGGGGCTCGCCCTATTCAAATCCCTATAGTCAACACACATTCAAACTTTACCATCCTTCTTCGGCACAGGAAATACATTGGCCACCCACTGTGGGTAAGAAGTAACTGCTAGAAAGCCGGCGTCAAACTGCTTCATAACTTCAGTCTTGATTTTCTCCGACATCTCGGGCCGCATTCGGCGGACTTTCTGTTTTACTGGAGGACAGTATTCCTTGGTAGGCAAGCGGTGAACCACAATATCGGTATCCAACCCAGGCATATCTTCATAAGACCAGGCAAAGATCTCAACGTAGTCATGCAACATCTGAATCAACCGTTGTTTAACACTAGGCTCCATATTTGCACCGATCTTGACCTCTTTCTTGTCTATCTTTGTACCCAGATTCACTGATTCTACTGGCTCTTCATGCGGCTGTATGGCCCTTTCTTCCTGGAGCAATAGTCTAGCAAGTTCACCAGGCACTACGCAATCATCTTCACCTTCGTCTTCGGCTAAGTTGATCGGACTTTTGAAGTCATAACCGGCAGTAGCAGAGTCGTTATCAGTGGGATCCAGAGTGGATGTAGACCTGTATATGTGAGTGTGTGTAAAATAGCTGTTTTGCAATATATAATAAAAGAAAAACAAGGAGCGCAAAATTTGAAATGCAAGAAACGTCCAATGCTTTTATTAATGATATATGTAGATGACACACATAAAGGCCTCACAAATGAAGCCACGGTGCCCCAGGTAAGACACCGGGCCGTAAAGTTTAAAATATTGTCTTTTACAAATTCAAAACAAAAGTCTCATTACTGGGTAATAAAATAAATTGGGACGAAGTCCTTTGCCTTCCAATTGCTTAATCCACCATCGACAGTCGGGTAGATCCAACTGTCAAACTCAGACTCTTTAACGTCGTCTTCAATGGCATTCACTCCTGAATTGCTGATGAACAGGGGAGGTCTTCCGATTTGTGCACTTCGAACAGCCCTTTGAGCTTCAGCACTGAAACCCAAACCAAACTTGTTAGTCTTATGTGCAAAATCAGGGAGTTGGCCCCAATTTGCACACCCACCTTTCTCAACAACAGCCTGGGCATCCTTGAAGGAAGCCATCTTCATTGGAGGATCTTCGACAACAGTCTCAGTTGATGCCAGCGTCTGGGGAACCTCTTCAAAATGCTGAAATGGGGTCTCAATGAACTCCCCGTCCATCTCTACATATCGGAAAGAGTTGAGGTGGATCACCATGTACTCCTCCTCTACTTGTACTGTCACAATTTTCCCTTTCACCGGGTACTTTAGCTTCTGGTGGAGCGTAGAACTCACTGCCCCAGCTTTGTGGATCCACGGGCGACCCAGCAAACAAGAATAAGATGGCTGAATGTCCATCACAAAGAATGTAGATGCAAAAATCTGAGAACCAACCGTTACTGGAATGTCCACTTCTCCGTGTACCATTCTCTTAGACCCATCAAAAGCCCTGACTACAATGTTGCTTGGCTTCAGCTCTAGCCCTTCACAGTCTAACCGGTCTAATGCATTCTTAGGTAAAACATTCAGCGAGGACCCAGTATCCACCAACACATGAGCTAGAGTAATGCCCCTGCATTCAATGGAGACATGCAGAGCGTCATTGTGATTCTTCCCCTTAGAAATCAAGTCTGCATCGAAGAAACCCAACCCATTATCTGCTGTCAAATTAGCCACACAATCTTTAAACTGATCAGCTGATGTCTCTTGAGGCACATGCACAATCTTCAGGAAAGCAATCAGAGCCTTAGCATGGGCCTCCGAACACAACAATAAAGACAACATAAAGATCTTCGACGGGGTTTTCCCCAGCTGTTCGACTACATTGTAGTCGCTTTTCTTGATGATCTTTAAAATTTCCTCTATCTCTTGTCTAGAGGCTTCAACAGTAATTTTCTTCGGTGCCTCCGTCTGGGCAGGCTCACCGGTGGTTCCTTTGCCCCGAGTGTCAGATGACTCAGCGACAGGGGTAAGGATTGGAACTTGAACAGGGACCGTAGCAGGTGTACTGGCAGGCGTAATAACAATAGGCTTCCAAACAGTTGGTGGAGAGATCTCAGGGGAGAAAAGCCTTTCACTGCGGGTGACTTTAGTAGATCCAACAATATTGCTGACGTCAGTATCAGCCTCTTCATCCTTCAAATCTTGTTTAACCCCATGATAATACACGCCAGCCCCATAATGCCAAGGGACAACTTTATTTGATGTATAGGGGATAGGCCCAGGAATGGTGATGATCAATGGTGCAATTCTTGGAACGGGTGTAATTCTAACAGGCTTTCTCGAGGAAGCCTTGGAAGAATTGTCGAAAATGGTGATTATAGCAACTTCTTCAGTAGGAACCAAAGGAACAAAAGTCTTCTCAACCAGAATTTCTTTATTATCCATCAGGCGTTGGACACCTGACTCAAAAGATGGAAACTGGTAGGTAGGACGGAACACAAACGGCAACCTTCACCGCAGCCCGGAAATAAACTGGCTAACAGAAGGTTCTTCTTCACAGTAATTAATGGAGTAACAATGTCTTTCACAGAAACCACCAACGAGTCTTCATCTATAGCATTCACTCCATGTTTGGGCATAGGAGCAGTCACAACATTAGGTATCTCAGGTGCTTCGAACTCAATTTCCTTAGCATCAATCAAGTCCTGTACTTTGTTCTTCAAGACCCAGCAGTTATTCGTATCATGCCTCGGGCTATCAGAATGAAAAGCACAGCTGGCATTCGGATCGTACATTGGTTATGTTATGTTGGGACTCTTTTGGGCCTCCTTCAGAATTACCAAGTTGGTCTTTAATAATTGCGGCAAAATTTGGGATAAAGTCATGTTGAGCTGAGTGAATTGTCTTTGCGGTCTCTCGGCCCTTGGCTGATTGTTGCGTTGAGGAGCAACAACAGGTCTTGAAATAACAACTGCATTAACAACTTGTCGGTGTTCAGGTCTATTATGGCTCTTTGAACTGTAAATAGCACTGGACTCCTTCTTAAAAGGCTTCTTCTTGGTGCCTGATGAAGCACCCTTCTGTATCTTATCGGATTTGATACCGGCCTCAATCCTTTCCCTGGTCATGATCAGCTCTGCAAACCCGGATGAAGAACTCCCAATCAGATGGTTGAAATACGGACCAGACAAGGTCCCCAGAAACATATCCACTAGCTCCCTATCAGCCAAGGGTGGTTGCACTCTTCCAGCAAGGTCCCTCCACTTCTGAGCGTAATCTTTGAAACCTTCGCTCGCACCCATAGACATACCCTGGAGTTGGGTACGCGTGGGAGCAAGGTCGACATTGTATTGGTACTACTTGTAGAAAGCAACAACCAAATATTCCCAATTACGGATACTAGCTCCTTCCAGCTGGTAAAACTATTCAAGATTAGTCCATGAGAGACTGTCTTGAAAGAAGTGGATCCAGAGGTTCTTGTCAGCGGTGTATGGCTGAATCTTCCTAACATACGAACGGAGGTGCAGTTTTGGGCAAGAAAACCCATCGTATTTAGCAAACATTGGTGCTTTAAACTTGTGGGAAATCACCACCCCAGATGACAGACCCAAGTCTCCAAAGTCCAGACCCGACACTTTATGAACTTCCATCGCGCTCAACCGGTATTCCAGTTGTTTATATCCATCCTCATCCGGAGGATACTAGTCTTCGTCAAAGTCAGTCTCGTTGTCTGAAACCACAGGGCTAGGAGCCCTCCTTTCTTCCTGATTATCTCCCCCTCCAGATGAGTGGGTCAAATCAACCTCTTCTCGCAAATCGTTTCTGAATCTGTGACCCATATTAAATAGGATCATCTTCTTCTTCTTCTCTTTCAAGATAAGGGTCTTCAGATCTTGCTGACCCCTAGCCAGGTTCGTGAACAATTCCTGGAACTGGGCGTTTTGAGCTTGCAGAGCCTTGATTGCTTGTTCAGTTGATGTTTCAGAAGACATGATGAGCTGAAATAAACAGCGAAGAAGATGCGAACCTGTAATGGGTACCTGTTATGAGGTGCATGGGAATGATATGGCCATGATATGATTTCAAAGACTTTAGGGATTCAAATTCGTAAGCCAAAATGAAACACACTTTTATTAGATAAACTTTGAATTCAGTTGTTCAACAAATGCCTTTAAGGTGTTACAAGAAAGAAAAACTGAAAAGTAAATCGAAACTAGAAATAATCAAAAGACAATCAGTGCTCCCATGGTTGTTTCCTGTTGGTGCGGACATAGTCGTTTAGGATCTGCTCGTTCTCCAGCTGCCTTGTCAACTTCTGGATCTTTCGCTCTTGCTCGTGATACTTTTCTCTGTAAGTATCCCGCTATTCTCTCAGCTGCATCCAAGATCTCTTTAATGCCCCTATGTCAGTAGGCATGTATGGATGGAGGATGGTAGGAGGAACCCCTTCTTCATCAGCAACCTCAACAATGATAGGCAAGACAACTTCGTACGACATTCCCAGCTTTTGGGCACGGATTCGAACCCATCGGAGATATGGCTCCATCAGAAGAGAAGTCTTCGCACCTAGCTCGTGCGGATCAGACCTGTGTACCCTATCCCAAGCTCTTATGAATCTATGGTGTTTCTCGTCACTATCCCCTTGGAAGTCAAAGACAATGCTCGGCATCAGCAACTCGTGAGGTCCTTCCCTCCTAGCTCGCCCAAATTGGCGTAAGGCCAGACAAGGGTTATAAGTGATCCCTCCATTGGTTCCTATCAGTGGAACATTGGGGTATTCCCCACAAAGATCAATAATAGCCACATCTTCCATACCCTTAATAGTCCAAATGATGTCCATGTGAGAGAGGGACATAATTCTGTAGGCCCAGCTCATGCCTTCCTTGTTCTTCAACACTGATTTGGGGAGGTGAGAAATAAACCACCTCTCCAGCAATGGCGCACAACACATAAAGGTTCCTCGCTTCCGAGCAGTACAGGCATAAAGAGAGTGAAGAATGTCACCCAAGAGAGTGGGCACAAGATTATAGGACATGAAAATCTTCATTGCATTCACGTCGACAAAAGAATCCGAGTTAGGAAACAACACCAAACCATATATGAGAAGAGCCATAATGTCTTCAAATGCCTGGAAGTCTAGACTGTCCCAGAACTGATTAGCCTTACCAACCAAGAATTTAGTCAAGAAGCCCTTTGTTCCACTACGAGTTTCCTAATTAGACATTACCTCAGCCTTTGTCAGATGGAGAGCTGAAGCAATTTCTTCCGGCCTAAGGATCTTCTCCCAACTTGTGAATGGGGTCTTCTCCAGAATAGAGATACCAAGCAGATCAGAGAACTCTTCCAAGGTAGGGACCAACTGGTAGTCCGGAAAAGTAAAGCAATGGTACAGTGGATCAAAGAACTGGACTAAGACACTCATCATCTGTTCGTCCAATTTGGAAGTGACCAAACCCAAGAGGTGACCATGTCTTTTTATAAAGGAGGAAGTATCTAAAATCTTTGCAACTAATTCCTTAAGCTGAGTGGGAATCTGGACAAAGTTGATCCGAATAGTGTTTCTTCGCATGGGTGTCATGACCTATAAAACAGAACAAAGATGAATCCCTCCTGTCTTTGAAATAGGTTAGTCCAATGCAAGATGCATGCAATGTCATGATGTCATGATAGAAAAAACACCACAAGTATCCACAAATAACAAACATGGTAAGGGCACACAAGTCACACAGATAGCCCTTAGATTTCAGGCTGGCAAGGAGTCTAGGTACTACCCTCTTTCAGTCCAGTTGGTTCAAACCTGTCCTAAAAATAGTAACCGGGTTCTAGAGGATCTCAATATCACTGACCACCCTCGATCGGTCATAATTCCAGTTTAGCAACCTTTTCTTGCAGCCGGAATCATCGCGAGAGTTTGGTCTCAATGAGTGTAGCATACTGCTACTATTCTATGGCCGAGTTGGTCAATTACAGGTTCTAAGGTCAGTTGGTGCTTAATGACCCCGTAGCAGACCCATATTCTCCTCGTTGCGCCAAAAGGGATATCGGTACATACTAAAGTGCCACACCAACGTAGCTACTGCTTCAACCGTATCGGTCCACGCCGTACAGTTCCCTCACAGTCTATTGCTACTTACCTAAAAGGTATCCCCAGATCCGGGTTAGGATCTATAGTAACTCCGATTCAAACCCACAAAGATAAAGCATACAAATCAAGCAATTGAAAACATTATGAACAAATCCTAAGGTACACCCCACTTATAATTTCCCCAGCAGAGTCACTAGTTCTGTGATACGGTGGGCAGAACTGACTACTTTTTGGAATGCTGGTTTGCATTTTGCAATTATTTTTATAAAGTGTCGCGGTAAGCAAGAGTCGCCACCGACTTTTATTTTATCCAACAAGGAAAGGAAAAAAGCACAGAAAAATTCCTTTTTCAAGATATTTCACGGGTTCGAGGGGTAGATTATAGAAAGGGAAGGTGTTAGCACCCTTTCTGTCCGTGGTTATCCACGGGCTCTTAGGTACTTGCTCAAATATTTTCAAAATTGCTTTCTTTGTGCTTGTGGGTTTTGAAAAAAGTTTTTATTTGAAACTTCGATTTAACTCTTGCTTCTGTCCTCAAGAGCGTATGAAGTGTTTTTTGAAAACTTTGTTCGAAAAGTGTAAGTGTGAAAAGTTTTTGTTTTTGAAAGAGCAAGTATCTAAGAACCATCTACCTACTCGAAAAAGGAACCGTTCTATACTAATTTCCTTTAGACAATGCTATCCTGCTATTGATGAGTAGGTAGCATTGTCGTTGGAGTTTAAGGGTCAATTCGAATGCGGGACTTACGGTCACTAAAGCAATGTTAGGATGCCTTAGCAGTAACCCTAATGTCCTAGATCATTTGTT
Source organism: Vicia faba (assembly GCA_948472305.1). Classification (NCBI taxonomy): domain Eukaryota; kingdom Viridiplantae; phylum Streptophyta; class Magnoliopsida; order Fabales; family Fabaceae; genus Vicia; species Vicia faba. The sequence continues at coordinate 460,120,832 of OX451738.1, forward strand.
TGAGGCAACAACATCCGAGGTAACGATTTCGAGGTAACTATGATCTTTTAGACAAGAGGGCGACCTCTAAAATGACCTATACTCAATGACTGTGTACGAAGGCAACCAAGTGGGGTGTACCCTAAGAGTGTGCATGTGCGAGTGTGTTGTTTTCAGTTATTTTTATCTTTTTACATGTTAAAGGTGATCTAATTTTGATTTTAAGATTAGCATTCAGTCTTGTCATGCAAACCCTACTATCAAACATCTAATAGTTATAATTTGCAGAAATTAAAGGTGCGGAAATTAAATTATAAGGCGTCGGGTATTTACATCACCAAAGACAAACCCTTTGAAAATAAATAAAGCGATAAAGATAAATAAAAGTCCTATTTAACTATTACAATCCGGAAGCAGGTACATTATTGGATAAAAAGTAAATCGCGGCGCAAAATTAAATCGGACGCATGATTAGGGTTTTGACCCTTTTGGTTAAAGAAGAAATCTTTTTGTTGATTTTATTTTAAGAAAGAAATAAATCCTAAATTAATTACTAAATTAAATTAATAAATTAATTAAATGAAAAATAAATTATTTTTGGAGTTTTTAATTATTTAGGAAAGAAATTATAATAATTAAATTAATGGTTAAAAACTAGTTAAGTCTAATTAATTTTATTATTTTTTCAAAAGGAATTAAAGTTCTCTAATTGAAACCTAATTAATTAATAAATTTATTAAGAAAAATAAAAGATTAAAATTTGATTTGAAATAATAAAAAAATAAATATTTTTTGTGATTTTATTTAATAAAAAAGGAATTTTGTGATTGGTTAGAAATTAAACAAAAATAATAAAACAATTAATAAAACAAAATAAATAAATAGAAGAGAGAGGTATTGGGCTTGAATTTGTGGTGCTGGTAGCAATTTCGTGGCCACATATGTGCTGGCCTTTTTGACTTTCTGGAATCCAGTATGCATGCATTGACCTGGACTATGGTGGACCTTCCATCATGGACCCTCAGATTTGGCCTTTGGCCATCTGGAAATTGGATGAATGATGGCGCATGGTAGGTTGCAAGAGAGAGCATGCATAGGAATACTTGAAGAGAAAAAATATTGAGAAAGTGGAGGACCTGGGATTCGAACCCAGGTCCTGAAGGATAATGCTTTGCACGTTTGCCACTATGCCACGCTGTTTCATTTGTTGTTATAATACATATTAATCATAATATATTAAAACAAAATATATGCCAGCAAAAATAAAACGCGCAAAAATTATTTGAATTGGCCAACCGGAGGATGACACGAACTCATCCATGTCCTCAGACCTGTAACAAAAATACCTGCAGATTTGAATCCGCAGCTAAAAACGCGGGCTTATGCTAAAACTCTCTCCAGGCCATATAAATCCATTTCAAGAACATGGTTGGATTCGTTATGGCCTCCTGATCAAAGTCATGTTCTTCACGTGGATTAATTGTTCCTGAAATAGAAAACCCCAAAAAAGCTCCAAGAACCCTAACTATGGTGATTCTTGTTACATATCATATAAATGAAATTCACTAATACAAAAAGCTTGCAAATGTTCTTGTGATCACAAATATGCAATTACTTTGTTCAAATGATGCCAGGATAATGATTTAGGATTTCAAGAAGGAAGCGGATCCGCGAGGTACTTACAGTGCTTTAGAGTGCTTGAAAATGCATGGTCTGGATTGTAAAAGCTTCTGGAGATGATCAGCAATCGATTGAGACAAGTCCTAAGTCCTGAAAACGCCTCTAGCTTGGACTTTGATCTCTCACTTTTTGTGAATTTTCCAATTCTGGTTCTGCCTCTCTCTGCACTTTCCAACCCTGATTTTCGTCCCTTATGTTTGCTTATGTAATGCTCAGTGTATTAGGGTAAGAAATATGGACTAAATCTTTCCATATCAATGCATATGAATTTGATTTGATCTCCAATTTAAACCTTTCCAAATTTGATTCAATTCAATCCTTTTGCCCATGATTTGATTTGATACGAATTTCATGGTGATGCTAGCTGTGAACAAAGCCTAAAACAATCAGAAAATCATGATTTATTAATTCTTGGGATTTTTTTATGATTTTATTTGATTTAAAATGAATAAATTCAATTAAAAATCAAATTAAATAATAAAAGTGAAATATGGGCACATGGCTGAAGCTAGGGCACGTGGACAATGATGAAAAATCAAATCAAGTGGAAAGGAATGGGCCCATTTGATAAAATTTGAAGTTTTGGGGATAGTTGACTTTTGGCAATTTTGCAAAAAAGTCCAACTTCAACAATGCATAAATTCTTCAATTTTGAACTTTTGGAAGTGTTCTTGGACTTTTTAGAAATCTTGAGATGTCCTCTAACCAACCCTTTTGGTCTCATCTCATTTTGATATTCCATGCTCACGTTATAAGCTTTGGAAAAAAAAGTTGTTTTTGTTGACTTTCAAAAATGACCTATAATGTCCAAATTTATAACTTCTTGTGAGTGCATTTTTTGATCTTGGGGTATGATTATGAATTGTAGGAAATTGCATCCTCTTAAAAATGATCTTTGGATGGGTCATTTATAATGAAGTATGAGAAAGTTATGCTTGGTCAAAGTTGAGTTGACTTTTCCTATAAAACCCTAATTTAGCAACTTTTGAATCTTGATGAGTTTTGAGCAATCCTTGATGAATCATGATCAACCCTTGATAAAATTATGAAATATCCTTCAAATTGATAATGTTGGCAAAAAATCTTGAAGTTTGACTGTATTTGGGTCACAGTTGACTTTTGCCTTAACAGAGTCGATTTTTTGGACCTTTGAGCAATTGACTGAGCAAACATTCTCTGCAAGGCTTGAAATTTGACATGGATGATCTTGAGAGCATATTAGGACATTAGGGAGAACTTTAGGTCATTTGGACTCAAGGATCTTGATGCAACACAAAACCCTAATTTGGGGTAGACTGCCTTAGGAGATAGCTTGTCTGTCCAACTCTTGAGCAAACTTGAGCAACTTGGAGATTTTTCTTGCAATGTCTTGAGAAATATGAGAGGGAAAATTTTGGGGTACAACATATATCTTTACTCTTATTGTATCTACATTTATTGATCATGGGATTGTATGAAATCTCTTTTACAAATTAATATCGGTGTTTGTTCTTGATTTTTGCTTTATTGTGGAGTTTTGGTTTGTCGTAGATATATGCTTTTAGAATCTCTTTCTTCAATGAATATATATTAGGTTATAGACTCTATACATAGATTTAGGCTTCATATTCATGTGGGTATGGGTTATGAAATGCATCTAGGTTGTTTGAGTTGCGCGCAAAATTGCCTCTGAGAGCAATACAAGTGATGTCTCACTTTGTGTTAGATATAGCCTTAGTGCGAGCGATACGTGATGGTATTGACGAGTTATTTAGGTTGCATGAAATTGATGCGCAAGTTTAAGTATTTGACGGGTAGAGTGAAATGTGATTCCAGAATGAATTCTTTTAGGCTACATATGATTATTTATCGCTTTCTTTATTTGCTTTATTTACTTTTCCCGCACTTTTTCTGCAAACCCTTTTCCAAACATAGAAGGATTGAAATTTTTGAACGGTAGTTTTTCCCTCTCACTAATCCATGTGGAGACGATTCTATTATAACCTATATCACCCTAAAAATACTTGCTTTGGCTTGATGCTTTACCTCTCCAGCAAAATGGCGTTGTTGTCGGGGATTGGTGTTGATATTAACTACATCACGATAGTTTTGCTTTCTAAGTTTTGTAAATATGTTTATATCCTACATTTGTCCATCTTTTACATACTTGTTCATTTTTATATCATTTACTTGTTTTGTTTCAAATTTGCCAAAGTGTGTTTAGATGTGTAGTTCCGGTTAGAGCTTGAAGAGATTTGAGCGAAGGCGGGAGTGAAGTGTTTGGATCGTCCGAAGCAACCTGTTGGTTTATAAATAATAGGCGTCGATCTTACGACGTAAAACATGCATGTTTTATCGTTTTTTGTTTCGTTGTTACTTTTTCATTCTAGCTTAGGTAGTATGGTGAACATTCATTAAACAAGTTGTATTCGGATTATTCGTAAAATTCTTAAATATTCATTTTACAACTTGTTTAATCAATTTTCACCCATTCTTTTAGTATGTTTCTATTAGTTGTTTTATGTTGTTATTCTTTGTGGTTTTCCGCAAGCTTGTCGTGTTTAGCTGGTGAAAGTGTGTATGTGCTGTAAATGTTGTTTAGATGTGTAAATAAGAATTAGTGTAGGTGATTGTGGAGGTGGTTTTAGGATTGCATGTTGTTGTCCTATTTTTATGCTACCGGTGTAACGCGCTTAGCGCGTGTTTTGCCGCTTAGCACGCTCTATTGTGATCAGTCAGTGAATTCTTTTTGTTTCACTTAGCTTTCCTTTTTCCCTATAAAATTCTGGCATAACAAAACTCAGATGTCCTATGACATGTTGGGACATCTGATCTGAACATAACAAACACAGGCAGTGTATAAACATATAAAACAGTACTGAAAAGCAATAAACAACACACATAATTGTTAACCCACTTCGAAGAAACTTTCCTACTCTAGGGGCATACCAAGCCAGGGACAAATCCACTATGATAGTATCAATTTGAAGCTACACTCTCTAATTTACAACTTCTCACTTAATCACTACCCGTACTATATTTATACCTAAGACTTACCTAGGTATGATACCTTCATCAATCCTTCATCAATCACAGACATCAATTGGACAACAACACAGGAAGACACACTTCTATGACAGCAAAACAGAAGACACACTTCCATGACAATATCTAAAGTTAAACTCCACCATTTACAACTTTACTCCGAACTAAGAACACAACTTGGAGTTGCTTACAAACTTCCTCTAAGAACAATACTCAACTCATTACTTCATAGCTTCTGATTGATAACACAGTGACCATCTCATAACCCGAGTGGTTCACTTACACCAACTCTCCTAGAGAGTGGCTACAAACTCATCCCTAATAATTACATCTTTTCAAAACACGGCTGATACCTTTCTTAGATTATAAAGACTACTATTTATAACCTATATCCAACTGGATTTAGGCCTTCAATAAACATCTCATCAGTTGTTATGATTATGCAGAAGATTTTGCATAACAATAGGTCTTCAATCAAATCTTCCTAATATATCTCCATAATTAGAAAGTGCATATTCTTAAATATACTTATTGACTCTTCTTGACCTATAAAGTAGCGCCTCATAGGATAATATAATATCCTTAAAATATATTCTATTTTTGTGACTTAATAGAATATAACATTCAGTTCAACTCAGGTGTGATGTCGTATACTCCTTCATAGAACATCTGATACGACATGTTGTTCCACATGATGAGAACTTCTCATCTCAACATATCTCATCATAAGATAGGACTTCTTGCTCAACATGTTCCTCTTAGAAAGTTAATACATCCTATCTAACATAATGCTGCTATATTAGTTTTACCAAACATAATGTCAATCACATAATCCAGAGAATTAACAATCTCCCCCTTTGGCTTGTTTTGGCTTAAACTAATTTACATAACCTTCACATACATAAAATAGAACATAATTCAAAGGTTTAAACAATACATCAGCAGCAACCATAAAGACTAAAAACATTAGGAGTAGTCAGTCTTTAGTCTTCACATTTGGAAATCTTCAATCTTCAATCTTCATTGTCATCACACATGATGTCACAACATCAACAATAGGACTTCTTCTTGACAGTCCAACATATATTCTATCCCCCTTACATGCTACCCACATAAGCTTTGACATAAGATAATCTCAATACAACACATATTCTCTCCCCCTTTTTAGCCATAATATGACAAAGGCTTTCAAAAAGAGGTAACAACTATAATTTGATTGATGTTGGAACAACATATCCAACATCTATTCGCAGCAGCTCTAAAAATTTCCATTCCAAGTTCAAAAGTGCAGCCACCACCGACCACTCTTTTATATGTTCAGCTGAACCAATCCACTATGACCAATACAGGATGATGACAATTCAAAAAGAACTCCTCACAGGCTGAAATCACTCCCCCTTAATCCAGAAACATTCCTCGCAAGGGAACAAATCTTTCTCTTAAAGAGAACAAGAGGAAACTTAAGGAGTACTCAACCACTTATCTGAGAAACTTATGTGATGACATGGGAGACCTCACTGTTACTCTTGGGTAACTCAGAACACAAGATACAATTATGTTCATAACTTAGATCACAAGACACAAAAACGCCCAAACATACCAGAGTATAGTAGGACATTCTACTCGACATTTTTGTAAAACAACTGCAAAACACATACCTCAGATTTATCAGCATCTGAACAAACCCTTTCTCCCCAAATTTTTCCAAAAAGTGACAAACAAACCCTTCACAAGACCATACCCAAACAAAATTCACCCATACCCGGACAAAGGTCACGAGGACTATGTTAAACAACAAACAAACACAAGATGAAGAAAGAGAAGATTAAGACATCAATAAATAACCAAGAGATGACATAGGAACTAACGATCCTAGAATGATTCAGTGGTCTTGGTCAAGAACACTATTTAAAAGAAAAAAAACAGACAAAGACAAATTCACCTTCCAAAATAGCTTTTGACTACCTTCATTGATTCTTGACTGATTCTTCTAGAAGGAGTCATTTCCAATAAAAGTGCATGCATAGTCAACAACCATGATTTAAACTCCCTCCTGACGTGTAAAGATTGCACCGTCCAAAATATTTCCTTGTTGGTCTCAAGAAAAAAAACATGTTCTATAACATGTCCTGACATCTGGTCAGACACTATCCCACCACACAAACAAGCTTCTTCAGATTCTGTAGAGAGATAAATTCTCCAGACACTGACACTGTCTTCCAAAGTTCACTTTAAGAGCCATATGAACACAAGATTCAATAAACCAACCTCTCTTGAGACACACGCAGGCTTCACAAAATCTGCACTATTGCAGCAACAAACCATAAACAAGTACTTCACTTGACTCCCCCTGTCAAGGATAAACAATACTCCTATTGATCAAAACATTCGAGCATAGAAAAAAACATGAAAGTCTCCATGCTTTCATAGTGGATGGCATCCACTTCACACACAAATTCATACAAGACACGCTTGATTTGGAATTTGTCACATATTCTAGAACAAATGCTCTTATCTTGCTTGCTATAAAAGTTCCATATTGCCACTGCCTCTAACTTGTAGTAGAAGAAACCATCACTTCAACAGGAATCCTGATCAGACCTCAGTATCTGATTTCCTTCTTATGCCCTTTCATTCACTAGAAATTGTTGATACTAGTGAAGACTTCAAAAAGATAGTAGTCATGTATTACCAAAACATACTACTATACATAAGATCAGCATCTGCACATTCTAATCCTGATAGTCAAAATTACCACTTGTGACAACCATGATTGAGCATCTAAGTCCATATGCTCAAATCTAAGCATCTTCCAAAACATACCCAACATGATATTACAACATCATTTAGAACATCAACTTCATAACATAGAACTCAAAACCATGGTTCTTGAACACACAATTCAAAGGACTTTATTATGCAGAGAAGTCCTTCAAGAAGCTCCCAATAGAACACACAGTTGGTGCACCTTACTCAGGTTATACAAAATATCTGAATGCTATGGAGAGAAATAAACTCTCACATACTCTTTGAAACATAATATTTAGAATGCAGAATTGCATAAATCTTCAGACAAATACTTCGTCTCCCGTCAAAGTATTCACCATCAGTCTCATGCACAACTTCCTTAGAGGATAAACTGTAAGTGTTTGTTTGTTGGCATTTTTTTTGGTAAAACCAGAGTTGCGAATGTCATGACTGATGTCATAACATTCTGGGATAAAGGTACATTCTGCAGAAAAGAATGTCATACAGGAACTACTCAGTATGAAGTGTTTATCACGATCATTAAGCAATGATCATATATAGTGTATTCTACCAAAATCAATGAGCAGGATTCTTGTTGTCATAACCAATGTTAAGACATCCTGTACTGATCTAGCATTTGTGCAGATTTATTATTTCTGAGATTTTTCAGGAATCTGGTATGCTTCTCTAAGTTGATGTATACAGTCCAGATCAGATGCTCACATGGACATTAGGTTAACCTTGCTTAACCCTAATCTGGTATGATGAAAACCTAAGACCAAGTATTTAGGTTAACTTTAGTTAACCCTAGCTATTTTCATGGAAGCCCTAACTGAAGAATAGTCTGCCTATATATTCCTCTTGAAGATTAATGGTTAAGGACACTTTTTGACACAAGATCAATAAGGGATTGTATAGTTGTAACTACTATGAGCCAAGAAATTATCATTGTGATAAGTGACTTGGAGTAGGATTTAATTGTAAGGGTTGTGTATCACTCAAAGCTTTGAAGCATGAGTGTTTGTGTCTCTTGATTAAAGCTTTGAAGCAAAATCAAGTTATGGTTGTTTATCACTCAAAGCTTTGAAGCACGAGTGATTGTGTCTCTTGATTAAAGCTTTGAAGCAAAATCAAGTGTGTGTACTGAAGAGTGTCTTCATAATCTCATTAATTAATAGTTTAGTATCACTGCTGTGATTGAGGGGGAGTGAGTAGGAACTCAGGTTTAAGTTGAACTTAGATTGAAGTTGCATTGGGTAGGTCTTAAGTGAAGGAGATAAACTGGTTGGTTTATTCCTAAATTAATATCTCTTATAGTGAATTTCCTCCCTGGCTTGGTAGCCCCCGGAGTAGGTGTAGTTACACACTGAACTGGGTTAACAATTGATTGTGTTCTTTACTGTTTTTAATTTACTGTCTTGAAGTGTGTCAGATATGGTGTCATAACATTCACTGTGACATTAAGTATATGTTGCCAGAATTTCAATTGGCATCAGAGCAGGCACCTTGCCTGTCTTACTGGGTGAGATCTAGGGATATTATTTTCTGGTGCTATGGACAAGGAAGGAGGATTTGGGAACAGACCACCTATTCTGGATGGATAAAATTATGACTACTGGAAACCTCGTATGATTGCCTTCTTGAAGTCACTGGACAAAAAGGCTTGGAGAGCTGCTGACAAAGGATGGAGTCATCCCACCATAACTGGGAAAGATGGGACGACCAGTCTGAAACCTGAGGAAGAATGGAGAAAAGAAGAAGATGAGTTAGCCCTGGGTAACTCCAAAGCATTAAATTCCTTGTTCAATGGAATTGATAGAAACATATTCAGACTAGTACATCAATGTGAACTGGCCAATGATGTTTGGGACACTCTCAAAACCACCCATGAGGGTACATCCAAAGTAAAAATGTCAAGGCTTCAGATGCTTACTACCAAATTTGAGAACCTAAGGATGATGGAAGATGAGACCACTCATGAGTTTCACATGAACATCTTGGAAATTGCCAACACCTCAGGAGCATTGGGAGAAAAGATGTCAGAAGAAAAGATGGTGAGAAAGATTCTCAGATCCTTTCCTAAAAGATTTGTAATGAAGGTGACTGCTATAGAGGAAGCTCAGGATATCTGCAACTTGAATGTTGATGAACTCATTGGGTCACTTCAGACTTTTGAGATGGGGATCAGTGACAATGTTGACAAGAAAAACAAGAGCATAGCACTTGTATCCAATACTGAAGATGAAAACAAGGAGGGTGATGAAGAGAATATTTCAGAAGCTATAGCTATGCTTGGAAGGCAGTTCAACAAACTCATCAAGAGAATGGACCCAAAGTCAATGTCAAATGTCAAGAACATTCCCTCTGACATTAGCAGATCCTATGACTCCAGTAGAAGACCTAAGTCTGAAGAAAAGGGAAATCAAAGCAGAGGAATCCAATGCCATGGATGTGAAGGATATGGGAACATTCGAGCTGAATGTCCTACCTTTCTTAAGAAACAAAAGAAAGGAATGTCTGTTACTTGGTCTGAGTGTGACTCAGAAAGTAACTCTGAAGAAGAATCTGCTAAACTAGTTACTGCACTAGCTGGTATTTGTAACTCTGATAGTGACTCTAGTGATGAGGAAGTGACATTTGAAGAACTTGTTGACACCTACAAGAAGCTATGTATCAGAAGTGCTGAAGTCTGTCAGCAAAATGAGAAACAGAAAATACTCATAGTAAAATTGGAGGCTGAGAAGAAGGCAGACACTGATACTATAAACCATCTCGAAGATGAAGTTCAAATGCTAAACTCAAAACTTGATCAGATGACCAAGTCTGTTAAGATGCTGACAAATGGAACTGACAAGTTGGAAGAAATCCTTCAGGCTGGACAAAATGTGGGAAACAAGTCTGGTCTAGGATTTGTGGCTGCAAAGAAATCTACTGTAGACAAGAAGAAGATCAGGCCTGATAAACAAATGTCAAAGCAGATGTCACAACATAGCACTCAACATCGAGAATAGAGAAATATGAAGAAAAATTATCAAAGATGGAGATGTCATCATTGTGGAAGGTTTGGTCACATAAAGACATTCTGCTTCAGATTATATGGATATCCTAATCAGACCCCAGTTGTCAAACCTAAGTCTAACAAGGCATCATATACTCAACAGTGGAAGAAAAAGTCTGCAACCCTGATAGCTCACACCTCCCTTAGAGTTTCTGCCAAGGAATACTGGTACTTTGACAGTGGATGCTCTAAACACATGACTGGAATCAAGAATCTTTTGAATAATGTTAAACCTCATACTACTAGTTATGTCACTTTTGGAGATGGTGCTAGAGGAGAAATCAAAGGAGTTGGAAACTTGGACTGCCCTGGAGTTCCAAACCTAAATGAAGTGTTGCTGGTAAATGGCTTGACTGCTAATCTCATAAGTATCAGTCAATTATGTGATCTAGGATTCAAGGTCAACTTCACCAAGTCTGAATGTCTTGTAACTAATGAAAAACAAGAAGTTGTAATGAGAGGAGTCAGATCAAAAGACAACTGTTACTTATGGGAGTCTGAGAACACTAATTACTCTTCTGTATGCTCTATAGCCAAAGAAGAAAAGGAAGTGAAACTGTGGCACCAAAAACTTGGTCATTTACATCTAAGAGGGATGAAAAAGATAATATGCATGGAGGCATTCAGAGGGATTCCAAGGCTTCAAATTGATGAAGGGAGAGTCTATGGTGAATGTCAGGTTGGAAAGCAAACTAGAATGTCACATCCAAAGACAAGACATCTGACCACCTCTAAGATGCTAGAACTTCTACATATGGATCTGATGGGTCCAATGCAGATGGAAAGTCTTGGTGGAAAGAGATATGCTTATGTTGTTGTGGATGATTTTTCCAGATTCACCTGGATTAACTTCATTAGGGAAAAGTATGATGTATTTGATGTATTTAAGGAACTGTGCAAAAGAATTCAAAGAGAAAAGGAAGGATGCATTGTCAGAATCAGAAGTGATCATGGCAAGGAATTTGAAAATAGTAAGTTTGATGAGTTCTGTTCCTCAGAAGGAATAAATCATGAATTCTCTTCACCCATAACTCCTCAACAAAATGGAGTTGTGGAAAGGAAAAACAGGACTATACAGGAATCTGCTAGAGCAATGATACATGCCAAAAGACTTCCTATTCATTTTTGGGCTGAGGCTATGAATACAGCCTGTTATGTCCATAACAGGGTCACCTTGAGAAAGGGAACATCATCCATCATTTATGAACTATGGAAAGGAAGAAGGCCTACAGTAAAGTACTTCCATGTCTTTGGAAGCAAATGCTATATTCTGACAGATCGTGAAAAAAGGAGAAAGATGGATCCTAAAAGTGATGAAGGAATATTCCTAGGATACTCTACCAACAGCAGAGCATATAGGGTATTCAATTCCAGGACCAAAGTTATGATGGAATCTATAAATGTCATAGTTGATGACTATCATGAGGAAACAAATGTCCCATATGATGTTGAGACATTCTTTGAGACTTCAACTCAAGTGTCTAAAAAGGATGATGTACCTAAAACTACTTCATCAGAGTCTGAATCAAAGGAAGCTAACAAAGATCCTTCCATCAGAATTCAGAAAGATCATCCTAAGGAACTCATCATAGAAGACCCTAACAGTGGAGTCATTACAAGATCTAGAGAAATCATCACAAACTCTTGCTTTGTATCTAAGATTGAACCAAAAAATGTTAAGGAGGCTTTGACTGATGAATACTGGATTGGAGCAATGCAAGATGAATTGAACCAATTCAAGCAACATGAAGTATGTGAGTTAGTTCCTAGACCAGAAGGAACAAACATCATTGGCATAAAATGGATATACAAGAACAAATCAGATGCTGAAGGAATTGTCACCAGAAATAAGGCAAGGCTTGTTGCTCAAGGATACACTCAAGTTTAAGGGGTTGATTTTGATGAGACTTTTGCTCCTGTAGCAAGACTGGAATCAATCAGACTTCTATTGGGAGTTGCTTGTCTCCTTAAGTTCAAGTTATTTCAGATGGATGTAAAGAGTGCCTTCCTAAATGGGTACTTAAATGAGGAAGTATATGTGGAACAGCCTAAAGGATTTGTGGATCCAAATTGTCTTGATCATGTCTACAAATTGAGGATAGCTTTATATGGTCTGAAACAAGCTCCTAGAGCCTGGTGTGATCGGTGGATCTGGAACTGACTGTTTAACGCTGGTTCGCGAAATGTCGCGGAAGCAAGAGTCGCCACCGTCTTTTATTTTCTCCAAATGGAAAGGACAAAAGCACAGAAAAATTCCTTTAAAGAGATTGCTCTCGGTTCGGGAGGTAGGTTATAGAAAGGGAAGGTGTTAGCACCCTTTCTATCCATGGTTATCCATGGGCTCTTAGATACTTGCTCAATGTGTTTTCAAAATTGTTTGTTTGCTTTTCAATGTGGGTTTAAAAAAGGTTTCTTTGAAAAATTTCAGTTCGACTCGTACGTCAGAGTGTTTGAAAAGTTTGCTTTGAAAGCTTTTGAAAAGTGTTGGTGTGAAAAGATTTCAGTTTGTTTTGAAGAGAGCAAGTATCCTTGAGAACCTACCTACCCTACGGAATTCGTCTGTGTAAATGTCCTTAAAAGTAGTGCCATCCCACCATTGAGAGGTAGGTAGCACCACCGTTGGAGGTATTCGGGTCAATTCGAGTTTAGGGACATGGTGATCACCAGAGCAATGGGAAGACACCTTAGAAGCTACCCTCATGCCAGGTTCCCGGATCATGAGGACTTACTAAGACATCCTCTACTCGACGATCACCTTTCGAGGCAAGGCAACAGTGAGGCGTACCCTAGGGGTGGTGTGTGCGAATTGTGTGTCATGTTTCAGTTATTTGTCTTGTCATGTTTGTTGTGATCTACGCTTGATTTTATTTTAAGTCCATTCATTCTTGCATGCTTATTTAACAGTTAATATTTGCGAGGAAAATAAATCTACAACTATTACAAATGGCGCGGGTCCACATCGCCAAAATTAAACCGGACCCGATTTGGCGGAAAGTAAATGAAGCAATAAAGTAAAAGTGCGAGAAATATAAATTGTTACAACGCTTTGGGAGAATTACATAATTATAATAAACGACATAAAATAAATGCGCGAAATTAAATGATTAAAACAATGGGCGTTGAACCCTTTTGCAAAATTAAAATTAATAGGAAATTAAAATTAAAAATTAAATGTTTTTGGTATTTTTGTATTTTTTAAGATTTAATGAAAAAAATAATTAACTAAAATTAAAATGAAGCGTCAAACCCTAATTCTAATGTTTTTTAAGTTTATTGTGAAAATATTAAGTTTTAACCTAATTTAAATCTAAGTTAATTTACATGCCAAATTTAATTATAGAAAATAAATAAAATAAATATTATTATTGTAAAAAAGAAAATTAAAAGGGAATAAAAAGTTATTAAACCTAATTCTATCTTTTTTTATATTTATTATGAAAAGAATTAAAGTGAAAGCACCTAATTAAAACTAAATTTATTTACATACATTTATTTACAAAAATAGTAAAATAAAATAATTTATGATATTTTCATCTTTTTCTGATTTTTCTATATTTTTTATGTATTGTAAAAATATTGAATTAAATTAAAACAAGAAAACAAATAAAAATAATAATTAAAAGATATGAGAAAAATAAAAATATTTGCAAACCAGGGTGGGGGTGTAGTCCCAAATTGTGAGGTTTTGGTTCAGCAAATCAGGCCCATTAAGCATTGAAATTCACTGACTTTCCCAGGTTCCATATGGTGCGTTGACTAAGGCATAATGTGTTCTTTGAATCTTGGCCTTTTGATCTGACTCCACTAAGCACGTGGACGTCTGGATGATGGTGGTATAGCATGTACCCCACTACAAACGCTGCATAGGAACACTTATAGAAAAATAATATTGAAAGCGTACAGACCTGGGGTCGAACCCAGGTCATTCACGTTGCAAACCACCACGTACACCACTGAACCACTGCGTATGCTTTTGTTATATAATAGTTAGTAAATATTATAAAAGAAAAGAATACATTAATGAATTAAACGCGCGAAATTTTAAAAGATCCAACCAATGCTTGCCAACGCATCATCGTCCTCGCCCAGCTTTGTTTTCCTGAAACATAAATGTTATAAGCAACGGTTTTTACGCGTGGTTTTAGACCGGCTTCAAGAAAATAGCGACTAGCGCTATGGTATCAATAAATTGATCGCGAGGGTCAAACTTTCTTCGTCCAGATGCGTTGATTGCAATGGTGGTACTGGGATGGTCTAATTTTGCTTGTATTAAGAATCCCTAATTTTGAAACCTGCAAACCCTAGAGTATGAACATGGCAAAATCGCGTGTGTGGCACAAAAATGCAATTAAACATAATGGTTAGCTTGTAAACTTCATCAGGAATGCAAAACACATATCAAAACTTGTAAAAAATGCATGAATTGGTATGTACGATGAGGAGTTTTTCTTGATGCAGTTTGAGTTATAGGTACCAATTCCTGGAGCTTTGAAGGATGTTTGGAGTTGGAATATGATCAGGAGTTCACAAGGAAGCTTTTGGAATAAGTATTAGGGTTGGAATCGACCTAGAATAATGAATTCAGATTTTAATTTTATGGCTATTTTTCAAAGTTTGTAAAGAGCTTCTTGTGCAGCTTTTCAGTCTAATGCAATTAGGTTTTGATTCCTGAATATGTAGCAAAGCTTTTAGGTCAACAAAATTGAACAAAATCCATAGCATTCAATGATTTGCATATTTGATTTTCTAAGAATCTTTTTCAATCTTTTTCATGTGCAATTTTGTTCAATCAGCTCAAATCAAACCAAAACTTGCCTAATTAGGATGTGCACGAAATATTGACCTTGAAATGTGTACAAAAAGATTTGTTTGGTTCATTTAGATATTTTTCACACATTTAATTAATTTAATTGAATTAATATAAATAATAATCCAAATAAATAAATAAAAAATGAGAAAATGCTTCCCTTTGGGCCAAGTGGTCGTGCATAGGCTTGGAATGATTAATCATGGAAGAAAAATGGGCCTATTAGCAAATTTAGGTCATTTGAACCATTGTTGACTTTCCAAAATTCCCAAAAATTTCCCAACTTCCACAAGGCATAACTTGCTCAATTTTTAAGCTTTTCACATGTTCTTGGACATTTTGGAAAGGTCTTTGAGTCCTCTAACCAATGCCTTTGGTCCCATGTCATTTTGATTTACCAATATCAAGTTATGGCCTTTGACTTAAAGTCCCTTTTTGTTGACTTTTGAAAATGACCTATAATGTTGAAATTGATAACTTTTTGTGAGAGCATTTCTTGGACTTGGAATATGAAGATGAGTTGTAGGAAATGTCTTTCTCTTCAAAATGAGCTTTGGATGGAAATTTTATGATAATCCATGTGAAAGTTATGCCTTGGTCAATTTCAGTTGACTTTTTCAGCTGTCCAAATATAGCAACTTTTGCATCTTTGATGATTTCTGAGCCAAATTTTGAGAATCATGATCAAGCATTGATCAAATGATGTTTGTGGCTTCAAAATGATATGTTGACCAAAAATTTGAACTTTTGACTGCCAAATGACCATTTTGCCCCTGCAGTTGACTGTAGTGCAATCTAGGGTTTTGACTGTGCAATTTTGAGCTGAATGCCTTGAAACTTGATATGAGGATACTTGACCATATTTGTAGGCACATGAGACTTTATTGGGCCTTTGAAATCTTCATTTTCTTGATCAGGACTCAAACCCTAGTTTTGACTGTATGGGAAGCTGTTGAGCTGCACAACCCTTGGGGAATTTTGTGACTTGGCTTGGCAATTTCTTGAAGAATATGGGAGGGCAAATTTTGGGGTACAACAGTTGCCCCTGTTCAATCTTCTTAGACCTGAGGATGCAGATTGGCTGACGTGCCTTTCGTAATCCGAGGGTAGAAGATGATTGAACACTAGAGTGCCCAGAAATTTGCGCTCACATAGTAGCATTGTGATGATGGGGGAATGGGCTTATAGATGCCATTTTGGAGATTGCTGGATTGGATGATGGGCTTATAGATGCCATCTGGATATTGATCGCGTAGGAGATTCCTTAGCGAGTACCTGCATACCTGCAAAACAGAAAATGAGTACCTGACACGTTGCAGGAGCTGATTTTAGATGCTTGGTATAGATATGTCCTGACTGGTTACAGGAGCTGAGTCTGGAGCTTCAAACGCTGATGAATGAACCAGAGATGGTTATTGCTTTAGCATGAATGGTAAGAGAACCTTGGCTGACTTTAGCTTCAACAACGCTTGTTGAGAAAAATCTTGGCGGGAATTACCATCTTTGCAATATCGGAACGGGAACCACAGACCATTATAATCTGAAAGGGAATCATCTCACTCGCCGTTGGAGAGGGAATCATCTGAAAAGGACATGTTACCTCACACACCGTCGGAGAGGGAAACATAAGAGACTATCACCTCACACTCATCGTCGGAGAGGGAATCATCTGAAAAGGACTTACTACCTCACGCTCACTGTCGGAGAGGGGACCATAAGAGACTATCACCTCACACTCATCGTCGGAGAGGGAAACATCTTGAAAAAGGAATTACCACCTCACGCACTTGCCGGAGAGGGGACCATGAGTTCTGCTGAGTCTTTATCAGAAAAATCTGTTGGGCGTCGATTTAGCTGGACTAGAGAAGGTTTTGAAATATGTTTGAGCATTTTAACTGTGTCTTTCCTGAAAGGTAAAGGTCAGTCATATGCAATGCATGATATGGATCAAGTAATGATGTTCTCAACATAAATGAGATTTGTATGATATGATGCGTCTATGCATGCTATAATGATGTATGTGATGTTTTATGAATGTTTTCGTCTAGGAAAATAGATCCTTGACGGGTTCCGGGAAGTCACTCCTGGGCTGATATTTGAAGAATAAGCTTTTACTCCTGCTGGGGATGATAGTTGCAAGAATACTGGTAGGAGAAGATGACTCCGTTGCGGAATAAACTTGGCAAATGGAAGATTCTGCGGGGAGAAAAAATACTCTAGTGACCATGCTGGGAAGCAATACTCTGCGGGGAGATGCTTTGCTGAGTGTAGATAATGACTTGCTGAGGAAGTCTTGCTGTATAGGAAGCGTTGATAGACTTCGCTGGGGATAGGAAAGAACTACGTTGACGACACTCTTTCCGTGGCTTTTGGCTGAGGATAACCCAGTTATATCCTGTTAAGGAAATAACTCTTTAAATCAAGCCGGACGACGCGTTCGTGCGCTGCGAGGGGATAAGCTTCCAAAATCTACTGGGGATAAGCTTACTGCCTGGGGATATGAATTCCAACTTTCCTGGGGAAACGGGGTTGGACTCTTCTGGGGAGTTTTTGAACTGTAATTTTGTAAGTTGAAAGAGGGAACATATGTAGGGTTGCCTGCTGATGAGCTCGTGTAAAACCGTATCTGAAATGGAGAAGGAACCTGTGTCGGGTTACTTTGATGATGAGTTCGTGTAAAACTGCGTTCTTGGAAAGGGAGAACCTGTGTAGGGTGTCCGGGTGACGAGTCCATGTAAAACTGCATCTTGAATAGGGGGAACCGGTGTAGGGTTGCTTGGTGAGGTAAGTTCATGTAAAACTTCTTGATGAACCGGGGTGAGGTTATCTTGAACTAAATCCATGTAAGACTTCTGGAGGAACCGGGGTTAGGTTACCTTGGGGTAAATCCATGTGAGATTTCTTGACGAACCGGGGTAAGGTTACTGGAGACGAGTCCATGTGAGACTTCTGGGGGAACCGGGGTTAGGTTACCTTGAGGTAGATCCGTGTGAGATTTCTTGACGAACCGGGGTAAGGTTGCTTCGGGATAAGTTTGTGTAAAACTTCTGGATGAACCGGGGTAAGGTTGCTTGAGATAAACCCATGTAAGATTTCTAGGGGAACCGGGGTAAGGTTACTTGACGAGTTTGTGTAAAAACTTTTGATGAACCGGGGTTAGGTTACCTGGATAAGTTCGTGTAAAACTTCTTGATGAACCGGGGTTAGGTCATCTTGAGATAGGTCCATGTAAGACTTCTTGGAGGAACCGGGGTTAGGTTACTTGTGGAGGATGGGTCTGTGTAAGACTTTGTCTGAAAATTGAGAAGGAACCGGTGTTGGGTTGCGTGATTTTGATTAAGTGGACGATTGTCCTGTTTGGTCTCGGACGTTAGCCCACGATCTGGAATTTGTAAAGGTAGATGGTAATCATCCTTATGTTGATCTTTCCCTTGTACTTTGGTTGACGGAGCAATTGGATCGCCTGGATAACTCATTATTGCCCCTGTTTCGGAGGTGAGGGAGGAGGATACCTGTGTGGGTGTTTGACAAATCTTCGGGTAGACAAGTGACGAGATACCGGAACATAGTCGTACGCTTTGATCCCTAACTTTTGCCTGAACCGCCCTTTCGGGTTTTTAGTCCACCGGGATACCCATTTTTGCCCAAGCCGCCTTTTCGGGTTTTCGACTTGCCGGGTGTACATGTTTTTTTATTTCATCCCTTCATTTTGCCCGAACCCTTTTGGTTCGCCGGGAAGCCCTTATTTTTGCCTAGGTGTGTCAACCTAACGGGTCTTTGATTTTGCGTAGTACTTTTCCGACTATGTCCACGCTCTCAGAATGTAGGGAGTTGCCCATGTTGGAAGTATTTTGCCATGCCCCAGATAATGGGCAATGCTCCTACTGTGCCCCTTGACTGGAGGTACTTCTGTTCACAAGGTGTTCATTGTGCGAATTTCCCTGCTGTTCAAACAAATAGTCATATGCAAACAAGGTTATTTTAAGAATGCAAAAGCCTATGTCTGTCTTGAATTTTGAAAATGCATTTTTTTGTAATACAATGCGGTGTCAACTCAAGATTTTACAGCAAACCTTCAGGAGTCAGGATACCTTCGTAACAGTATGCTTTCGAACTAACCCATGCTTCAGCTAGGACTTTTAAGGGTTATATCGTGGCCTGGTTCACGGTTTAAGAAACAAAGGATAAAGGCTCAAATTATTTGTACCCACCCGCTCTTCGTGATGTTCTCCAAACCTAAACTCAGTTGATCGTGCGTTAGACCTTGTTTGAGTCTTTGTTCTGATGTTCCAATGTTGGTTCAGATGTTGATGATTTCTTTTGAATAGGCAGTCATTTTTGCTTTGGTTGTGAGACCTCTTGCTTGATTTTTGTTATCCCTTTCTTTTTTTTCTGAACTGTTTCCTTTTTGGGATTACAGTCAGCGGGATGCCCCAGTTTGGTAAGTCTTCTTTATTGGTTTTGACTTTTTGGGCTTTTCATTTATGATTTTTTTTTTGGGTAATGACTGCCTGTCCTTATGATTGTTCTGAACCATCGCTGTCTTTTGTTTTTGAAAAACTCATTTGGTGCCATTCATTGTGCACTTGGATCAACTGAGAGAACTACCCTGCCCCAGGTTATGATTAAGGGTTTTGATTTTCGAAAATAAAAACTCCTACTTCTTTGGCCCTGATGGGTTGACGAGGGATTATCATCCTTATAACTCCAGTGTTTAGGGATTGAAACAATGCCTGTACCTCATCAGCGGGGTTTGTTCAAAAGCATACTGTAGATTGTGGTATCGTTTTCGTCATCCTCCCTCAAGAGGTTTAGAATTTCCTAATTAAGAGTTGACCATTGCAAAAATATGAAAGCAGTTTTAAGCATAGTAAACGTAATTAAATCAAGACAGACACGTGTAATGCATTCATGAAATAAAAGAGTTTAACATGATAATCGTTTATCTGAACAAGAAAGGAAAATACAGCTTGAATTCAAATGGACAAAAAAATCTCTCAATCCTAGCCATGTTTGGGCAATGGAGCAGTGATCACGTTGGGAGTCTCGGCAGGCTCGAACTCGATCTCTTTGGCATCGATCATGTTCTGGATTTTGTACTTCAATGCCCAACAATCCTCAGTGTCGTGCCCCGGGCTATCGGAATGATAAGCACATCTGGCTTCTGGATTGTAGCTTGGAGAAGAGGTCTTAGGATTGGCAGGAGGGTTGATTACTGCGATCAGGTTCATCTTCAACATGTGTTGCAGTGCTTGTGACCATGTCATGTTAATGTTGGTGAACTGCCTTTTAGGCCCGTCCGGCCTTTGCTGGCTTCTCCTTTGTGGTTGGCGGCGTGGTGCAGAACCAGAGATCATGACTGCCCCTGCGTGTTGATCACGTCGACTCTTATGGTTGTAAGGTGCATTAGATTCCTTCTTCCCCATGTAAGGCTTTTTATGAGTGTCAGAAGGTGTTGCCTCTTGAATTTTCCCACTCTTGATACCAGCTTCAATTCTTTCACCAGTCAGGATGAGGTCGGTAAATCCAGCAGACGAGTTACCAATCAGGTGGTTGAAGAATGGCCCGGATAGGGTCCCCAAGAACATATCAACGAGTTCCCGGTCAGTTAATGGAGGTTGTACCCTTCCAGCAAGGTCTCTCCATTTCTGTGCATACTCTTTGAAACCTTCACCTGCACCTATAGACATTCCCTGAAGTTGAGTGCGTGTGGGAGCAAGGTCGGCATTGTACTGGTAATGCTTGTAGAAAGCAGTGGCTAAGTCTTCCCAGGTACGGATGTTAGCTCCATTCAATTGATAAAACCACTCGAGCTGAGTCCCTGAAAGACTCTCTTGGAAGAAATGGATCCACAAGTTTTTGTCAGCTGTATAGGGCTGGATCCTCCTTGTGTAAGCCCTGAGATGCAACTTAGGACAGGATGCCCCGTCGTATTTAGCAAAGGCAGGTGCCTTAAACTTGTGCGGGATTACTACCCCAGAAGACAGACCTAGATCCTCAAAGTCCAGGCCGGGCACTTTTTGTATCTCCATAGCACTGAGCCGGTCTTCCAACTGTTTGTATTTATCCTCAGCCGGAGGGTATTGTTCGTTGTTGAAATCTGTCTCGTTGTCGGAGACCACTGGACTAGGCACCTCCCTCTCATGGTGGCTGCTTTCCCTCACAGATGGAGTAGTCCTCTCAGTTTCAGTCTGCGGTGTATTCCCAGATCTGCGTCTAGGGCTGAACAAAACAGTCCTCTTCTTCTTCTTTTCCTTCTTCAAGAGCAGAGCCTTTAGATCTTGCTGCCCCTGGGTCAAGTTCATGATCAGCCCTTGGAACTGGGCGTTCTGAGCCTGGAGGGCCTTGATGGACTGCTCAGCTGATGATTCAGGATTCATGACGATCGGCTGAAATAAACAGCGAAGAAGTGTAAGCAACATGTCAAAGGGATACCTGCAATGCAATGAGATGTATGACCTGCATGCAATGATTTCAAGGATCTCGCGGGGTAAACAGAGAAACTTGTTAGAGTTGAAAACCGGTAACTTGGTTGAAGGAACT
The DNA here is from genome assembly GCA_948472305.1 of Vicia faba. NCBI lineage: Eukaryota > Viridiplantae > Streptophyta > Magnoliopsida > Fabales > Fabaceae > Vicia > Vicia faba. The sequence goes on from OX451738.1 coordinate 460,142,671, forward strand.
TCCTGTTATTGAGAGTCCTTCTTCAAGGGTCAAAGGCTCACCATATCCAGTGGGTCATAGCCCCTGACAACTTTGGCTGGAGGAAAATAAATCCTCTTTGCCCCTTGTTGGGATAGCTGATTCACTATGACCTGCATCACAAGCCCCTTGAGATCCTTGAAATGGGTTAGGATGTATGCAATGGTATGATGTCATGATATGCATGGGGTAATGTAGGTAACCCTGTTATGAGTCCCGATTAAGGACTGCAAACCAAAACCTGCAAGAAACTTAAGTAAAACCTGTCATGAGTCCTAGTTAAGGACTAACAGAACCTGCAAGTAGTTCATGTGTCAGATAAAACATGCAAGTAGTCAAGTACGAAGGCACACAAGTCACATAATAGAAGCCCTTAGAGTTTAGGCCAGCATGAGGTCTAGGTATTACCCTCTTTCAGTTTGTTGGTTCATACCTGTCCTATCAAAGTAACCGGGTTCTTAGAGGATCCCAATATCATTGACTACCCTCAATCGGTCATAACTCCAGCATCGCAATCTTTTCTTGCGGCCAGAACCATCACGAGAGTTTAGCCTCAACGGGCGTAGCATACTGCTACTGTTCTAATGGCCAAGTTGGGTCATTTAAGGTTCTAAGGTCTGTTGGTGCTTAATGACTCCTTGGAAGACCCATATTCTCCCCGTTTCAACACGAGGGATATCGGTACAGACCAAGGCGCCACACCAACGTAGCCACTGCTTCGCCCATGTCGGTATACGCCGGACAGGTCCCTCACAGCTTATGCTACCTAAACAGGGTATCCCCAGATCCGGGTTAGGATCTATGTAACTCCGATGCAACCCACAATAGTAAAGCAAGCAATTCAGACAATTGAAAACACAGTTATGAACTATCCCTAAGGTACACCTCACTTTAAGTAAAACGTCCCCAGCAGAGTCGCCAGTTCTGTGATCGGTGGATCTGGAACTGACTGTTTAATGCTGGTTCGCGAAATGTCGCGGAAGCAAGAGTCTCCACCGTCTTTTATTTTCTCCAAATGGAAAGGACAAAAGCACAGAAAAATTCCTTTAAAGAGATTGCTCTCGGTTCGGGAGGTAGGTTATAGAAAGGGAAGGTGTTAGCACCCTTTCTATCCATGGTTATCCATGGGCTCTTAGATACTTGCTCAATGTGTTTTCAAAATTGTTTGTTTGCTTTTCAATGTGGGTTTAAAAAAGGTTTCTTTGAAAAATTTCAGTTCGACTCGTACGTCAGAGTGTTTGAAAAGTTTGCTTTGAAAGCTTTTGAAAAGTGTTGGTGTGAAAAGATTTCAGTTTGTTTTGAAGAGAGCAAGTATCCTTGAGAACCTACCTACCCTACGGAATTCGTCTATGTAAATGTCCTTAAAAGTAGTGCCATCCCACCATTGAGAGGTAGGTAGCACAACCGTTGGAGGTATTCGGGTCAATTCGAGTTTAGGGACATGGTGATCACCAGAGCAATGGGAAGACACCTTAGAAGCTACCCTCATGCCAGGTTCCCGGATCATGAGGACTTACTAAGACATCCTCTACTCGACGATCACCTTTCGAGGCAAGGCAACAGTGAGGCGTACCCTAGGGGTGGTGTGTGCGAATTGTGTGTCATGTTTCAGTTATTTGTCTTGTCATGTTTGTTGTGATCTACGCTTGATTTTATTTTAAGTCCATTCATTCTTGCATGCTTATTTAACAGTTAATATTTGCGAGGAAAATAAATCTACAACTATTACAAATGGCGCGGGTCCACATCGCCAAAATTAAACCGGACCCGATTTGGCGGAAAGTAAATGAAGCAATAAAGTAAAAGTGCGAGAAATATAAATTGTTACAACGCTTTGGGAGAATTACATAATTATAATAAACGACATAAAATAAATGCGCGAAATTAAATGATTAAAACAATGGGCGTTGAACCCTTTTGCAAAATTAAAATTAATAGGAAATTAAAATTAAAAATTAAATGTTTTTGGTATTTTTGTATTTTTTAAGATTTAATGAAAAAAATAATTAACTAAAATTAAAATGAAGCGTCAAACCCTAATTCTAATGTTTTTTAAGTTTATTGTGAAAATATTAAGTTTTAACCTAATTTAAATCTAAGTTAATTTACATGCCAAATTTAATTATAGAAAATAAATAAAATAAATATTATTATTGTAAAAAAGAAAATTAAAAGGGAATAAAAAGTTATTAAACCTAATTCTATCTTTTTTTATATTTATTATGAAAAGAATTAAAGTGAAAGCACCTAATTAAAACTAAATTTATTTACATACATTTATTTACAAAAATAGTAAAATAAAATAATTTATGATATTTTCATCTTTTTCTGATTTTTCTATATTTTTTATGTATTGTAAAAATATTGAATTAAATTAAAACAAGAAAACAAATAAAAATAATAATTAAAAGATATGAGAAAAATAAAAATATTTGCAAACCAGGGTGGGGGTGTAGTCCCAAATTGTGAGGTTTTGGTTCAGCAAATCAGGCCCATTAAGCATTGAAATTCACTGACTTTCCCAGGTTCCATATGGTGCGTTGACTAAGGCATAATGTGTTCTTTGAATCTTGGCCTTTTGATCTGACTCCACTAAGCACGTGGACGTCTGGATGATGGTGGTATAGCATGTACCCCACTATAAACGCTGCATAGGAACACTTATAGAAAAATAATATTGAAAGCGTACAGACCTGGGGTCGAACCCAGGTCATTCACGTTGCAAACCACCACGTACACCACTGAACCACTGCGTATGCTTTTGTTATATAATAGTTAGTAAATATTATAAAAGAAAAGAATACATTAATGAATTAAACGCGCGAAATTTTAAAAGATCCAACCAATGCTTGCCAACGCATCATCGTCCTCGCCCAGCTTTGTTTTCCTGAAACATAAATGTTATAAGCAACGGTTTTTACGCGTGGTTTTAGACCGGCTTCAAGAAAATAGCGACTAGCGCTATGGTATCAATAAATTGATCGCGAGGGTCAAACTTTCTTCGTCCAGATGCGTTGATTGCAATGGTGGTACTGGGATGGTCTAATTTTGCTTGTATTAAGAATCCCTAATTTTGAAACCTGCAAACCCTAGAGTATGAACATGGCAAAATCGCGTGTGTGGCACAAAAATGCAATTAAACATAATGGTTAGCTTGTAAACTTCATCAGGAATGCAAAACACATATCAAAACTTGTAAAAAATGCATGAATTGGTATGTACGATGAGGAGTTTTTCTTGATGCAGTTTGAGTTATAGGTACCAATTCCTGGAGCTTTGAAGGATGTTTGGAGTTGGAATATGATCAGGAGTTCACAAGGAAGCTTTTGGAATAAGTATTAGGGTTGGAATCGACCTAGAATAATGAATTCAGATTTTAATTTTATGGCTATTTTTCAAAGTTTGTAAAGAGCTTCTTGCGCAGCTTTTCAGTCTAATGCAATTAGGTTTTGATTCCTGAATATGTAGCAAAGCTTTTAGGTCAACAAAATTGAACAAAATCCATAGCATTCAATGATTTGCATATTTGATTTTCTAAGAATCTTTTTCAATCTTTTTCATGTGCAATTTTGTCCAATCAGCTCAAATCAAACCAAAACTTGCCTAATTAGGATGTGCACGAAATATTGACCTTGAAATGTGTACAAAAAGATTTGTTTGGTTCATTTAGATATTTTTCACACATTTAATTAATTTAATTGAATTAATATAAATAATAATCCAAATAAATAAATAAAAAATGAGAAAATGCTTCCCTTTGGGCCAAGTGGTCGTGCATAGGCTTGGAATGATTAATCATGGAATAAAAATGGGCCTATTAGCAAATTTAGGTCATTTGAACCATTGTTGACTTTCCAAAATTCCAAAAAATTTCCCAACTTCCACAAGGCATAACTTGCTCAATTTTTAAGCTTTTCACATGTTCTTGGACATTTTGGAAAGGTCTTTGAGTCCTCTAACCAATGCCTTTGGTCCCATGTCATTTTGATTTACCAATCTCAAGTTATGGCCTTTGACTTAAAGTCCCTTTTTGTTGACTTTTGAAAATGACCTATAATGTTGAAATTGATAACTTTTTGTGAGAGCATTTCTTGGACTTGGAATATGAAGATGAGTTGTAGGAAATGTCTTTCTCTTCAAAATGAGCTTTGGATGGAAATTTTCTGATAATCCATGTGAAAGTTATGCCTTGGTCAATTTCAGTTGACTTTTTCAGCTGTCCAAATATAGCAACTTTTGCATCTTTGATGATTTCTGAGCCAAATTTTGAGAATCATGATCAAGCATTGATCAAATGATGTTTGTGGCTTCAAAATGATATGTTGACCAAAAATTTGAACTTTTGAATGCCAAATGACCATTTTGCCCCTGCAGTTGACTGTAGTGCAATCTAGGGTTTTGACTGTGCAATTTTGAGCTGAATGCCTTGAAACTTGATATGAGGATACTTGACCATATTTGTAGGCACATGAGACTTGATTGGGCCTTTGAAATCTTCATTTTCTTGATCAGGACTCAAACCCTAGTTTTGACTGTATGGGAAGCTGTTGAGCTGCACAACCCTTGGGGAATTTTGTGACTTGGCTTGGCAATTTCTTGAAGAATATGGGAGGGAAAATTTTGGGGTACAACACCTGGTATGACAGGTTGACAAAATTCCTCACTGACAAAGGATACAGGAAAGGAGGCTTGGATAAAACTCTTTTTGTCAAAAATGAAGGAGGAAAGATAATGGTAGCTCAAATTTATGTTGATGACATAATGTTTGGAGGAATGTCAAATAAAATGGTTAAACATTTTGCTGACCAGATGCAAGCTGAATTTGAAATGAGCCTCATGGGAGAATTGACCTACTTTCTTGGACTACAAGTCACACAGATGGAAGACTCAATTTTTCTGTCTCAAAGCAAGTATGCAAAGAATATTGTCAAGAAGTTTGGAATGGAGAATGCCAGTCACAAAAGGACTCCTGCACCTACTCATTTAAAGTTGTCCAAAGACACAAGTGGGGCAAATGTGGATCAAAGCTTGTACAGAAGCATGATAGGAAGTCTGCTATACTTTACAGCCAGCAGACCTGACATTGCTTTTGCATTTGGAGTATGTGAAAGATACCAGGCTGAACCCAAAGTAAGTCACATCAACCAGGTGAAAAGAATTCTGAAGTATGTAAGTGGAACTTACAACTATGGCATGCTATACTCTCATGGATGTGAACCAATTTTGTCTGGTTACTGTGATGCTGATTGGGCTGGTAGTGTTGATGATAGAAAGAGCACCTCTGGAGGATGCTTCTTTTTGGGAAATAATCTTGTCTCTTGGTTCAACAAGAAACAGAACTGTGTGTCTCTATCCACTGCTGAAGCTGAATACATAGCAGCTGGTAGCAGCTGTTCTCAAATGATCTGGATGAAACAGATGTTAACTGAGTATAATGTCACACAAGATGTCATGACATTGTACTGTGACAATCTGAGTACTATTAACATTTCCAAGAATCCTATACAGCACATCAGGACTAAGCATATTGACATTAGACATCACTTCATCAGAGACCTTGTGGAGGAAAAAGTGATTAAGCTGGAACATGTTGCTATTGAACTACAACTGGCTGACATTTTTACCAAGGCACTTGATGCTGGTCAGTTTGAAAATTTAAGGGGAAAGCTGCGTATTTGCCAATATGAAGAGATGTAGCAATTAATTCTGCTTAAAACAAGGGATGAAAGAAACATTTTAGTTAAGTCTATTCTGATTGGGCTAATCATTTGTTTCCATCTTTCTTTCCAAAATTTTAAGAAGTGGAATAGACATTCATTTATCTCCCTCTTCTCGCTTTTCTGCAACAGTCTCCATTCTCTCAAATAAAGATTTCACACTCGCTACTACTTGTTTCTTAAATCTCTCGAGATGTCTCAACAATCCATGTCATCATCTTCATCAAAGGCAACTGCTTTGTCCTCACCTTCTGGCACCGAACCTAGGGCAATCATAAATTGCATGGAAGCTGATGTTCTTGAGATAACTCCTCTTCGTGAAATGGCAGCTGACCCTACTAAGGTCAAGAAGCTGCGAACCAGACATGCAAGAAGATCACAAGCTTCTACCTCTGGTAAATCCTCTCAACCATCATCTTTTGTTCCTCCAGAGATAGCTAATAGGGAAGGTTCTGCTTATGTACATCAAGCTATTGCCAGACTAGTCACTAGGATTCTTAATGAGAATCACTCTGTTCCTGGCATATATGTACCTTTGAACCAAGAAACTGCTAGCCCTAATGTAGAAAGGGATCCAGATGTCACTCAAAATGTTGAGACACCTGATGGCAACATTAGGAAATCTCCAGAAAAATCTGATGATAACTAGACCCCTACTGACAAGGCTGTTGAACCTCATGTTATTGATGTTGATGAAGAATTCTCTGACAATGATTTAGTTGCCAATATCAACCCTAGCATAGCTAGACGAATGATGAGTAGAAAAGAGAAGCAGAATGCTGCTCAAAGCCCCTCCAACGAGAAGGCTACTGAAATTGTGCATGAGAAGGCGGGGCCTGAGAACAAGGCTGAGAAGACTGGAACTTCAAAAGGGAAGGGTAAGGAAAAAGCTAGGGTACCTGTTGGTAGCCTCTCAAAACCTTTGATACAACCCATATCCAAGAAAAGAAAGGATCTTGAACCCTCTGAATCTGATGAGGAATCAGACTTTGATTTTGATGTTGAGAGCAATGTTCCAGACATTCCTCTCAGGAAGAAACCCTCTTCTAGCAAACTGCCTAAGGTGCCTGAAGTTGCCATTGACAACATCTCCTTTCACCATCCAGAAAATGCAAGCAGGTGGAAGTATGTGTTTCTGAAAAGGATTGCCTTGGAGAGAGAGCTGAACAACAGTGCTATTGAGTGTAAGGAAATCATGGATCTAATCAAGGCTGCTGGCCTAATGAAAATTGTGGTCAAGTTTTCCAACTGCTATGAGATTCTTGTCAAAGAATTCATAGTAAATTTGTCCGATGGTTGTGCTGATGGAAAGTCAGTTGATTTTAAAAGTGTGTATGTTTGAGGAAGGAAGGCCTGATGATGCTTAACCTGAGCTTGAAGTTACTGAAAACCAAGTTTGTCAAACCATCACTGCAAAGCAAGTCAAGCATTGGCCCTTGAAAGGGAAGCTAAATGCAAGCAACCTGAGCATGAAGTTTGCCATACTGCACAAAATTGGTGCAGCTAACTGGGTTCCCACCAACCACAAATCCACCATCTCCACAAGTTTGGGAAGATTTATCTATGCTGTTGGAACCAGGACAATCTTTGATTATGGCAAGTACATCTTTGATCAAACATTGAAACATGCTAGAAGCTGTGCTATTAAAGGCCCTATTGCTTTTCCCTCTCTCCTGTGTGGTATAATCATTGCTCAGTATCCTGATATTCTGGTTGAAAAAGACTATGTATGCAAAAGAGCCCCTGCTCTTAGTTTGCACTATAAGCTGTTTCAGGGAACACATGTCCCTGACATTGTTATGACATCTGCTGAGACATCAAATGTCAAAACTCATTCCAAGAAAACTGATGTTATAGCTGTGCTAAAAGAAACCTACAGAGAGCTTGATACAAGAAAAAGGACTCTTGAAGAGCTGATTTCTAGACTAGAACAGGAGGAGAATGAAGAACAAATAAGGGAAGAGGATGCTGATGAAGACCAACATAATGCTGAAAATAGTGCTTCCTCAGAGGATGACAATGCCTGAAGGTCAGTGCTGCTGAAAAGATTGTTGTTGGAACTTGTTGCTTCCAAATAACTTCTTATTATTTCTGTTTTTTTTAATTCCTTTTGGATGACTGTATAACTTAAAAGTAAAAGTATCTTTGGCCTCTTTATGGCTAAAAAGGGGGAAAAGAATTTGTGGTAATTTTGGTAGAATTAGACTTGGTAGCTGTTATTAAAAATTCTGCTGCATTCTAATCTCTGATTATTTAGGGGTTTTAGCCAAAAATTTGCCAAAGGGGGAGTTTGTAAGTGTTTGTTTGTTGGCATTTTTTTTGGTAAAACCAGAGTTGCGAATGTCATGACTGATGTCATAACGTTCTGGGATAAAGGTACATTCTGCAGAAAAGAATGTCATACAGGAACTACTCAGTATGAAGTGTTTATCATGATCATTAAGCAATGATCATATATAGTGTATTCTACCAAAATCAGTGAGCAGGATTCTTGTTGTCATAACCAATGTTAAGACATCCTGTACTGATCTAGCATTTGTGCAGATTTATTATTCCTGAGATTTTTCAGGAATCTGGTATGCTTCTTTAAGTTGATGTATACAGTCCAGATCAAATGCTCACATGGACATTAGGTTAACCTTGCTTAACCCTAATCTGGTATGATGAAAACCTAAGACCAAGTCTTTAGGTTAACTTTAGTTAACCCTAGCTATTTTCATGGAAGCCCTAACTGAAGAATAGTCTGCCTATATATTCCTCTTGAAGATTAATGGTTAAGGACACTTTTTGACAGAAGATCAATAAGGGATTATATAGTTGTAACTACTGTGAGCCAAGCAATTATCATTGCGATAAGTGACTTGGAGTAGGATTTGATTGTAAGGGTTGTGTATCACTCAAAGCTTTGAAGCACGAGTGTTTGTGTCTCTTGATTAAAGCTTTGAAGCAAAATCAAGTTAGGGTTGTTTATCACTCAAAGCTTTGAAGCACGAGTGATTGTGTCTCTTGATTAAAGCTTTGAAGCAAAATCAAGTGTGTGTACTGAAGAGTGTCTTCATAATCTCATTAATCAATAGTTTAGTATCACTGCTGTGATTGAGGGGGAGTGAGTAGGAACTCAGGTTTAAGTTGAACTTAGATTGAAGTTGCATTGGGTAGGTCTTAAGTGAAGGAGATAAACTGGTTGGTTTATTCCTGAATTAATATCTCTTATAGTGAATTTCCTCCCTGGCTTGGTAGCCCCCAGAGTAGGTATAGTTACACACTAAACTGGGTTAACAATTGATTGTGTTCTTTACTGTTTTTAATTTACTGTCTTGAAGTGTGTCAGATACGGTGTCATAACATTCACTGTGACATTAAGTATCTGTTGCCAGAATTTCATTAACAAATACTAAGCTCCCATCGAAGTATTCATTATAGGTCAAATAAGATTATCTTCTCACACAAGGTAGGACATTTGGTATGACACCCTTCTTCTATATACATCTAGCACCAGCTGATGACATTCATTCACACCATAAAATATTCCAGATTAGGTCAGTGGCTTGACCTTAAAATCCACTCTGAACAACAACAACTTCCTTGGCTGAAGGAATAAAATACACTTTGAGACGATGTTCCAACATCAGATTCCACATCAGTCTCAAACACATGGATTTCACCATTAACTATGGTCTGGAGACACCATATTAAACCATAACTCTAGCAAGGGATACAAGAGGATCAACCATTAGTAGTTGATGAACCTTCAAACTCAGACCAATACATGTAGATCATGCACACCTCAAGAATATTTATTCTTATAAGCACAATGTTAAAACATCTCATCTGACTTTGAGGTGTTTGATGACATCCTTCTGCACCTAAAGAGGATATTCCTTCTAACAGGTATCTGGATCATACTTTAATAATAATGGCATTTACTGGTCATCACGAAATAAACTGCTCAGAATAAGTTTGCTTATCCAATACACAAGGGTTCCCTTCAATCCTTGCAAAACATTTATTCCATTATATGAGGACACCATATAATTGAACCCTAGTAGAGAGAAGAACTTCCCATAGATACCAGGGAACCAAAATCCCTTAGTCCCAAAACTAATAACTTCACCTTGCTTCAAACAACTGAAATACCCATCCTAGGTGAATTAGATGACATTTCACAGTGCAAATAACAATCAACCTTTTAACTCAGGTTAAAATAAATCCAATCCATACAGCCCTTGAATGACTTTTCCATTACAGTAGAACAAGAGTTCCTTGCTCTCATAGATTTGACAAGAGATATCAAGTTAGAGTAAACAACCTCCATCATATTTATGAAAAGTGCCACCAGACATATTCATAAAAATAAATTCTCAATACAAAGATGTTAAGACATTATGTTGACATTTCTTCAAGTTCTTCTAGCTTTAGATTAAGGAATCCCCCTTATTAACTGTTAAAAATTCCTTGAGAATCATACACTAGCTGCACATCCTATGGTTAATCTATTACTTCCCTCAAACAGAATCTGTTTTATGGCCATGAACAAGATTTCATAAAGTTGTCTCCTTTGTTCAGAAGGATCTTCCAGATTTCTAGAGAGAATGTCTTTGACATTTAAGCTTGAACTCCACATATAAAGGATCTGGAAGATATACCTTTATCAAGCCTCCACAAGAAAACAAATCATAGCCTATATGTAGCGGTAGAAATGTTGAGACTAAGCAATTAGATTGACTTGACTCGCACAGATTAAATAAAATTCGTCGTCGCGCTTTATTGTTTCCAAAGGAATGGGAAAAGAGCGAATAACCTAAAAGAAGGGGAGAGAATCTAAGTTCGAGGGTTGGTTATGCAAAAGGAAGGTATTAGTATCCTAAACATCTACGGTACTCCGCAGGAACCTCTTTGAAAATCTGTGTATTTTGGCTATAAATGTCGTATAAAAATAGATTATGGAGATGAGAAAAGAAGTATTTTTTTACAAGTTTTGCACCTGCCACGGTTGCGAACCTTTAGTGCCTACGTACCACCTTCCGTGAAATAGGGGATCAGAGTACTTGTAGTTCACCTTTAAAAATTTTAAAACACATGTGTGTTGGTTAATTTTAAGAGAAGAGACATCATCATCGTATCCGAGTGGAAAACATACTTACTACCCACGATTATGAGAAAGAAAAATTTGCACCATCTCGAAGTGGAGGATATGGCTTGGATTTTAAAATCAACAAAGCCTCACTCGACATCCAAGTGGAAAATATCTCACTTCACTACATATTGTAGAAGTATAGTAGCTCACATCACTACAAAGATTGACAAGAGTCTAATCTTTTGAGAAAATTTTAAAGTAAAAAGCCAAAATGGCAAAAATGGTTTGAATGAGATTGATTGACTTTTTATCTTCTCACAAAAAATGTCAAGGTATTATTAAATTGGTTAAAGTTTGATTAATAAAATGTTTTTGTAAATGCATGGACCTAAGTCCAAGTTTATTGTGAAAGTGGTTCAAGTTTAAAAAACAATAAGAGTTTTGAAAAGGAGGAAGGAGATTTTTGGAATTAAAGAAGGTGGGAGGAAATGAAGGGACTATCCTAAAACATAAGGTAAAATCTAAGGAAAAGAACCATCTAACCAACAAGAAGCCAACACTTGACACAATGAGTCAATGTAGAATTAACATCCTTTATATTAAAACCAAACAAGCAAAGATAATAAACCTCTTAAGAAAACCAAACTTCAATTGCATTAAGTCTTCACAAAAATTGGGTAGAGTAATAACTGTATACAAATGAATTCTCAATCACAAAAAAGCACATAATCAGAATAATTTGCACACAAAGAAAACAAACAACCCAATGTATTGGGGGTAAACCCCAAGAACTCCAGACAAAATAACAGTTGAGGCCATGAGGTCCCGAGGTAGGTCAAGGTCTCTAATCCTAAGTCCAAGAAGACCACAATCTCCATAATGTCAAGGATAGTAACCAAGTAGTCCAAGTAACATTAAAGCTTTTATGGTTCAAGTTGATTATTAGGTATCTTTAAAAATAAAATGAAAAGCTCAAGTGAGCAAAGATGAGGATAGCATGAAGTATAGATGTTAAAATAAATGGTGCATAAGTAAAAAGAATAAAGTAAAAGCATACAAATGAAGTCAATTGTTAATGAGTTAGAAATTAGAGATTAGTTGAATGACCATCTTGAAACTTGCATTTTAAACTCATTAGAAGATTGATAAAATCAAAGCCTCTCAACAACAAGTTTCATTTACTTTTTGTCAAGTATATCATTCATTTAAAAATCTTAATACAAAGACAAATGATCAATGATATTTAAGTGATTCACTTTGACCAAAGCTTATGAAGATCCATTATAGGATTGATAAGACCAAAGCCTCCTAACAATTAATCTCAAGGTTATTAGATCAAAGGATTAAAATTAACATACTTGGGCTTACAAACATGGGTTTGGGTCACGAATGATCATTTCTCGAATCAGGACAAATTTAGCGCTATGTTAAGCAATCGTAAGTGGAATTATATAGAAGTCACACCTATTTTAAGGCCGGTCAATAGCAATCTATGTACCATAAGTTTTGAGAAATGATATGTAAATTATTCTCCAATAACATTTAGCACAAGTAAGAAAATGATGAGATGAAAGGGGAGGGGATGTGTTAGATGAAATTTAGTTTCAAATATCATCAACATCATTCATCCATCTTGATGGATTTGGTTTTTCAACCTATCAACACCCAAGATCCAATGATGTTGAAGATTTTTTCCTAAAATAAGCCTCAAGTCAGTATCACATGTTATGTTAGGAATTAAGGAAAAATGAAATCACATTTTAAAATTCAGGAAAAATGATCTTTATGACCTCAACTTGTACAAGCACTCTAAACAACTTCATTTCTGATTTTATATGCATGGGAAGTTAGAAACTTCAATTAATTAGTGTGAATGATCAAACAAAACCCTAAAAAAGGAAATTAAGTTCAAAATTAATCAATTTAATCTAAAGTTCAAATAAATTTTGTGTGAGACTCTCTAAATATCAAGAAAATTCTAAATATTAGTAAGTATATTTTTCTTGAATTTTATCCCAAAAGAAAGAATTAAATAAAAATTGTTTACACAATTCATCAAAAAAGACAAAGAAAAAGTGGTATATCCTAACAAATGATTTAATTTGTAACCCAAGAATTTTATAAAAATGGAAAAAAATTATTTTCAAGAAGTAGACTCAGAGAGAAGCTAGGAAATATTTTTATTAATTTTTTTGATTAAGTAGAAATAGGAAAATAAAATTCCAAAACATAAAAGATTATTAAAACCCTAATTAACTACATGAATTTATTTAATCATGAAAAATGATTTAAAAATGAAATAAAAATAAAAATATGAAAATATATTGAAAAAAGAGTTTAAAATATTTTTGTGATAATTTTTGAAGTGAGGAAAATATTAAAATAAAATTTGAGAAAACAAAGAAAATTCAAAAATATAAAGGCTTATTACACCTGCTTTTCTCAAAATGAACTGTAAAATGAGGCAAGAACATGTTCAATCAAAACATGTCACGTTATCATCCCTACCAAAGAGAAAACTCTTATCACTTTTGCAGTTTTAAAACATGACTTTCAGATCCAAATATCTCACGCGTTTCTTGATGAAAATAAAAAATGTAAACATCAAAGTTCAAGATCAAAATGTGATGAACACGATAGTATAAAAAATTTCATGAAATGATGCATTAATGATAGAGAAAATTACGCGCGAAATTTTCTGTATGAGCATGGTTTGAGTTGGACAATTCATCAAACAGTTTTCAACTTCAAATTTCCACCAAATCAAGCGATCCAAAAATCAAAATTCATCAAAAAAAATGCAAGGAACATGAATGTGCTACTGGATTCTTCAAAATACTTATGGATTAAAAGGAAGCACAAGCTGCAGTTATGAGAGAGAAATTATGGAGCCTACCTTGTGAAACGGATTTGTTGATGCTTGAGCTCAAATAAAGAGCAAGTAATTCAGAGATGTTTGACTTGAAGATTCAGAGGTAATGAATGGAGAGAGATGCAAAGGAAGCTTGCTTAAGATTCAAAGAGAGAGAAACAATTATGAACTTTCAAAGATTAAGGAGCTTCATGAGGAAGAGATAAATAGCTTGCTTCTGATTTTTTTGTCCAACCCTTTCAAATTGAACCAATTATTGCTTTTATAGAGTGAGAAATGAATAAGAGGGTAGAAATGAGAAAATGAAAAGTTAGAGTGAGGTGTGTTGTGTTTTATGTTTTTGTTGCCAACTTTGGGGTGTCGTTTTGGATAAGTGAGGAAGGCATGAGAAGTGAGTTGGCAAGCTGGAATTTGGTTGATGCAAATCACATGCATTCCCATGCAGACTTTCCATTTTCATGACCTTGGCTTCATCTCATCATATCTCTTTCTACAATGCCTGGAATGAAACAAAACTTGAAACAAAAATGGAGAGGGCATAACATACTCCAGCTTTGATGTTCAATTTTTTTCAAAATAAAGCTTGAATCAATGAGATAATTGGCTATGAATGTATGCTCGTGAATTGTTTAATGAAATGTCAAGCCTGACTGGGCATTCCATGCGCGCGATATGCCTTGTGCTGGGCAAAAATTCAGCTTGCATGGTATCTTCTTCCCATGATTATATCTCAAAATGTAGGAATTGTTTTGAGAAACTTCCTGAAGCAAAGTTGTTCCTCACATTTAGGGATTGATCTTTGATGTTGAACATTTTTTCCAAATAATGAAAATTTAAAATAGAAAATTGATGATGGAGACATGCCCATAAACCGTTTGATGAAATGATTGGCTTAACGCGCGCGTGGTTGGGCAAAATGTCATCTCCAGGCCCCAAATCCTAAGCATCATATATATTTCTACACTTGACCATTTGAGATGATTCTTGAACCAAAAATGAAGATCACGCTATAAACTTCAACTTTGATGTTGCCAACTTTTTGATTTGAGCCCAAATGAACATTCAAAATTAACCATGAAGAAATCATATTTTTGTGCATATTTGGGAAATTTCACTAAGTGTCCAAAAAATTTCAAGCTCCATAACTTTTTCTCCTTTCACTTTTTGTACTTGAGGCCTCTAATATAAAGTTGAATAATTTTGTATCCTTTTTTCAGGCATGTAAAGTTTGTACATTTTCAATAAAAATTGAGAAAGTTATAACCAATCAAAGTTCAGCATTATGAACACCTAGAAAATTTTAAATCTTCAAATAAATTCTTTGACAAGTTATCCCCAATTCAACTCTTCCTCTTGATTTTATGCCACCATTGACCATGAAATGTGAAAGTAGGGACATTGAATTGATATTTGACCTAAAGTCCACTTGGTCAACAGTTGACTCTAGTTGACTTTTGACATAAAGACCATTTTATCCCTTTTGATCAATTGAACCTTTTCAAATAAAGATTTATGATCAAACTTCCAATTGTAGATGCTGTGATACGGTGGGAGAACTGACTTGAGGTTTTGCGTTTTTTGTTCGCAAATGTTTCGGTTTAGCAAGAGTCGCCACCGACTTTTTATTTTATCCTAAGGAAAGGTCAAAAAGCACAGGAAAGACCTTTGAGATGTTTTCTTGGTTTCGGGGAGTAGATTATGAAAAGGGAAGGTGCAAGCACCCTTTTCATCCATGGTTATCCATGGGCTCTTAGTTACTTGTTTAGATCACTTGCTTTGCTATTCCAATTGTTTGAAATGGTGCTTTGTGTATGGTTTTGAAAGATGTTTTGAAAAGAGGCCATCATCATGGCAACCTTTGTAATGATTCTTGTTTGAATGTATACAAAGGTGTTTTTATCTTTTGAAAAGATGTCAATGTTTGAAAGTTTGATTTGAGAAATTGTTTTGGAATTGTGTTGTGAAGTGTGTTTGAAAATAGCAAGGATGTTTTTGCAAGCTTTTTGATCAAGTAACTAAGAGCTATCTACCCTATTTTACTCAAAGATCTTTCCTAATTCTTTTAACCCTTTTGACAGTGTTGTTTCACCATTGCATTTGGTGAACAACCTTGTGTTAGGATGTTAAACGGGACAGGCGCGGGTCATCGTATAAACCATGATAGCAATTGTGTCAAGTATCTTTGGCAAATTTTTTGAGGGACTTGATCATTTTTGTTTAGGCAACCAAGATAGCGTCATCGAGGGACTATGATCTTTTGTTTTGTTTTTGTTTTGCCAAAGTACCCAACATGCATACCATGGCCCATTTTTGAAGGCAACAAGTGGATTGTAACCCTAGGGGTGTAAGTGTGCATTGTGTTTGATTTTCATGCATTTTTGTCTTTGATTAGGTCAAACTATTTGTTGATTTGGATTCTTGCATACAAACCCTAATTCTCTAATCATGGCATAATTGAAAGCGTAAAGTGCGAGAATTAAAATTCTAAGCTATTACAATATGATTATGGGGATGGGGGTACAATTTTGAATGGGGGTATTTGACAAAAAATATAAACCCTATTTTACTATTACATCCAAATTAAATCACAATGCATAAATATTTAAATGGACAATATTTAAATAAACAAGATAAATAAATATATTAAATAATATAAATTATGCAAAAAGGTTTTTTGTTTGTTTATGTATTTAAAAGTATTTTTAGTGTAAAAAAGTATAAAGAAATAAATAAATAAAAAAGGGATTAATTTTATTTGTTTAAGGGTAAACCCTAATTTCTTTAAGAAAATAAATACAATATATTATTTATATACAATAAAATATATTAATATATGTAAAAATAAAATATACATAGAAAAAAAGTATTTTTTAGTATGAATAATAATAAAAATGAAAATGTAATATTTTGTATTTTTATTCTAGAGTATTTAATAAAATAAAAAAGTATATATTTATATATGTATATTAATCAAATTAAATATGTACAATATAAAATAAAATATGTACAAAAATAAAATATATTTAAGAAAATATTTTTAGTATGAATAAAAATAAAGAACAAAAAATAAAAGTACAAATTACATATTATTTTCAAGTTTAAATAAATTATAAAAGTATTCAAATGCTTTTTATGTTATAAAAATTAAAATAAAATGCCAAATAAATGTGAACAAATTGTGAAAATATTTTAGAGCATTTTTTATATTTGGAAATAAATAAACAAAACCAGAAATAAAAACAAAAATGCAAAAATATGAAAATACAAGAAATTAGGCCAGAGGGTGCAAAAAGGAAAAGAGGGGTCGTCAAAAGCAAGCCAGGCCAAGCCCAGCCCAAGCCAGCTTCATCTTCAACCTCCAGATTTGAAAAACGCGCGCGCATGTACAAACTATCCTGCATATGAGCTCTATTGCAAAAACACATAACACCAAACTTGTAGAGAATTTCAAGACGATTCCAACCATGTAAAAAACTAATCCTAACTCTCAAAGGCCAGAGAGAATTTCTCTGGCCCTAAAATCTGACCTAGTTTTTTCAGCATGTTCATGGATGAAATTCTCCTAGCACACTTAATATAAATGAAAACTGAGCATATGTATGGATTCCTGGCAATGAACACTACATTTTTTATTCACAAACCTAAGGCTAAATGTTCCTAAATAGAGAGATAGAAAGTGGAGAAAAACCTGTTTCAGTTGGATTCGTGTAGGGCAATGTAGTGTCTTTCAGCAAGGCTTGAGATGTCTGGTAGCTTTCCTGAACTTCACTTGACCTTCTCCAATAGCTAGCTTGCCTTGAATGTCCTTGAATCAACCTATAGAACTCAACCTGCACAAGCTCAAAATGAAAATGGTGAACACTGTAAATGGAGTTACAATTGGTATTTGAGGTTTGGGATAGCTTGAGTGAGTTGAGTGGAAGGTGTTTGAAGCAAAATGGGGCAAAACGCACGAGCCAAATGATCTATGGCACTCAAGTTACAGAACCTGCCCTATTTTGCCAAAGGAATGTGATTTCTGGATATGGGGTGTTTTGAGGCTCAAGCAATCGTGTTTCTAGCTCAAAGGGGTGTGAGAAAGATGTTCAAACTGTTTGTGTAAGTTAGCATTGGCTGGTTTTCAAATTCTTAAGTTTTGGACAATTTTCTTGTTTTTGAAGTAAGAAGGTGGAAGTGAAGTTACAGGCCTGTACAGGCTATCAAATATGCTTGCATACATTGCTCTTGGCCCCTCTGATTTGTGGATTTGTTTTGCTGCAAGAGATCTTGGACCAATGCTCAAGGATTGTTGGTTTGACATAAAGCATACTTAAGCAAAAATGGAAATTTGCCTTTTTCTACTTAAGGCTTAATCTTGTGTATAATGTCCAAATGACCAAAACAAAAGCTTAGACTGATGGATTGGCATTAAATTATTGAGTGTGAAGTGGTTTAGAGGTCTGCAAGCTAGTGTAAGGCATGCTGATTTGAAAATGCAACTTGTATGAACATGAATATGCCATGGGTGAAAAATGAGTTTTTGCCAACTTCAAGCCTTCGATTCTCCTTAACCACAAATGTGTTTGAGGAGTTCTTGGACAATTTGGAAAGCATGCAACATGCTTTATAATCCATCTTTGAAATGCAACTTTATACTCCAAGTGGAACTATGTGAAAAATGGCCAAGAAGATAAGTCAAAATCCTGCCTAAACTAGGGCAAAATTTCACTAAGTTAAAAGTTTTAGGGACCCTTGTTCCAAAAATCATAACTTGAGATCCAAGCTTCTTTTGAGAAAACTTTGTGAATCAAAGTTGTAGAATTTGTGGAGGAATACAACTTTCATGTTGAAGGTTTTGTTTGAATCCATTTGCATCATGGTGAAAATGTGGGGCAAAGTTAGGAAAAATTAAGAAAATTTCATAACTTAGAAAAATTCTAAGTTATGAAAATTTTCAATTTCAAACCCTAATTTGCAATTTTGGGTTTCTTGATGAACAAGTTTCATAATTTGACACATCTTGATGAAAAATGACCCTTGGCACTTGATTTTGACCAAAAAGTCAAAGTTTGACTTTTCAATGTACAATCAAATTTTGATCAATTGACTGAAAAATTCATTTGTCAATCCCATGCATTTGAGATCTTTTGAACTTGTTGAATAAGTCAAGATGATGTAATTGAGTCCTTGAGTCCATGGTTGAACCTAATTTTCCATTGGCTAGGTCAAAAAGTCAGAAATTGCCTTTGTACAGTCAAAACCCTAAAAATGACCATTTTGCCCTTTTGGTGATCTGATCGAATTTCTTGTGGAGTTGTGGTCCAAACTTGATCCAATGGTTAATATGAGTTCATAATGTTGATGTGGGTCAAGATTCATGAGGTTTGACTGTAAATTGGCCACAATTGACTTTTTCCCCAATACAACTGATTTCTAGGTCAACTGTCCAATTGACTGGGCAAAAATTTGATTCAAGGCTTGAAACTTGGTATGAACAAACTCATGAGTCCAACATGAAGCATGAAAGTCAATTTTAGAATTGAAGGTCCAAAAATCCTTGTGCAAATTCAAACCCTAGTTTAGGTCATCAATGCAAGGAGAGGTCTTGAGCAGAGCAAACCCTAGCTTGATCTTGAGTTCCAAGAGCCTTGTGATGAGAAATGTTGATAAAATGAGAGGGCAAATTTTGGGGTACAACAGATGCCCTTGAACATATTTATAAACATGGAATCAAGTATTGCCCAAAAAGTTAGAGATTTCCTGATTAAATTCCAAACCCTAGTTTTGATCCTCTATGCTAGGAGATGGTAATATACATGCAGTTGTGCCATTACCTACAAGATGGCATCCAAAGAGATATATATACAAATTTTGATGTTAGTCAAAAGGATATATGTACAAGATACACAATTCAAGGTGCTTGATGATCCCTCGTGGACAAACTAAGGATATGATGAAGTAGGAAAATTACCCAAAACTCTAATGTGTGATCCTGTTGCATTGTGATGGTTTGAGATGATAATGGAATCTTAGGGGGGAAATTGGGGTACGACAGCTGCCCTTATTTAAGTGTCTTCTATCTGGAGATGTGAAGGTTAAAATCTTCGTGTCGACGCGATTGAAAGTACTTAAATATAAAACAAGCCCTATTTTTGGCCCTAAGATGCCATGCAATGCTTGCGATTATGAATGCAAATAAAAAAAAAACAAAATGACGACACAAGACACCACCGGGGATGTAGTAAAAAAACAAAGGGATCAAAAGAAAAACCCGACCAGGAAAATAAATCACTGGTGAAAAAAAGACTAGACTCTATTAGGATAAATCCCAAAGAGGAGATAAGGCGACATCAACTCAAAGATTAAGGAAAGAAGGTAAAAGATAACAGTGATCGACAAATGACTGCGAACTATCCATTCACTGAGGAGATAAAAAAAAGTAATGCCGACTCACCGGGGAAGGAAGTGGTAAGATAATACCGGTAAATACCAATATCAGGGTAAGTAGTAAAAAAAATTAGTACCAGTACTCACGACTGGAAACAAATGAATTTCTTCAGAGTAATGTGAATCTCAATGACAAACTATCTCCCATAATGATGAGACTACCATCCATCGGAAAAAGATCTCAACAACAAACTATCTCCCATAATGACGAAACTACCATTCATTGGAGTAAAACCTCATCAATGAACTATCTCCCACAATGACGAGACTACCATCCATTGGAGTAAAAAATCTTAACAACAAACTACATCCTATAATGACGAGGCTACCATTCATTAGAATAACAAATCTCAACAATAAACTACCTCCCATAATGATGAGGCTACCATTCATTGGAGTAAAAAATATCAACAACAAACTACCTCCCATAATGACGAGGCTACCATTCATTGGAGTAACAAATCTCAACAATGAACTACCTACCATAATGATGAGGCTACCATTCATTGGAGTAATAAATCTCAACAACGAACTACCTCCCATAATGACGAGGCTACCATTCATTGGAGTAACAAATTTCAACAACAAACTACCTTCCATAGTGAAGAGGCTACCTTTCATTGGAGTAACAAAATCTGAATCTTCTCTGGGAACTGACAGACTTACTGGGGAAGTACAGGTTACTCAAATAAAGAGACTTGTCACTTGTTGTTATGAGAAGGAATCGCAATAATTATTTCCTGGGGAAATAAATAAGAATTCATGGGGAAATGTCAAAATATTCAAGCTGAGGGGCTAGAGTCTTCACGCGCAAAATAAATTTACATTCTCAAACTAGGGCTCAAAGCTTGTAGAAATCAAAATAGTAATGTTGCCATGGACCACAAATTCAAACCAGAAATAAACCGGAATGAAACAGTCGACCAAAATAACACCTCATGAGAAATAATACTTAAAAGGGAATCACTTTCTATCCAAACAAAGAGCTGGACCAGGTAGGTTGAAGAAAAATTCTTCCATGAGGGATAACTCAATGGGGAAATTGATAGGATATACACTTTTTGCTTATGGTTGACACTCTATTAGAGAGAGCTGTAATATAACTCTGCAAAACAGGGTAATATGCCAACAAAATATGCAAATGAGCAATGGATTTTAATTCAGCTATGCATGATGTATGTATGAATGTATGAATGTCATCACGCGTATGTTGACAAAACAGACACACATGAATAACCAGACAAAACCAATTTTGGTAGAGTCAATACTCGGCTAAATCACATCCAGGATAGAAATTTCATAAGAAAGTAAGCACCAATTGAGGAAACAAATTCCTATTTCACGGCTTAACTCCACTGGGAAGGAACATAATCCAAAGATAATCAAATCATAACAATAAATCAGTACAGATGCAGAGATATAACATCCTCCTCCCGACTTCACCAGGGAATATCACATAGACTTTAATGGGGAAAACAAATGTTTCAACGTATGCACTTCTGCTGGGGATTGCAATACTGATTTTAATAGGATAGATGAAGACCACATCGTCGAGATATCGACTGAGGACCTCGTCCTGACTTCATTATGGGAGGGCAACACCACCTCCTCAATAAGAGCCCAAAATACATTTTCAATACTAAGAGTGATGATTGCAACCACTTCTCTAGGGAGAAATTATGAAACCTCATGGAGAAAGCAACTTTCAAGGAGACACGTTATCTCAGCCTTACTTGTGGATTTAAGAAGTCAAACATTACAGCAAGAAATCAAACTTATGGGGATTTTAAATCAAACCTAGCACTTGGCGGGAGAAAACCCAAAAAGTTGATAATTGTTTCAACACTTCTTAGAAAAGATATTGCCCTTATCTGGTTGTCTGGGTAACAAACAACAACTATAATGCTAGCACTGCAACAGGGAGATGTTTTGCAAATGATTCCATCTCAGCACACGAAGGGAAAAAAGGGCTTCCGTCATAGGAGCGAAAACCTTACTGGGGAATCTGGTATAGAGACTTCATGCCATGCAAAATTGAAACCAAAATGAACCAAGACCTGAATAGGGAAAATGGGATCACAAACCGAACACCGCGCCATACATCAATTGGTATCATCTTCAATTATATGAGAAGCACAAGAAGATCATACTCATTCCAGCAAAAGTGCCCTGGGAGAAACTTCCTGGGGAATACATACCTCCAAAATTTCAGAGTTCATCCATCCTTGGAGTCACTATTTTTGTTCTCCTTGAGTCACAGAATCTAAAGCACGAAGCAATTTGTAAATTATTTTTCAAAAAACAATTTTTGTTATTTAATCTTTTTGCTTTGAAAATTACTATTAATAATAAATGAAATCTTTGTAAGCAGAATAAAATAATAATTTCTAAGAATTGGATAAAAGCTCAAACTTTATTAATAGAATGGTAGTCTGCAAATGGCGAGACTCCATAGATGATTACAAAGTTTGGAAAATGGTAATATATATTGGAAAAGATACACTGAAATACAATGAACACTATTCTCCCTAACAATTTTGAATTCCTGAGCAGTGACTTCTGTTGAAGCGTAGGGAGAGTCTAAGAAGATTGTTGCTTCAATGATCAAGTCTTGTCTCATGCAGTTACTTTCCAAGAAATCCCTAACTTTTGCCTAGGTTTCCCTTGCGGGTTTTCAACCTAGCAGGAGAATTTATTCTGTTTATGTCTCTTACTTTTGCCTAGACATCCCTTTCGGTTTTTCGGCCTACCGAGACACTCTTTTTTGCCTAAGCCGCCCTTTAGGATTTTTCAACTTAGCGAGTTGTTCTTTTATTTATTTAGGCGAAGTATTTCTTGACTGCATCAGCATTCACGGGACGTGGGAACTCCTCGCCATCCATTGTTTTAAGAATTAATGCACCACCAGAGAAGGCTTTCTTGACAACATATGGGCCTTCAAAATTAGTAGTCCACTTTCCCCTAGAATCAGCGTTAAAATACATGATCTTCCTGAGCACAAGGTCGCCTTCTCTGAATTCACGAGGCTTGACCTTCTTATCAAAATCTTTCTTCATTCTCTTCTGGTATAACTGACCATGACACAAGGCTATCATTCTCTTCTCTTCAATCAAATTCAACTGGTCAAACCTGTTTTGGACCCATTTAGCCTCTGACAACTTGGTTTCCATTATCACACATAAAGAGGGAATCTCAACCTCAACGAGGAGCACTGCTTCCATGCCATACACAAGAGAGAATGGGGTTACCCCTGTTGAAGTTCCGACATGTGTTCGATAATCATTCAGAGGAAAAGGGAGCATGTCATGCCAATCTTTATAAGTAACAACCATTTTCTGGATGATCTTCTTGATGTTCTTATTAGCAGCTTCAACAACCCCATTCATCTTTGGCCTATAGGGAGATGAATTGTGGTGGACAATATTGAATTCTTCACAAAGTTCCATCAACATTTTGATATTCATATTTGAGCCGTTGTCGGTGATAATCCTTCTTGGCACACCATATCGACATATGAGATTGTTTTTTATAAAGCGCACTACTACCTTCTTAGTAACATTAACATATGAAGCTGCTTCCACCCATTTGGTGAAGTAGTCAATTTCCACCAAGATAAAATGATGTTCATTCGACGCCTTTGGTTCAATCATTCCAATCATGTCAATACCCCACAAAGAAAAATTCCACGGGGAAGAAATGACATTGAGAAGTGTTGGAGGCACATGAATTTTGTCAGCATAAGTATGACACTTATGGAACTTCTTTGCAAATTTATAACAGTCAGGTTCCATTGTCAGCTAATAATAACCTGCCCTAAGCATCTTCTTTTCCATCGAATGTCCATTGGCATGAGTACCAAAGGAACCTTCATGGATTTCATGCATCAACATGTCTACTTCGTATCTATCCACGCATCTGAGCAAGACCATATCATAATTTCTTTTGTATATCACATCTTCATTAAGGGAAAAGCTACCTTCCAACCTTCTCAATGTCTTCCTATCTTTATTTGACACACCAACCGGGTATTCCCGAGTCTGGAGAAAATGTTTGATATCATAATACCAAGGTTTCTCATCTGAAGTTTCCTCTGCTGCAAACACATGAGTCGGTCTATCCAAATGTCGCACTGTAACAGGAGGCACATCATTCCAAGTACTTACTTGATACATAGAAGCCAGATTTGCCAACGCATCCGCCATCTGATTTTCATCTCTGGGAATATGATGGAATTCAACTTTATTAAAGAAGGGTAATAATCTTCTAGCATAGTCTTTGTAAGGGATCAAGCCAGGGTGACGGGTATCCCATTCTCCTTTAATATTATTTACTATCAAAGTTGAATCGCCATACACATCCAAAAAACTTATTCTGAGATTAATGGCCTCTTTGAGACCCATGATACAGGCTTCATACTCTTCCATATTATTGGTACAATCAAATGTCAGTCTTGCAGTAAAAGGAATATGTGATCCATGAGGAGTGATGATCGCATCACCAATTCCTTTCCCATAAGCATTCATAGCTCCATAAAATACCATAACCCACCGGGATTCAGGATCAGGGCCTTCCCCAAGCAAAGGTCCATTACAATCTTTTATTTTCAAGAACATCACATCCTCATCAGGGAAATCATATTTAAATGACTGATAATTATCAATCAGTTGGTAAGCAAGATAGTTTTCGAACACTGCTTTTTATAGCCTTCTTAGTATGGTATTCAATATCATTTTCAGACAACAACATCTTCCAGGGGGCAAATCTCCCAGTGAGAGCAGGCTTCTCAAAAATATACTTAATTGGATCCATTTTGGAAATCAACCAAGTAGTATGATTCAACATATATTGCCGCAACCGCTTTGCCGCCCAGGCCAGAGCACAACATGTCTTTTCCAGCATAAAATACCGTGACTCACAGTCAGTAAACTTCTTGCTGAGATGATAAATGGCATATTCCTTCTTCCCTGTTTCATCTTGTTATCCCAAAATACATCCCATAGAATTATCTAACACTGTCAGATACATAATTAATGGTCTTCCTTCAATGTGAGGGATCAAGGTAGGGGGTTCAATCAAATGCTATTTAATACTTTCAAATTTCCTTTGGCAATCATCTGTTCACACACAACCCTGATCTTTCTTTAATAACTTAAATATCAGTTCGCACGTCGCGGTCATATGGGAAATAAATCTGGAAATGTAATTCAGACGCCCAAGGAAACCTTTAACTTGTTTTTTAGTCCTTGGTGCAGGAATTTCTTGAATTGCTTTGACTTTATCAGGATCAACTTTAATTCCTTTTTGGCTGATAATGAAACCTAACAATTTCCCTGATCAGACACCAAAGGTTCATTTATTTGGATTCAAGCAGAGACGATACTTCCTCAAACAATGAAACAAGTTCAACAAATCTTCTATATGCCCTTCTTCAATCTGGGATTTAGCAATCATATCATTAACATATACCTCAATTTCCTTATGCATCAGATC
The DNA here is from genome assembly GCA_948472305.1 of Vicia faba. Lineage (NCBI taxonomy): Eukaryota > Viridiplantae > Streptophyta > Magnoliopsida > Fabales > Fabaceae > Vicia > Vicia faba. Next base: position 460,168,271 of record OX451738.1, read on the forward strand.
ATGGAATAGGATTGTCATAACCATCTAGTACGTTGCACCAGCGTTCTTTAACCCGAAGAGCATCACTCTGTAACAGAATGTTCCCCATAGTGTGATAAACGTTGCTTTTTTCCATGTCCTCAGGAGCCATTCTAATTTGATTATATCTAGAAAATCCTTCCATGAACGAGAATACTTTGAATTTTGTTGTACTTTCAACCAACATGTCAATGTGTGGCAATGGAAAATCATCTTTTGGACTAGCTTTGTTTAAATCCCTATAATCTACGCACATGCGAACTTTTCCGTATTTATTTGGTACTGGAACAATATTGGAAATCCATTGAGGGTACACTGATGTCATAAGAAAATCAGCATTAATCTGCTTTAAAACTTCTTCTTTAATTTTTACTGCCATATCAGGGTGAGTTCTTCGCAATTTCTGCTTGATTAGCGGACACTCTGGCTTTAGCGGCAAATGATGCTCCACAATATCAGTATCCAAACTAGGCATGTCTTGGTATGACCAAGAAAAGATGTCCACATACTCTTTCAACAGTTCAATCAACCTGCTCTTCACGTCGGGATGCATCAATGCTCCAATCTTGACTTCTCTCGGATCTTCCTCTGAACCCAAATTGATTGTCTCCAACGACTCTTTATACGGCTGAATGGAATTTTCCTCACGCTCGAGCAAATGTGAAACCTCTTCTAGAATTTCATCATATTCTTCTTCTTCAGCCCCATACACAGGATATTCAAAGTTGGGAGAGGGTGCAGGGTCATTGTATTCAATAGGTTTTTTAATTAATCTGCACATATGATTTATGATTGCTTTTAGAAACTAACACATATAGCAAGTGATTATGCAGATTTATTTACAATTATTATTTATTCCAAAAGGGTTTTCTCTGATTACCATTTTTCCAAGAAAAAGCATAAAATAAAGACACAATTTGGGAATCAAAGAAAACTTTATTATTAATTTTAAAGATCAAAGCAACAGATAATCCCGTACAATATCAACTTTCACCTTGGGCAGAGTGAAAGATTTTTGAAAATATTAACAAAAACAAATTACTTTGAGATATGAATGCAAGATGGAACATCAAAGTGAACCAGTTCTAGACTATAACTCTATGCGTCACGTAGTTCGGCATTTCCTGCTCTTCTTCATCCTCCACAATAGAATTGATCCTAGAAACAGTTGGGTGAAGATAACCTCCGCTATGAAAGATATCATAATATTTTCCCAAAGCAGACTTTGGCTTCATATTCTCACCTTTATCATTCTTCGCAGAAAATCTCAAACCAGCCCTATTCTTGTTCACTGGAGAATCAACAATATGCCCCCATACTTTACTAGGGCCATTAGGCACAACGTGTTGAGCATCTTTAAATGAAGCTATAGAATTCTCATTCTCCCTTACATTAACAACGGATAAAGCTTGGAACTGAGTTCCAACAGCAGTTTCATCTGCTTCCACAACAGTGAGAATATAAATGAGATATCAACAATGCTTGCTCTCCATTTATGATGACCACTTTTCCTTCACGAACGAACTTCAGATTTTAGTGAAAAGTTGAAGTGACAGCCCCTGCCTCGTGAATCCACGGTCATCCCCGTAAACCGCTGTAAGCGGACACAATATCCTAACTTGGAACGTAATCTGAAACAAGTGCGGTCCTGTGTGAATAGGCAGATTCACTTCCTCGATAACAGACTTTCTTGATCCATCGAAAGCTTTCACAATTATGCCACTTGGGTGCATGGGAGCTCCTTGGTACTTTAGCTTCATGAGCGTGCTCCTCGTTATGACATTTAAAATGGACCCATTATCAGTCAGCACATTTGACAATGAATTATTCTTACAGTTCATGGAGATATGATGAGCCAAATTATGATTCCTTCCTTCATCAGGAAATTCGTCATCATAGAATCTTAGGTTATTACAGGATGTAATATTCCCTACCACACTGTAGAATTGTTCCAATGGCATCTCACTTTCCATGAAGGCTTGATCCAACACCCTCATCAAGGACTCCCTGTGAGCATAAGCATTCATCAGCAAGGCTAGAATAAATATCTTTAAAGGTGTCTGCAATAATTGAACTACGATCATGTAGTCGCTCATCTTGATAATATTTAATATATCATCCACATCTTTCTCCATAGTAGCACCACTGGATTCCCCCACTGCTTTCTTGGGTTCGGTACTTTCAACAACCTTCTTATCAGTATTAACATTCCCTCGAATGACAGGTGCGAAAACACGGCCACTACGGGTTACTCTAATGGCTTCAGTAATATTCTTGACATTAGATAAAGGTTGGATGGGAACTTCCACACCATCCTCCAAGATTGTAGCATTGTATTTGTACGGTACGACTTTGTCTGATTTGTAAGGAACAGGGCCCGACAAACAAATCACCACTGGAGAAACAGCTGGCTTGCTACAGTACTCAATTTCAATTAGGGTGGTGTGATACGATGGCAGAACTGACTGTTAATACTGGTTTGCGTTTTGCGTTTTTGTTCGTAAAATGTCGCGGTAAGCAAGAGTCGCCACCGACTTTTATTTCATCCAATCATGGAAAAGGAAAAAGAATAGAAAATACCTTTTTTCGAGATATTCTGAGTACGGGGGGTAGATTATAGAAAGGGAAGGTGTTAGCACCCTTTCTATCCATGGTTTTCCATGGGATCTTAGGTACTTGCTCATCTTTTTTTTAAATTGCTTGTGTGTGTTTGTTTTGAAAAGTTTTACTTCGTGATAACCCTTGTATCACCCCTCAAGAGTGTGACGAAGTTGTTTTGAAAATTTGTTTTGAAAGGTGTTTGTGTGAAAAGTTTTTATTGAGCAAGTACTTAAGATTCTACCTACTCGAAAAAAGATTGTTTGTTCTTGTTTCCTTTAGACAGCGCTATCCTACTATTAAGGAGTAGGTAGCACCGTCGTTGGAGTTGTAAGGGACATTCGAAAGGTACAAGTACAATCACTAAAGCAACAGTTAGAAAATTTTAGTAGTAACCCTAGAGCCTTAATATCTTTTCGAGGCAACATTTTTGAGGCAACAATTCCGAGGCAACATTTTGATCTTTTAGGAAGGAGAGTGACCCCTAAAATTTCCTATGCTTAATGACTGTTTATCGAAGGCAACCGTTGTGAGGCAAACCCTAGGAGTGAAACATGTGCATGTGATTTGTTTCAATTATTTAATCTTTGCACATTAGGTGATCTACCGTTTTAAATTTCAAGCATTATTTTCATACAATCCTATTAGCCATGCATCTAGACAGTTAAAGATTGCGGGAATTTAAAGTGCGAAAAATAAACCTAGCTATTACAAGGCTTCAGGGAGGGGGAATTAATTACATAACCAAAAATCGGGGATTTAAATAGTAAATAAAAACTCTAGTTTTAACTATTACAAACCAATAAGCAGTTACATAATTAATCAAAAATAAATACGCACGAAAATCGTAAATACGAGAGAACTCGGGTTTTGACCCTTGGCTACCTAATTGGATTAATTAAAGAAAAAAAATCATTTTTTGTCATTTTTATTTAAGGAAATAAAAACCAAATTGAATTTAATTAAAGAAAAAAAATCATTTTTTGTCATTTTTATTTAAGGAAATAAAGACCAAATTGAATTTAATTAAAGAAAAAAATATTTTTAGTCATTTTTATTTAAGGAAATAAAGAATAAATTGTAAAATATCCTAATCACTAATTAAGTTTTAATTATGAAAAATCATTAAATTAATGAAAAAAAACAATTAACCTATTTTTGTGTTTTTATTTTGAGAAGGAATTAAAATTAAGAATTAAACCTAATTTCTATTTGATTTTAATTATGAAAAAAAAAGATTTAAGTTAACCTAATTAAACTAATTAATGCAATTAAATATTTTATGAAAAAAAAGACTAAACCTAATATTGTTTGTGATTTTCTGATTTTTATGTTTTGATTAAAAATGATTTTTGGAAAATAAATAAAACAAATAAATAAAAACAATAAAAAATATTGAAATAAAATAAAAAAAGAAAAGATTGGGCCTGTGTGATCCACACATCTTGATGAAAGTGGAAACCCTAATTTGACACAGTGCCTTATGAGAGAGTTTGTCTGGTCAACTCTTGGGCAAACTTGAGCAAATTGAGGACCTTTAGAAGTATGTATTGAGTAAAATGAGAGGGAAAATTTTGGGGTACAACAGTTGCCCCTGTTCAATCTTCTTAAACCTGAGGATGTAGATTGGCTCGTCTGCCTTTCGTGATATGAAGGTGGAAGATGATTGAACACTAGAGTGCCCAGAAATTTGCACTCGCATGAAGTGGCACTGGATTTGGTGATATCGGGAATGGGCTTATAGATGCCATTTGGAAGTTGCTATAGAATTGTCGGAGATGGGCTTAAATATTTCATCCAAGACGTGATGGAGTACCATCAGAGATGGGCTTAAAGATGCCATCTAGAGGATGTTGATTTCCTGAGATATTCCTTTGATAAGAATCCATGCTCCTGTCATTGAGGAGGAATCTGTTGAGGAATGTTGGTATCTGTCTTAGGAGAAATAGAATTTTAGGAGCTTCAGTTGTCCATTACTCTACTGGGGAATTAACTCCGGAGGTGAACTGCATATCTAGTCAGTGTATAGGATGAATCACGGCCTACTAGGGAAAGGTGAAATAGATCGTGTTTGATCAGGTCCAGGTCTTACAGTGTTGTGGACTGCTATCTGGAGATAAGAGAAAAGAAACCTGGATGGTAAGGTTATGAGAAGGAACCTGGATAGTAGGGCTTATAGGAAGGAACCTGGATAGTAGGGCTTATGGGAAGGAACCTGGGTAAGGTTGCTTCTTGAGGAGTTTGGGTAAAACTGCATCTGAATCGAGAAGGAACCTGGGTAAGGTTACTTTGTGAGGAGTTTGGGTAAAACTGCATCTGAACCGAGAAGGAATCTGGGTAAGGTTGCTTTGTGAGGAGTTTGGGTAAAACTGCATCTGCACTGAGAAGGAATCTGGGTAAGGTTACTTTGTGAGGAGTTTGGGTGAAACTTCGGAAGGAACTTGGGTAAGCTTGCTCGTGATGAGTCTGTGTAGGGCTTTAGGAGGAACCTGGGTAGGGATGCTTCGGGATAAGTCCGTGTAAAACTTCGGCAGGGACCTGGGTAAGGTTACTTTGGGCTAAGTCTGTGTAAAACTTCAAGAGGAACCTGGGTAAGGTTACTTTGTGATAAGTTCGTGTAAAACTTCAGAAGGGACCTGGGTAAGGTTACTTTGGGATAAGTTCGTGTAAAACTTCAGGAGGAACCTGGGTAAGGTTACTTTGGGATAAGTTCGTGTAAAACTTCAGGAGGAACCTGGGTAAGGTTATTTCGGGATAAGTTCCTGTAAAAACTTCAGAAGGAACTTGGGTAAGGTTACTTTGTGATAAGTTCGTGTAAAACTTCATTTGGAAATGTATGAGAAAAGACCCGTGTAAGATTTTTCAGGATAAACCCATGTGAAGCTGCATTTAGGAGAAACCTGTGTAAGATTGCTTCGTGACGAACCCGTGTAAAGCTGCATTTGATCGTGCAGATAATTACTCTGTTTAGTTTCAGGAGCTAATCTTGAACTTGCTGGAAGTTGTTGATGATAACCATCTTTCTTAAAAAGGTACATGATTAATCGTATATGATGCATGACATGCATTGTATGATGATGTTCTCAAAATAAATGAGATTATTCTGTATGCAATATGTATGCGCACGTCATGATATATGAACATGAAATGCTTTTGTGGCACGTCCGAGTTTGGGAAAATAAATCCCTGACTGCTGTTGGAGAGTAATGGAAATTGAGTTCCTGACTGTCGTAGAAAAAGTGGTTCTTCTACTTCCGTTGGAGATGGTGAACCAGAGATGACTATGCTGGGGATTTACCTCTTGTTTACGGATATTCTGTCGAGGAGAGACTCTGCTTGAGAACAACTCTGCGGGGGAATAATTCCGTTGGAGAGAGAAGCTTCCATAGATGAAGGGATAAACTCTGTCGGGGATTGAGCTTCTGTATTCAGAGAAATAAACTCTGTTCGGGAGAAAACTTTATGAACCGCTTGAGATTACAAAATTTGGCTGGGGAATATAGACGTCGGCTCTCCGAAAGAGCTTAGCTGGGGAAAGTAACTCCTGTTTGGGGAGGCAAAGATCAAAACTTTGATTGCCTCTACTCTTTGGGGAGTGTAGATGTTACTGGCACGCATGCTGAGGATACGACAATGACTTCGTATCAAGACTTTTCTTCCCCTGTACCTGCTGGAGAAAGTGCCTGCGGAGGCCTTGTGGATTGAGTGTTATACCAACTTATGAGGTGCTTGGTAAATTTCGATTGAAATGATAAGTCTTCTACTGATAGGCAAGTGACGAGATGACGGGACATAGTCGTACGCTTTAATCCCTAACTTTTGCTTGGACTGTCTTTTCAGATTTTCAGTCCACCGGGATACCATTTTTTGCCCAAGCCGCCTTTTCATGTTTTCGGCTTGCCGGGTGTACATATCTTTTTTGTTTTTATCCCTAATTGGGATGCCCTTATTTTTTCCTAGGCCAGTCAACCTAGCGGGTCTTTGTTCATGCGCAGTATTTTCTGACTATGTCCACGCTCTCAGGGTGTAGGGAGTTTTCATTGTCAGTAGTGTTGTGTTGCCACACTACCAGAAGATGTTTGTTTGATCGTACAGGATTCGTTGCTGGAATTCATTCCCAATTCCCCTAAGTGATTCAGATGGAGATCTGCCCCTGGCTGTTTGGCATATTTGGGAGATTCCTTGAATCTTGACTTGACTGCCCCAGATGATGGACAATGATCATGCCGTGACCCTTGGTTGGAAGTGTTTTTCCACTTGAGGTGATCCTTTTTATTGAGAAGGTTTTTGTTCACTAGATATTCGTCATGCGAATTTCTCTGCTGTTGAACAAATAGTCATATGCAAACAATGTTATTTTAAGAATGCAAAGCTTACGTCTGTCTTGAAGTTTGAAAATTCATTTTTTAGTAAAACAAGTTTTTTTTCTAAAAGTGTGATGTCAACTCAGGATTTATAGCAAACCTTATAGGAGTCAGGATACCTTTTGTAACAATATGCTTTCGAACTAACCCATGCTTCAGCTAGTACTTTTAAGGGTTATAACGTGGCTTGGTTCATGGTTCAAGAAACAAAGAATAAAGGCTCAAATTTTATTTGTACCCCACCCGCTCTTCGTGATTTTCTTTAGTCCTAAACTCAGCTAATTGTGCATTTCGATCCCGTTTGAGTCTTTGCTCTGATATTCCAGTGATGGTTCGGGTACTGATAGTTTATTTTGAATAGGCAATCATTTCTTTTTTGTTGAGGGTTCGTAGGACCTCTTTCTTTTTTATTTTATTATCCCTGTATTTTGCCTGAACTGTTTCTTTTTGTGATTACATTCAGCGGGATGCCCCCATTTTTTTCTTAAGTCTCCTTCATAGGTTTTGACTTAATGGACTTTTATTTCGAGAGATAATGACTGCCTGTCTTGATGATTATAGGGAACCATCACCGTCTTTTGTTTCGGAAGGACGTCTTTGATGCCATTCATTGTGTACGAAGAGGCAGATTGTGACTGAATGCGCCTCTGAGTTAACTGAGAAAACTACCCTGCCCCAGGTTGTGATTAAGGGTTTTAATTTGTGTGAAAGAAAAAATCCCACTTCTTTGGCTCAAAGGGGTTGACTAGGTATTATCTTCCTTATAACTCCACTGTTTAGGATTTGAAACAACGCATGTACATTGTCAACAAGGTCTGTTCAAAAGCATACTGTAGAGATTGTGGTATCATTTTCATCTTCCTCCCTCTAAAGGCTTACAGTTTTTTAGTCGAGAGTTGAATATAATGAAAAGGAAATATAAAGCAATTTAAGCATAATGAAAACAAATTAATTCAAGACAGACATGTGTAATGCATTAATGAAATAATAGAGTTTGACATGACAATAATTGTTCGAAAAGCAAAGAAAATACAACTTTAGAATTTAAATGAACAAAAATGATTTCAATCCTAGCCATTTTTTGGCAAGGGAGCAATGATCACGTTGGGAGTCTCAAGAGGGTCAAATTTGATCTCCTTGGCATCAATCATATTCCGAATCTTGTATTTTAGCGCCCAACAATTGTTAGTATCGCGCCCCGGACTGTCAAAATAATAAGCACACCTTGCCTCTGGATTGTAGTTAGGAGAGGAAGTCTTCGGGTTCGGATGAGGGTTTATCACCGTAATCATCTTCATCTTTAACATGTGTTGCAATGATTGTGACAGTGGAATGTTGATTTGGGTGAACTGCCTTTGAGGTCTTTCCACCCTTGGCTGATTGTTTCGTTGTTGTGGTTGTTGTGCGTGTGCGGAATTAGAGATCAGCACTGCCCCCACAGATTGGTGGTAGTCTGCCTTGCTGCGCCCCTTCTGGCCGTGCACAGCATTGGCTTCCCTCTTGCCACCAAATGACTTATTCTTTGTACTCGAAGAGGTATTTTTATGGATCTTACCACTCCGGATCCCAGCTTCTACTCTTTCTCCAGTCAGAATCAGCTCGGTGAAACCTGCTGACGAGCTACCGATCAAATGATTAAAGAATGGACCAGATAGCATACCCAGAAACATATCAACCAACTCCCTATCAGACAACGGGGGTTGGACTCTTCCAGCCAAGTATCTCCACTTCTGGGCATAGTCTTTAAAGCCTTCACTTGCCCCCATGGACATACTCTGGAGTTGAGTACGAGTAAGAGCAAGATCGGCGTTGTATTAATACTGCTTATAGAAAGCAGCAGCCAGATCTTCCCAATTTCGGACATTGGCTCTCTCCAGCTGGTAGAACCATTCAAGCTGAGTCCCTGACAGACTATCTTGAAAGAAATGAACCCACAGATTTGTATCAGCGGTGTGGGGCTCTATTTTCCTGACGTAGGAACAGAGATGGAGCTTTGGGCAGGACACCCCCGACACCAATCCCAATTCTTCGAAATCTAGTCCAGGTATCCTCTGAACTTCCATGACACTCAGACGATCTTCTAGTTGTTTGTATATATCCTCAGTCGGAGGATATTGTTCTTCGTTATAATCAGTATCATTGTCAGAGACTGCAAGACTTAGGTCCTTCTCCTCTTCCTGATTCTCCCCTTCCCTGGATGAAGAGGTTAGATCAGTTTGTCGCTTCAACCGCTCTCCAAACCTTCTGCCCATATTTAGAATACCGACAACCTTCTTCTTTTTTTTCTTCTCTTTAAGAATGAGTGATTTCAGATCCACCTTCCCTTTTTCTAGACTTATGAACATTTGTTGGAACTGGGCGTTCTGTGCCTGAAGGTCCTTGATGCTTTATTCGGAAGACATTTCTGCTGAAATAAATAGCGAAGAAGATGAGAAACCTGTAATGGTACCTGTTTATGCAATTCTATGGATGGGATGTGTATGTGATGATTTCAAGGATTCTTAAAGGCTCAGATTCGTTTAACCAAAAGAAACACACGTTAATTGCATTGATAAGTTCGAATTGTTACAGAGAATGCCCTTTAGGCTTACAAATAAACAAAACAAAACTGAAAGCAAAAAGAAACTAGGTCTCCCAGGAGCGCATCCTCTTTGGTGCGATGTAGGCATTTATGTTCCTTTCTTCATGAAGTAGCCTAGTGAGCTCCAGGACCTTCTTCTCGTTGGCATAGAACTGAGCTTCAAACGTGTTCCGCTCTTCTTTGAGTTAAACCTAAGACTTCTGTAATTTTTCATGATCAGTTGGCATGCCAGGGTGATGAACAAAAGAAGTAGTGTCTCCTTCAGCAATTGTTTCCATAATTATTGGTAGGACAGCAGGGTAGGGCATCGTCAGACTTTGGGCGCGAGCTCGTACCCATTGGAGATAAGGCTCAAGAGTAATTGAATTCTTGTGCCCTAGCGTCTTGCTATCAATTTTATGTACCATGCCCCAAGCTTTTATGAACCTTCTACGATAGCCTTGAACGTCGTTCTCATAATTGAAGGCGATTCCTTGGATAAACGTATCAGGAGGACCATCTTTTCTCGCATAACCAAACTGACGCAGTGCCAAACAAGGGTTGTAAGTGATTCCTCCCCTAATGCCTAAAAGGGAGACATTAGGGAATTCACCACAGCGATAGATAATGGTAACATCTTTCGAGAATCGTGAACACCAATGAATGTCTGAATGCTTAAGGGACATCAGTCTGCGAGACCATTTCAAACCCTGCTCATTCTTCAAAACAGATATGGGTAGGTGCGAAATAAACCACCTAGCCAATAGAGGAGTGCAACACAGGAGGGTTACCCTTCTCTTTAGAGTGCGAGCATGCAATAAGTGCAGAATATCCCCGAGTAATGTAGGTATTGGATTATGAGACAGGAAAACCTTGATAGTGTTCACATCTACGAGTTGATCAACATTAGGAAAAAGTACCATCCCTTACACGAGAAGTTCCAGCACCTCTTCGAAAGCTTGTAAATCTAAGGTATCCCAAAAGTGATAGGCCTTCTAAAGTAGAAACTTAACCGGAATTCCTTGGACACTCCCTCTAGTCTCCCAATTTGCCACTATGTCAGGCCGTTGTAAAGACAGAGCTCTAGAAATTTCTTCAGGCTTTGGATGTTACCATTGAAAGGAAGCTAGTTAAGAATAGGTACCCCCAATAACTAAGAAAACTCCTCCATAGTAGGTACTAGCTGGTAATCCGGGAAGTTGAAACAATGGTGCATCGGATCAAAGAACTGAAATAGCACTTTTAACAACTCTTCATCAGGTTTTGCAGTGACCAGATTGAGCAACTGATTATGCTTTCTAGTGAAATGAGAACCTTCGAGAACCCTTAATGCCATATACTTTATTTGGAGAGACACTTTCACAAGGTTGATCTGTATAGTGTTCCTACGGGCAGATGCCATGTCCTACAAAACAGAGCAAAAATGAGCCCTAGGGAATCCTTGAAATGGTTAGTCATGATATGTTATGCTTATGATGTCATGATTAGGTTAGAAAATCACATGTATAGCAAACAACAAACAAGTCACACCAAGTCCTTAGGTTTAAGACTTGCATGAGTTTTAAGGCCATACCCTCTTAAAGTTGGATTGGTTCAACCTGCCCTATAAATAGTAACCGGGTTCTAAAAGGGATCTCAATATCACTGATCTTTCCCCCAGCTTCGTTCAATAGGTGATGGACTCGCAACCAAACAAAACTCAAGAGTCAAACGCCAATGAGTGTAGCATCGAGTATCTGTCGACCTTGGGCATACACCAAAGCCTACCATCTCGCTACGTTCTACTGGCCAAGTTGTGTAGTTAAAGGTTCTAAGGTCAGTTAATGCTTCACGACACCACCTGGCGGCCTCGTACTCTCCCCGATTGACTCAAGGGTTACCGGTACCAACCAAAGTACCACATCAACGTAGATACTGCTTTAATCGTGTCGGTATACCCCAACATAGTTCCCTCACAGTTTATTGCTACTTACCTAAAAGGTGTTCCCCAGATCCGGGTGTAGGATCTATAGTAACCTCGAACAAACCCTCAAAAGTAAAGTAATCAAGACAATCAAGAGAAGCAATTTTAAAATGATCTAAATCCTAAGGTATACCCCACTTTATAAAACAAATTCCCAGCAGAGTCGCCAGTTCTGTGATACGGTGGCAGAACCGACTGTTAATACTGGTTTGCATTTTGCGTTTTTGTTTGCAAAATGTCGCGGTAAGCAAGAGTCGCCACCGACTTTTAATTCATCCAATCATGGAAAAGGAAAAAGAACAAAAAAAACCTTTTTTCGAGATATTCTGAGTACGGGGGGTAGATTATAGAAAGGGAAGGTGTTAGCACCCTTTCTATCCATGGTTTTCCATGGGCTCTTAGGTACTTGCTCATCTTTTTTTTTAAATTGCTTGTGTGTGCTTTTTTTGAAAAGTTTTACTTCGTGATAACCCTTGTATCAGTCCTCAAGAGTGTGACGAAGTTGTTTTGAAAATTTGTTTTGAAAGGTGTTTATGTGAAAAGTTTTTATTGAGAAAGTACTTAAGATTCTACCTACTCGAAAAAAGATTGTTTGTTCTCGTTTCCTTTAGACAGCGCTATCCTACTATTAAGGAGTAGGTAGCACCGTCATTGTAGTTGTAAGGGACATTCGAAAGGGACAAGTACAATCACTAAAGCAATAGTTAGAAAACTTTAGTAGTAACCCTAGAGCCTTAAGATCTTTCCGAGGCAACATTTCCGAGGCAACCTTTTCCAGGCAACATTTTGATCTTTTAGGCTGGAGAGCGACCACTAAAATTTCCTATGCTTAATGACTGTTTCCCGAAGGCAACCGTAGTGAGGCAAACCCTAGGAGTGAAACATGTGCATGTGATTTGTTTCAATTATTTAATCTTTGCACATTAGGTGATCTACCGTTTTAAATTTCAAGCATTCTTTTCATACAATCCTATTAGCCATGCATCTAGACAGTTAAAGATTGCGGGAATTTAAAGTGCGAAAAATAAACCTAGCTATTACAAGGATTCAGGGAGGGGCAATTAATTACATAACCAAAAATCGGGGATTTAAACAATAAATAAAAACCCTAGTTTTAACTATTACAAACCAGTAAGCAGTTACATAATTAATCAAAAATAAATACGCGCGACAATCGTAAATACGAGAGAACTCGGGTTTTGACCCTTGGCTACCTAATTGGATTAATTAAAGAAAAAAAATCATTTTTTGTCATTTTTATTTAAGGAAATAAAAACCAAATTGAATTTAATTAAAGAAAAAAAAATCATTTTTGTCATTTTTAATTAAGGAAATAAAGACCAAATTGAATTTAATTAAAGAAAAAAAATCATTTTTTGTCATTTTTATTTAAGGAAATAAAGAATAAATTGCAAAATATCCTAATCACTAATTAAGTTTTAATTATGAAAAATCATTAAATTAATGAAAAAAACAATTAACCTATTTTTATGTTTTTATTTTGAGAAGGAATTAAACCTAATTTTTATTTGATTTTAATTATAAAAAAAAAGATTTAAGTTAACCTAATTAAACTAATTAATGCAATTAAATATTTTATGAAAAAAAAGACTAAACCTAATATTGTTTGTGATTTTCTGATTTTTATGTTTTGATTAAAAATGATTTTTGGAAAATAAGTAAAATAAATAAATTAAAACAATAAAAAGAATTGAAATAAAATAAAAAAATGAAAAGATTGGGCCTGTGTGATCCACACATCTTGATGAAAGTGGAAACCCTAATTTGAGACGCACTGCCTTAGGAGAGAGTTTGTCTGGTCAACTCTTGGGCAAACTTGAGCAAATTGAGGACCTTTATGAGTATGTATTGAGTAAAATGAGAGGGCAAATTTTGGGGTACAACACGCGAGAACACTGAAACAAGGCACAATAACATTCACCCCTTCTTCAGAATACTTTGGTATCACAGAATCATTGTTGGAGAACATATCTTCATCTGAGGAAAAGAAATCATCCACAAAAGCATACTCATCATCTAACACAACCTCAGCCAAGTAATCTTCAATCACATTAATCCCATGGTAATCATCTCTATGGCCTGAAACTTTGATGGTACCATTATCCAATAACAACTGAATACCTCTTTTCACAATGGAACAGCCACAAGAATCTCTACAACAAATCCGACAAGATCCAAAATGGTCTTCTACTTAACCATCCATGTGGGAGAAGGTAGCGTGCAACTGCACCAAATCATCATTCATATGGTTCCCGTCAAAGATCTGGAATTCTCCAGGACATCCAAAGACCATGTTCACATCATCCTCATATTCTACCCTAGGCCTGATTATATGAATGAGGCCTTCGTCCATCATTTCCTGAAGATCAGTCTTTATCTTATCAAACCCCTGTATATATATACTGTAAATACCACAACCAACATGGTCATGCGTATAGTAACTAAACTTGTAGAGATCAGCATGCATATTTACCAAATCTCCACTAACCAAGTTGATATCAAAAATCCAGAAGTCCCCTGGACAACCAGCAACCATGTTGACATCATTTGCTCCTCCATATTTTGGCAAAGGATTATCTTTTATGTTAGGGCCGACATCTTTAAAGGACAAAAGTACAGATCTCACCATCTTTTGTACCTACGATTTTAGAGGGTAACTGTTTTCTACATTGTGCCCTAGTGCTCTCTGATGAAAAGCACAGGTCTGGTCTACCTTATAATACCAAGGCAAAGGTGTTGGTATTGCGGGGGGTGGTCTGGTCTGAACCAACTTTTTCTGATTCAATGCTGGGAGTAACTTTGCATAGCTAGCTCATGGGTATAGAGTTGAAAGCCTCTTTCCTCTGATTTTGCCCTTGATTTCCCTGAGAGGATGGTCTTTGATAAGCAATTATGGTCGGAGTCGTATTTATAACTGGAGTTACCGAAGCAACCTGTTGATGGAGCTGATGATTTCTTCTAGGAGGATTAACCATTCTCTCTTGAATAATAGCATTTGTATCTCCCTCTTTCTTTTTAGCAAACCCGTATGATGGTTTCTTCGTACTACCGGAATTTTCACTTCTTGTCAAGCGACCATCTCTTACATCTTCTTCCAAACGAACGCCCATGCTCACCATTTCGGTAAAATCACTTGGTGCACTTGCCACCATTCTTTCATAATAGAAAGCACCTAGTGTCTTCGGAAAAATCTTTGTCATCTATTTTTCTTCCATTGGAGGAATCACCTGGGCAACTACTTCACGTTATCTCTGTGCATATTCCTTAAATGACTCCTTGTCCTTATGGACCATTGCCCTGAGTTGATCACGGTCAGGTGCCATGTCCATATTATATTTGTACTGTCTAATAAAAACTTAACCCAATTCGTTGAAAGTATGAATATTGGCACTATCCAAGCTCATGTACCATTTCAATTTTACACCAGTCAAATTGTCTTGAAAAAAAGTGAATTAATAGGCGTTGATCATCGGTGTGAGTAGACATCCTTCTCACATACATCGCTAGGTGAGCACGAGGACAAGTATTGCATTTGTACTTCTCAAATTCTGGTACTTTGAACTTCGCGGGTATTTTCACATTTGGAACCAAACACAGATCATTCACATTTTGCCCAAACAATCCTTTTCCTCTGAGGGCCTTCAACTCTTTTTGCATCTTATCAAACTGATCCTAAAAATCTTCCATTCGATCATAGAAGCCCAAGCTTTCACTTGGTGGAGGAATAGGGCGATAAACTTCATCATTTACAAATGGTAAAACACTCACCGAAGGAGGTACAACATAGTGGATCTCATTTCTAGCCATAGGAGTAACATGCACCACAGGAGGTGTAGAAACAAAAACAGTTTGAGCAAATGGAGAAACTTGAGTATCATAATTATAACCTTCTGGCATGAAGTTCTCTGGAATTTTCCACAGATAACCTTGAGGCATACGATTCAGAACAACAGTAACTGGAGTAACAGAAACATTAACTGTTGGAGCTTCGGAAGTAACTATTGTATGTTGAGGCTGAGCAAGTGGTGGCTGATTTTGAGCAGCCACCAATGATTTCATTAAAACAATGATATTGTGCATACCGGCCTTCAGAGCAGTAAATTCTTTGTGCAACTCACGATTCTCTTGTTCTAGATTCTCCATCTTCCTTCTAGAATTAGCCCGAGTATTGTACTGGTGAGACAACTTACTGAATGAAGTAAAGAAGCACAGTAAGACACCTGGGTGTGAATAGAAATGCAAGAAGTATGTACAATATGATGCATGATAGCACATGATTTATTTTATTATTAATATTTCAAGGAACTCAAATATTTATAGACAATTTTCAAATATTAAAGTACCAACACATTTTGAAATACTGAAAGTCTCTTTATAATAACTTCAAAATGGATTACAACTTTTTAGTACGAGTTTCAATAATCCCAAGTACAAGATAAAATAAAAATATAATATCCTAAGAAAGCAAAGCTGATGAAGATCACTCCACACACTGATGCTTCCCTATGAGTCTCACAATCTGAGCCTGCAACTACTTGTTCTCTTTTGCATACATGTCGACGACTTCTTTCCAATCACTAGAGTCAGGAAGTGAGCAACTAGGTCTTGATTGAGCTCTAGAGGAAAATAAATCCTCTTGCCTCCCCATCATCTCTACAACACGGCTCTCAAGAATCTCGATCAGGTTGTCTTTCTCCTTCAGATCTGCTCGATAGGAAACCTCTAAAGTCTGACACTTATTCTTCCAACCCTCTTTCTCCTGCTACATCCGAACTAGGGAAAGTTGAAGCTCTTCCATATCATCTAATAGTGGAGGAGTGGTCTTTACAAACATATCAGGCATAGGTGCTTCACAGGAATATGGCATCTTTAATTGAATGGCTCTTGTCTGTACCCACTAAAGATAAGGCTCTAAAGAAATAGCCCCTCTAGGTCCCAAGTCCTTCCTACTCTTTGTGAATATGAATGCAAGCCTTTGCAATCTCCTCTTTAGCTTCCTTATGAACCTCTCCCTCTTTAAGAAAGAAACCACTCAAATGAATACTATTTGGCTTATCCCTCATCAGATATCCAAGTTTTCGTCGTGCAAGAACAAGATTATAGTTAATTCCTCTATTTGTACCAAGAAGAGGTACATTAGGGAAACTACCACAACTATCAACAATATCCACATCATAGTAAGCCTGGTGATACCAAAAAATATTTGAATGAGTGAGGGCCATAATCTTCGGAGCCCAACGAGGTTCCTTTCTGACGTCCCAGAAAGCATCAGATCAAGGCAAGTGAGAAATAAACCACTGATACAACAAAGGCATGCATCAAATGATCATCGCTCTATGGTAAGAATCCTGAAGATAAATAGAGTAATAAGCATCTCCCAATAATGTAGGGATTGGATTCACAATCATAAAGATCCTGATGGCGTTGATACCATAAATTTATCGACATTAGGAAATAAGAACAACCCATAAGCAAGTAGAGCAAAGATGGCCTCAAAAGCAACTATACTCTTCATCTTAGCAAAATAGCGAGCTTTCTCCAACAATAACTGAGTGGTTAATCCTCTAATCCCTCCTTTAGTAGTCATGTGGGCTTCAACCTCAGACTTCCCCAAATGGATCAAAGCAGCAATCTCATGAGATTTTGGCTCCCCCTCCAAACCGGTAAAAGGAACACGATCGGTAATAGGTAAACCCAATAGATAAGAATACTCCTCCAATGTTGGCATCAACTGATAATCAGGAAAGTAAAGCATCGATACATCAGATCATAAAATTGTACCAAGGTCAAGAGAATACCCTCCTTCATCTTGAGCCTCGTGATAGAAATGATGGACCCATACTTCCTCCGAAAATCTATAGAATTCTCGATCTCTGGAATTAGACTCATCAACTCATCTATCTTGGGATATTTGAAACTGTACTTCCGAGTCTTTCTTTTTCCAAAATCCACAATCAAAAAGTACCTGGGATATTCATAAAGAGTTAACTTTTAAGTCCCTTGAAACAAAATGTTTTAAAGGATGCTCATGGGTGTATGAATGCATGATGCAACAATCACACACAAAATCACAGACATAGGGTTCATAGGTTCAACATCATGAGCATGAGGTTGAAGTTACTACCCACAAGGTATGATCTAAAAGTTTATCACCTGCCGAACAAGGTTCTAAAAGGTTCCCATAGTCTACATCCTTCCTTCGGATATTACCAACTTCCCTATTGAC
Organism: Vicia faba; assembly: GCA_948472305.1. Classification (NCBI taxonomy): domain Eukaryota; kingdom Viridiplantae; phylum Streptophyta; class Magnoliopsida; order Fabales; family Fabaceae; genus Vicia; species Vicia faba. The sequence goes on from OX451738.1 coordinate 460,186,021, forward strand.
TCAGTAATTAGAAATATTCTCAGGAAAAACTCGTCCGAGCGTAGTATCGTGTGACAACCATTTCCGGATTACTCCATCATAGTTTCCACACTACACCTAAAAGGCCAAGATGGGTTAAAGGTTCTACGGTTCTCAGTTTCAGCTGGCTCCCAAGTCGAATGCAGCATGTCTTCTTGATTACTCGGTAAACAACACTACAGTCAAAGGGGCCTTCATTGAGTGGTGGATCTCACGTCTCCTTTTTTAGGATTACTCCCTCAAAGTTAACATGACTATACCGCCCGTCCTATCTTAAGTTTGCCCAAGTCCGGGTAGAGGACTTATGAGAAATCACCAAGCACCCTAGAAACCAAGAAAATCCAGACAAACATATATAAAACACATATTATACAACAAACAAAAGCATATACACAAATAAACAAATATAGGCTTAACCCACTTAGGGATGGACCAGTAATAGGTCAATCTTTCCCAGCAGAGTCTCCATTTTTCGGTAGCGGTAGAAATGTTTAGACTAAGTCATTGGATTGACTTGACTCGCACAAATAAAATAAAAATCGCCACTGCACTTTATTGTTTCCAAAGTGTTGTACCCCAAAATTTTCCCTCTCATTTATCAAAACTTTTCTCACAAGATCTCTTTGATTCAAGACTGGATTAGGGTTTGGCAAGCTCAAGACATCTCATCTTGCATTGATAACCCAAAATTAGGGTTTGAATTTGCACAAGGATTTTTGGACTATAAATGATTCATATGACTTTCAAACATCATTATGGATCCCTAAGATCACTCATGACAAGTTTCAAGCCTTGAACCATATTTTTGATCAGTCAATTGGACAGTTGACCTAAAAATCAACTGTATTGGGGGAAAAGTAAACCATGGCCAATTTATAGTCAAACTTCATAATTTTTGATCAACATCCACATTTTAGACTCACATGTATCATTTTGTCAAGTTTGGATCATAATTCCTCAAGAAATTTGGTCAAATCACAAAAAGGGCAAAATGGTCAAAATTAGGGTTTTGACTGAGGAAGGGAAATTTCTGATTTTTAACCTAGAAAATGACCAATTGATTTAAAGCATGATTTCAAGGATTCAATGGAATCATCTTAACCTAATGGCATGGCTCAAAAAATCTCAAATTCATTGGATTGACATATGAAGTTTGCAGTCAACTGATCAAAAGTCAACTGTATACTGAAAAGTCAAACTTTGACTTTTTTGGTCAAAATCAAGTGCCAAGGGTCATAATTTATCAAAACATGTCAAAATGTGAAACTTGTTCATCAAGAAATCCAAGTTTGAAGGTTAGGGTTTGAATTTGAAATTTTTCTTAACTTATAAAATTTTTCAAGAATAGAAAATTTCTTATTTTTTCTCAACTTTAGGCCACTTTTTCACCATGATGCATAATGATTCAAGGAAAGTTCCCAACATGAAAGTTGTATACCTCCATTAAATATAAAACTTTGCTTCACACACTTTTCCCTAAAGACGCTTGGATCTCAAGATATAAATTCGTGAATACATGGTCATGAACTAAATAACTTAGTGAAATTTTGCCCTAATTTAGGCAGGTTTTGGCCCAACTTCATGGCAATTTTTCACCTAGTTCCAAGAGGTATATCAAAATACATTTCAAAGATGAGTTATAGAGAACATTGCAAGCTTTCCAAAATGTATAAGAACTCCTCAAGATCATTTTTTAGTAGAGAGAATCGAAGAGATGAAGTTGGCAATTTCTCACTTTTAGTCCAAGCCATTTCATGAAGAACAAAGTTGCAATCAGTACCTATGATGGCTAATCCATGCTTTACAGGTCCCAAAATTGTTACACACTCCTTAATTAAATGCTTACTAAGTTGACAAAGCTTTGATCCATGCCTTAGAACCTTTATCCAACTTGCAATTCCATTTATGGCAAAAAGTGACCATTGCCATTTTGAAAAAGATCAACTTTTGCAAACTTTACAATTTTGAGCATTGGACCTGTCCCCTTGGCACATACAAGTACCACAGACCTAAGGAAACTTGTAGAGAAGAGATACCAACCCTAAGCAAGCCAGTACAAGCATGTAAACTTTGTCTTATCACTTTACTTCAAATACAAGAAAAGTGGCAAAAAGGCTAGAACAGGCACAATTGTTAGAGGGTTGACATCAAACCATTTCAATACTAATATACAAACATTATGCAACACAATAGACAATTAGAAAAGGCTTGAAACAATCCCAACCAGAAAAAAACCAAAAATCTTTCTAAACCTACAGATTTTGCATAAGCACACCCATCTTCCATTTGGCTCGTGCGTTTTAAGTTTTGATCATTCAAACATCTTACATACTTGATACCTAGCCAATCCAGGCCTTCATCCCTGTTCTGTAATCACTCTTCCATCATCTTCCATTGTTGATTCCAGAGCTTGCAGTTTGACTGGGCCAAGGAGTTTCAGATACTTTCAGAGCAAGGCAAGGGTTGGAATACATTCAGGGAAGTTCAAGGAAGCTCAAGCAAGCATCAGGCCTCCATCAAACTCATCCCAGTTTCATCCATGATTCCAACTGAAGGAGGTAAAATCTCAAACTCTATCTCCTTGTACAGGCAACCTTAGGCCACGATTTGTGAATAAAAAATGTAGTCCTCATCATAACGAAACTGTACATATCTTTATCTTGCATTGATTTTACTTGAGCTGAGAGAATTTGGAACTTGAAATTTCTGAAAATATTAGGTTAAAGTTTAAGGCTGTTAAAATTCTCTTTGATATTTGATAGTTAGCTTACATAATTTATATGGTTGGAATCGTGAGTTCAAGCACTACAACTTTCATGTTATGAGTTTTTATTTTCATGGAAGTATGAGAGAGTTATAGGATGTCTGGCCAAGCTTGAGGAAGAAGATGAAGTACAGGGAAAGGACTTGTTTTGGGTTATATTATTTTTTATTTCCATAAGACAATGGATGTATAGCCACCCCAGTGGCAAAGTAGCACGCTGGTGAGACCCATGTCCTGGGTTCGATCCTGGGCGCTACTTTTGATTTTTCTATATTTTGCCATTTTCCAGTTTTTGTGACTTTTTGCAGGATTGGGCTTAGCTCCTTGGGCCACGTTTTTTTTTGCTTGCAAGCTACCTCTAGTATACTTGCAATACCCCCTGACCTATTATTTTCCATAATTATTTTTATTTAATTTTATTTTTATTTGCATTAATATTTTCTTTAATGAATAAAAATCCAAAAAATGTAAATTAATCATATTGTATTTTTATTTTGTTTTAGTTTATTTTTCACATAAAAATATATTTTATTTTTAATATATATCATGCATTTTATTAATAACTTGTAAAATATAATCAAAAACATATTTAGTTTAATTTATTCATTTATTTTTCATTTCATACTTATAAATACTTATTTTTGCATATATAAAAATTGTATATTTTTTATACAATATTATTTATCATTTTAATACAAGAAAATATATAAAATAATACATATAAAAACTTTATTTTCTTTTAAAATAATAATTAGGGTTAACCCCCTTCTAAAAAATTAATTCCTTTCCTTATATTTTTATGCTTAGATTTAAATTTTCTTTTACATAAAAAACACAACAAAAAAAATCTTTTTTTTACATATACATTGTATTGCATTTTTAAATATTATATTGTATTTATTCTAATTCGTACAAATTCGATTTGGTTGTAATAATTTATTTAGATTTATATTTTGCAAATCCCCATTCAAATTTGTATTCCCCCCTCCCATAAATTGTTGTAATAGCTTAGAAATATTTACATTACGCAATTTATCGCTTTATATGCCATGATTAGTAATTAGGGTTTGTATGACAAGAACAAAACAAAGCAAAATAGAACACCCTAAATACAAGACAAAATCAAAGCATGAAAATGATACACTTGCACACAAGCACCCTTAGAGTTTCTCCACTTGGTTGCCTAAAACAAAAATGGCCATGTTACGCATGCGAAGTATCTTGGCAAAACAAAACAAATATAAGATCATAGTCCCTCGATGACGCTATTCAAAAGTTGTCTTACAAAAATGATCTTGGTCCCTCAAAATGCTAAGATACTTTGCAAACATTGCTAATCATGGTTATACGACGACCCACGCCCGTCCCGTTTACATCCAAAGATAGGGTTGCTTACCAAATCAATGGTAAGACAACAATGTCAAAGGAATAGAAATGCATAAGAAAGATATTTGAGTAGGTAGATGACTTCTAGTTACTTGCTCCATTTCAAAACAACTATCCTTGCTATTTTACAAAACAGACACACACATTTCAAAACATCTTACAAACATTTGAAAACATTTTCAAAAAGATAAACATCTTTGTATACATTCTTACGAACGAGAATCATTGCAAAGATTGCCTAAACAAATGACCTCTTTTACAAAATACTTTCAAAACCACACCAAATACAATTTCAAACAAACAAAAGCCAGTGATCTAAGCAAGTAACTAAGAGCCCATGGAAAACCATGGATGAAAAGGGTACTAATACCTTCCCTTTTCATAATCTACCCCCCCCCCCCCTCCCCCCCCGAACTCAAGAAAACATCTCAAAGGTCTTTCTTGTGCTTTTTCACCTTTCCTTTTGGATAAAAGAAAAGTAGGTGGCAACTCTTGCTAACCGCAACATTTGCGATAAAACGCAAAACCCTCAAGTCAGTTCTCCCACCGTATCACATAATTGGCGACTCTGCTGGGGAGTATTATAAAAGTGGGGTTACCTTAGGGTTTAGATCACATTTATTTGCTTACATTGTTTGACTTGTTTGCTTTACATTATGGTTCTTTGTTTGGGTTTGAATCCTCTACCCGGATTTGGGAAACATTATAGGTAAATACCAATACGTTGTGGAAACTGTACGGGGTATACCAACATGGTCTAAGAAATAACTATGTTAGTGTGACATATTTGTGGGTACCGGTAGCCTTTGAGTTAATCAAAGAGAATACGGGGTCACTGAGTGATGTCATAAAGCACTAATGAACTTCTAGAACCCTTTACTTGACCAACTTGGCCTTTAGAATGTAGTGAGATGACCGACTTTGGTGCAGTCCGAAGTTGGTAGATACTCGATACTACACTCATTAAGGTTTGGTTTCTTGGGATATTTCGGTCGCCATTAAAGAGACTTGATCTGAAACAATGACCAAGGAAACAATCCAGTGATATTGAGCACCTTAGAACCCGGTTACTATTATTAGGACAGGTTAAGCCAACTAAACTTCAAGAGGGTACTTACATATAAAACCCCATGCAAGCCTAAACTAAGAACTTGTTTGATTTGCTTGTATATGCATACTTGTACATAACATCATGGACATCATGAACATCATATGCATCCACTAACCATTTCAAGGATTTTGAGAGATTCATCTTTGTTCCTGTTTTGTACGATATGGATTCACTCCGCAGGAAAACTATCCAAATCAACCTTGTAAGAATTCCTCCACAACTCAAGGAGCTAGCTTCAAGGATCCCTGAGAACTCTCCTTTCATCGAGAGGCATGGTCGTCTACTCAACTTGGTCACCTCTAACACATATGAGGATATGATAAAGGTTCTCTTCCAGTTCTTTGACCCTTTGCATCATTGCTTCACATTTCCTGACTATCAGCTTGTGCCTACTTTGGAAGAATTCTCTCAACTCTTGAGGATTCCTATTCTCAATCAACTACCTTTCAACGGTACGAAAAGAGATCCAAAGCCAGAAGAGATTGCTCAAGACCTGCACTTGCACTCATCTGATGTCACAACTCATTAGGAAACTAGAAGTGGTGTCAAAGGCTTTTTAGCAAAGTTTATGTTTGAGAAAGCCCAAAGTTGTTGGAATTCCCTAGACTTGCAAGATTTTGAGGAGATTGTGGCTCTTCTTATCTATGGGATGGTCTTGTTCCCCAATCCTGACCAACTCATAGATGTGAGTGCCGTCAAAATCTTCATGTCACGCAATCTGGTGCCTACATTACTAGGGGATATCATACACTCTTTTCACACTCGTACAATGAGGAAAAGAGGTGTCCTTATGTGCTGCACTCCCCTCCTGGCAAGATAGTTTATTTCTCATCTTCCCCAATCAGTCTTAAAGAATGAGCAAGGATTAAGGTGGTCACAAAGGTTAATGACGCTCAAACATTCAGATATTCATTGGTGCTCTCGATCCAAAGAGAATGTTATCATTGTTTACCGTTGTGGGGAATTCCCTAATGTCCGTCTACTTGGAATTAGGGGAGGCATCACCTACAACCCATGTTTAGCTCTAAGACAGTTTGGTTATGCCCGAAGGGATGGCCCACATGATATGTTGATTCAAGGCTTGATATTCGACTACGACAACGATGATCAAGGTCTTCGCCAGAGATTCATCTGAGCTTGGAGGATGCTAAACAAGGTGGATAGCAAGACTTTGGGACACATGAATTCCACCCCTCTTGAGCCTTACCTCAGGTGGGTAGGAACCCGTGCTCAAAGTCTTATGATGCCTTATCCTTCCATTCTCCCAGTGATTATTGAGCCTGTTAAGGAAGGAGAAGTTCCATACACTATCCTACATCCTGACATGCCCACATCTCTCGAAGATCTACAACGGGATTGGATACAACTCAAAGGAGAGCGAGATACTTTCGAAGCCCAATTCTACGCAAGCGGGAAGAAGGTTTTGGAACTCACTAGGCTACTTCATGAGGAGCAGACTCTAAATGCCTACATAGCACCAAAGAGGATGCGCACTACTTTTTTCATCTTAGAGTATTGTATTATTTTGATCAAGGGGCATTGATGTACTCAAACTCTATCTTATTAATATAACGTGTGTTTCTTTTTGTTTAAAACAAACTTGAATCTTTTAAAGTCCTTGAAAACATTACATATGCACATATCATTCATCATAACATAAACAGGTCTTTTGCAACAAGTTTCCTCATCTCTCTAACGGTTTATTTCAGTAAGATGGATCTCAAACAGACGGTCAAAGATCTTCAAGCTCAAAACACGTAGTTTCAACAGCTACTCATGACCCTAGCCAGGGGAAAGATGAGTTGAAGACACTTTTAGCTTAAGAAAGAAAGAAGAAAACAAAGAAAGCCACTGGGGTTTTGAATATGGGGAGAAGATTTCAGGGACAGACTAGAAGAACCTTGAATTTTGCAACCACTTCCGGGGAAGGAGAAGGGAAAGGAAAAGAAACAGCGGTTCCGTCAGAATCTGAAGAGGAGGAAGAAGAGGAAGACTACTCCGAAGAACAGTACCCTTCGGCTGATGATAAGTACAGACATCTTGAAGAGCGTTTAAGCGCTATGGAAATACGAAGGGTACCAGGTCTAGACTTTGAAGAATTGGGGCTAGTATCAGGAATTGTAATCCCACCAAAGTTCAAAGTGCCATTGTTTGCAAAATATGATGGGGTGTCATGTCCTAAAATGCACCTCCGATCATACGTGAGAAAGATTCATCCGCACTTTACCGATAGACCTGTGGGTGTATTTTTTCTAAGATAGTTTATCAGGAACACAACTCGATTGGGTTTACCAATTGGAAAGGGCCGACATCCAGAACTGGGAAGACCTTGTCGCAGATTTCTATAAACAATACCAGTATAATGCATATTTGGCGCCTACCCGTACTCAACTTCAGAGTATGGTTATGGCTTCAAATGAGGGTTTTAAAGATTACGCGCAAAAATGGAGAGATCTAGCTGGGAGAGTGCAACCCCCTATGTCTGAAAGGGAGTTGGTGGATATGTTCTTAGGCACTCTATCAGGACCTTTCTTCAACCATTTTATTGGGAGTTCATCTGCTGGATTTACTGAGTTAATATTAACCGAAGAGAGGGTGGAAGCTGGCATAAAAAGTGGAAAGATTCAGAAAGATTTGTCTGCCTCTACAGCTGTAAGAAAGCCTTTCACCGGGAAAAAGGAGGTGTTTGCTGTTTATCCACAAAGGAACCAAGAGAGAGCTGAACGCCGACCAATGGTAGGGGGCGTTATGATCCCAAAGCTTACATCTGATCAACCAAGGAGTAATCAACTGAGGGTGGAAAGGTCGGTCCGGCAATTCACCGGAATTAATATAACTCTAGCCCAGGTCTTACCACATCTGCTGAAATCTAATTTGGAAACTTTGAAGGAAGCTCCAAAGAATCCCAAAACGGCGTCCCCTCATTATCACCTGAATGCCAGATGCGCATACCATTCTGAAAGTCCGGGCCACGACACCAACAACTGTTGGGCTTTGAAAAACAAGATCCAAGACCTTATAGATGCAAAAGAGATTGAGTTCGAGGCGCCCAAGAAACCAAATGTCATTTCTGCTCCTATGCCAAGACATAGTCACAACGTCAATGCTATCGAGGAAGATTTGTTTGTTGCTACAGTAGATGAACTCTTAACTCCGCTCCCGATCATTAAGAAGAACTTGTTGAAAGCTGGTATATTCCCAGGTTGTAATAAATACTGCCATCTTTGCTTATCCTCATCAACTGTTTTCCCTCTGTTGAAGACAGGCATTCAACGCCTGATAGACAACCAAGAAATTCTGTTTGAAAATGCTCCTGTTTCACCCATTCCTATTAAAGACGTCTCATTCATAACCATCTCCGCCAATCCTTCCAGGGTCCCCAAAAGACCCGTTAGGATTACATCAGTTCCAAAGACTACTCCTCTCATAATTACAATGCCTGGGCCGGTCCCATATGAATCAGATAAACAGTACCGTGGAATTACGGTGGAGAAATCTGCTACCATGGTATTAAATAAGACGGGCTAACCTCCAAAGAAGTGAGCTCCGAAAAAGAAGATTCTGACATTAGCAATATTGCCGGAACTAGTAAGATTACCCGTAGCGGTAAAATCTTCTCTCCAGATATTTCCCCTCCAAAGGCAGTTTTTGGACCCGTGGTCGTTCCGAAGATTACCTATGTACCAATAATCATACCTGTAAGAGCACCTACCGACAAAGACAACACAATCCCTGCTGTTATCCCTACCAACACTTCTACTGCTGAAAATCAAGGAAAAAGAATTCAAGAAGAGCCTGTCCGGACGAAGGCTCAACCACTAGCTATCCCCGAAACATCCAAGAAGGAAATGGAAGAGATCCTGAGGATAATAAAGAAGAGTGACTATGATGTGGTTGAACAGTTGGGGTAAAGTCCCTCCAAGATCTCCATGCTAGCATTGCTTTTGTGCTCTGAGGCACATGCGAAAGCTCTGGTAAAATTTCTGAAGACAGCCCATGTGCCACAAGAGACGTCTGCTGACCAGTTCCAAGACTGTGTGGCCAGTTTGACAGCTGATAACGGCCTAGGCTTCTCTGATGCTGATTTGACACCCAGAGGGAGAAATCACAACGAGTCATTACATGTCTTTGTGGAGTGTAGAGAAACGACTCTGGCCCATGTCTTGGTGGACACGGGTTCATCTTTGAACGTCTTACCGAAGAAAGCTCTTGACAGATTGGATTGCAAAGGGCTGACTCTAAAACCCAGTAACATAGTTGTGAGAGCATTTGATGGCTCATAGAGGATGGTCCACAGGGAGGTTGACATCCCCATAAAGGTGGGAACTCAGACCTTTAACTCAACCTTCTATGTAATGTACATCCGCCCCCTCTTACTCCTGTCTGTTAGGACGGCCCTGGATCCATAATGTTGGTGTTGTCACCTCTACGCTACACCAGATGCTGAAGTACCCGATCCAAGGAAAGATCATAATTGTCCACGGATAGGAGGAGTACATGATTAGTCATCTAAATTCTTTTTGATATGTGGAGTTGGATGGCGAGTTCATTGAAACTCCTTTTCAAAATTTCAAAGAGGTCTCTCAAGAAGTAGCGGTAACCAAGGCGGTATCCCCGATTTCCAAGATCATAAGACCTCCGCTTCAGATGTCATCTCTAAAGGACGCCAAGGCAGTAGTAGAAGAGGGTGGATGCACCATCTTGGGGAAGCTTCCGAACATCCCGTATAAATCAGAAAAGTTTGGCTCGGGGTTTACTTCAACTGCTCAGGAGGCTGTACATCGTGCTCATGCTGGAGGGCCACCTTTGAAGATTAGTAACCGGGAGGTCAACACAGTGGAAGATAGTGAAGAAGATGGCAGCTTAGAAGATTGGATATTTCCTACTATCAACGGGGGACTTCGCAATTGGGAAGCTAGAGACTTTGTCCCAATAACTTTCATCTCTCAGTAATTTATCTTTTACATTTCTGTTGGACTTGTAATATTCACAAACAATTCGCACTTTAAAAACCTTGTGTCTTACCCGAGGCACAATGGTCCATTTGTAAGGGTTTTTATTTCATCTTCATATGACATTCAATGAATCATGGACTCTTTTTCACATACAAACCTTTTTGTGCTCATTGTCTTTCTTTTACATTTTATTGTTTAAAGATGGCTATACCCTTACACACACCCACACTCACAAATGCAGGTACCCCTCCGTTCCGGATCCCATGGATAACGATACTGCTATGGCCTTTAGTGACTCTGAAGATCTAATCTACCAAGCCGAATATGAAGGTGGGGAAGATTGTGAAGTACCAGGGGAATTGGTCAGACTACTACAACAAGAGGAAAGAGCTATTCAGCCTCATGAGGAACCATTGGATACAATCAACTTGGGTACCAAGGAAGATAAAAAGGAAATCAAGGTGGGTGCCAATCTAGAGCCGAGTGTCAAGGAGCACCTAATTCAGCTATTGCACGATTATGTTGAGATCTTTGCCTGGTCATATGAAGACATGCCAGGACTTGATACAAACATCATGGTACATCATCTGCCCAAAGAGAAGATTGTCCACCAGTGAAATAAAAAGTCCGCCGCATGAGACCTAACATGTCAGAAAAAATCAAAGCGGAAGTCATGAAACAGTTCAATATTGGATTTTTGGCTGTCACTTCCTATCCTCAATGGGTTGCCAACATTGTTCCCGTGCCTAAAAAGGACGGAAAAGTACGAATGTGCATGGATTATAGAGATTTAAACAGGTCTTGCCTTAAAGATGATTTTCCACTTCCCCACATCGACATCCAAGTTGACAATACAGCCCAGCACAAAGTGTTTTCCTTCACGGACGGATTCTCAAGTTATAACCAAATCAAAATGGAACCTGAGGACATGGAGAAAACTACATTTGTCACGCAGTGGGGCACTTTCTGCTACAAAGTGATGCCATTTGGACTGAAGAATGCTGGGGCAACCTACCAACGCGCCATGGTAGCCTTATTTCATGATATGATACATCATGAGATAGAGGTCTACGTAGATGACATGATAGCCCGATTACAAACTGAGGAGGAACACCTTAATCACTTGCAAAAGTTGTTTGTGAGATTGAAGGAGTACAAACTAAGGTTTAACCCAAACAAGTGCACATTCGGAGTCCGGTCCGGTAAACTCTTAGGTTTCGTTGTCAGCAACAAAGGCATCAAAGTTGATCCTGCCAAGGTTAAAGCGATACAAGAAATGCCTTCTCCTCATACTGAGAAGGAAGTCAGAGGATTCTTGGGACGCCTGAACTATATTTCCAGATTCATTTCTCACCTGACAGCTACTTGTGAGCCAATCTTCAAACTATTAAAGAAAGATCAAGTAGTCAGATGGAATGTTGAATGCCAGTTTGCTTTTCACAAGATCAAAGAGTACTTACAAGAGCCTCCTGTTTTGATGCCACCAGTCGAGGGAAGACCACTGATCATGTATCTGACTATTTTAGAGAACTCAGTGGGGTTTGTATTGGGGAAGCATGACGAGTCTGGACGAAAAGAGCACGCTATTTACTACCTGAGCAAAAAGTTTACCGACTGTGAAACCAGATATTCACTGCTCGAGAAAACTTGATGCGCTCTGGCATGGGCTGCTCGCCGGCTAAGACAATATATGTTGACTCATACCACTTTGTTGATATCTAAGATGGATCTGATAAAGTACATATTTGAAAATCCTGCTCTGTCTGGGAGGATAGCTAGATGGCAGATGATCCTAACAGAATATGACATACAATACACTACCCAGAAATCTATAAAGGGCAGTGTGATAGCTGATCATCTTGCTCATAAAGCTGTAGAAGATTATCAGTCCATGAATTTTAAATTCCCGGATGAAGACATCATGACATTAGACAACTATGAAGAAATCAGACCATATGACGGACCTGAACGAGGATCCCGATGGACCCTGTTCTTTGATGGGGCATCCAATGCACTTGGTAATGGTATCGGCGATGTACTCATATCTCCAGAAGGGTGTCATACTTCCTTTACTGCCAGACTTTGCTTCAATTGTACGAACAACATGGCGAAATACGAAGCATGCATCTTTGGTCTCAAGGCTGCCATAGACTTGGGAATCAAATCTTTAGATGTGTTTGGAGATTCAGCTTTGGTCATCAGTCAGATTAAAGGAGAATGGGACACCAAGCATCCAAACCTTATGCCTTACAAAGAACATGTCTTGACATTGCTACCACATTTTAAGCAGATCACCTTCGAGCATTTCCCGCGAGAAGAAAATCAGTTGGCAGATGCTCTAGCCACAATTTCTTCTATGTTTAAACTTAATTGGGATAATGAGGCTCCCCAGATTACCATTGAACGAACGGATGAACCAGCACACTGTCACGAGATTAATACTGAAGAAGTAGTGGACCAGCCTTGGTTTCATGAAGTCAAGAGGTATCTCGAGGCTCAGGAATATCTAGAAAGAGCTTCAATCAATGATAAAAAGTTCTTAAGGAGATTCTCTGCTAAGTTCTTCCTGAGTAATGGCATCCTGTACAAATGCAATCATGACTTTATTCTGCTCCGTTGTGTGGATAAGGTTGAAGCGGAAAAGATCATGGCTGAATTACATGAAGGTACCCTTGGCACCCACTCCAGTGGGCATACGATGGCGAAGAAAATCCTACGGGCAGGCTATTACTGGTCTACCATGGAAGCAGACTGCTATCAACACTCCCGGACCTGTCATAAGTGTCAAATTTATGCGGACAAGGTGCACGTACCTCTGGGTCCTCTAAATGTCTTGACGGCTCCTTGGCCCTTTGCTATGTGGGGAATCGACATGATTGGGGAGATCAGGCCTACAGCCTCCAATGGACACCGTTTCATTCTAGTGTCCATTGATTATTTCACAAAGTGGGTCGAAGCAGCTTCCTTCGCATCCGTTACTAAGAATGTTGTTGCCCGCTTCATCAAGCAGAATCTCATTTGCCGATACGGTATCCCAGAAAGGATCATCACTGATAGTGGTACAAACCTTAACAATACTATGATCACCGCCTTATGCGAGCATTTCAAGATTCAACATCACAATCCATCCCCCTATCGGCCAAAGATGAATGGTGTCGTTGAAGCTGCAAATAAAAACATTAAAAAGATCATACAGAAAATGGCAGTCACCTACAAGGACTGGCATGAGATGCTACCATTTGCTCTCTATGGGTACCGTACCACGGCTCGTACATCAACTGAGGCAACACCCTATTATTTGGTTTATGGCACGGAGGTTGTCTTGCCTATTGAGGTTCAGATCCCCTCTTTGAGAATTATGAAGGATGCAGGTTTGAATGAGGACGATTGGATCCAGACTCGGCTTGATCAACTAAACTTAGTTGATGAAAAGAGACTCATTGTTATTTGCCATGGTCAGATGTATCAAAAACGCATGATCAAGGCTTTCAATAAGAAATTCGAACGCCAAGTATATCAAATTGGAGATCTAGTGATCAAACGCATTATCTTACCACAAAGTGATCCCAGGGGAAAATGGACTCCTACCTATGAAGGACCATTTGTAATCAAGAAAATCTTCTCCGGTGGGGCAATGATCTTAACCACCATGGACGGTGATGACTTGCCACACCCTGCGAACACGGACATAGTCAAAAGATACTACGCATAAGAGACCCGCTAGGTTGACAAACCTAGGAAAAAAAGGGCATTCTGGCGAACCAAAAGGTTCGGGAAAAATTAGGGATAAAATATTAAAAAAATCTGTACACCCGGCAAGTTGAAAACCCGAAAGGGCGACTTGGGTAAAAAAGGTTTCCCGGTGGACTGAAAACCCGAAAGGGCGGTCCAGGAAAAAGTTAGGGAATTAAAGCGTATGACTATGTCCCGTCGGATCACTTTGAGGATAATCTCTTCATTAACAAACTCAGAGTTTCTGATCAATTCAATCATCTTCGGACGAAGAAATAAATAGACAGGGTATTCGGAGACACTAAGACTATAGCAGAATGGGAATACCATGGGATTATCACACATAGTTGTCTTTCTTTGTATAAATTTTTCTTACTTTTATGACACCATCCTCTTATTAGGATGTCTTTCTCCTTTGTACAAAATACTTATTCAAAGTTAAATACAAAGATATCTCTTTAAAGTACATAAAACTATTTGTCTTTTTTTTTTACATTTGTGTTTTATTTGCAAAAATGTCCAATGATTCATTAATGAACATATGCATTTGAACATAATTATTATTTACAAATAAACAAAATGAAAGAAGACAATTACTGACAGGTTGAAAGAATAGGAAAATGTCTTTAGGATATTCCATGAGCAATCCCCACAGTACGTCGTTTACTTCCCCAATGGAACCAAAACTTCAAATTATTAATCCCCGGTGGAAACCATCCAATTTCTCCAAATTCCCCAGCAAGTTGTTTTGAAGCCCGAAATCCAACCGGATAACAGCTGACTTCTGATACTCCCCAACGGAACAAAGACTCCCATTATTAATCCCCGGTAGAAGTCATCGAAATTCTTTGGATTCCCCAAGCAAATTCCTCAAGCAGTATACGACATTCTCTCACAATAAGATCTTGTCAATATTTCAATTTCAAGATATGAAGAGTCCACATATCCTCAGCAGTAGTCAATGATTTATTTTCCTCAATCATACAGCAATACAACAAATCAGCTTACATGCGCATGCATTACATCCACATACCATAAACATTGATAAAACACATGTATTGCATCATACATTTCATGCAACATAATTTTATGTTCCAGCTAACATTTTACCCTTTTCAGGATAAGATTAACAGCTACCATTAACAATATTACAATCAGATACAGTTTAGATACGCTTCAGAGACGGATGCCATTCTGATACTCATTCAAATTTCAAGTTCAGATACAGTACAGATACGCTCCAGACATGGATGCCATTCTGATACTCATTCAGATTTCAAGTTCAGATATAGTTCAGATACGCTCCAGACACGGATGCCATCCTGATACTCATTCAGATTCAGCTTTTGATACAGTTCAGATACGCTCCAGACACAGATTCCATTCTGATACTCATTTAGATCTCATTCAGATACAGTACAGATACGCTCCAGACACATATGCCAT
Organism: Vicia faba; assembly: GCA_948472305.1. Taxonomy (NCBI): domain Eukaryota; kingdom Viridiplantae; phylum Streptophyta; class Magnoliopsida; order Fabales; family Fabaceae; genus Vicia; species Vicia faba. The sequence goes on from OX451738.1 coordinate 460,201,433, forward strand.
TCTGACACTCATTCAGATTTCAAAGTTCAGATACAGCTCAGATACGCTCCAGACACGGATGCCATTCTGTTATTCATTTAGATACAGCTCAGATACGTTCCAAACGCGGACACCATTCTGATACACATTCTTTCAGCTGACTACTTACAATTCAACAAACATTATTGAATGGCATCTACAAGCCCATCTCCAACAAGATTCGATCACTTCTCCAAATGGCATCTTTAATCCCATTCCCTCAACTACACGTTGTCGAGTGAAAATTTCTGGGCAGTTTAATGTCCAATCATTCTCTCACCTTCGAGTCACGAATGGCAAAACTCGTCAATCTAACTCTTCAGGTTTAAGAAGATTGAACACGGGCAGCTGTTGTAACCCAAAATTTTCCCTCTCATTTATCAAAACTTTTCTCACAAGATCTCTTTGATTCAAGACTGGATTTGGGTTTGGCCAGCTCAAGACATCTCATCTTGCACTAATAATCCAAAATTAGGGTTTGAATTTGCACAAGGATTTTTGGACTATCAATTCTTCATATGACTTTCAAACATCATTATGGATCCCTAAGATCACTCATGACAAGTTTCAAGCCTTGAACCACATTTTTGATCAGTCAATTGGACAGTTGACCTAAAAATTAGCTGTATTAGGGAAAAAGTCAACCATGGCCAATTTACAGTCAAACTTCATAATTTTTTATCAACATCCAAATTTTATACTCACATGTATCATTTGGTCAAGTTTGGATCACAATTCCTCAAGAAATTTGGTCAAATCACAAAAAGGGCAAAATGGTCAAAATTAGGGTTTTGACTGAGGAAGGGAAATTTCTGATTTTTAACCTAGCAAATGACCAATTGAGTTAAAGCATGATTTCAAGGATTCTATGGCATAATATTAACCTAATGGCATGGCTCAAAAAATCTCAAATTCATTGGATTGACAGATGAAGTTTGCAGTCAACTGATCAAAAGTCAACTGTATACTAAAAAGTCAAACTTTGACTTTTTGGTCAAAATCAAGTGCCAAGGGTCATATTTCATCAAAACATGTCAAAATGTGAAACTTTTTCATCATGAAATCCAAGTTTGAAGATTAGGGTTTGAATTTGAAATTTTTCTTAACTTAGAAAATTTTCTTAGTATAGAAAATTTCTAATTTTTTCTCAACTTTAGGCCATTTTTTCACCATGATGCATAATGATTCAAGAAAAGTTCCCAACATGAAAGTTGTAGACCTCCATGAAATATACAACTTTACTTCACACACTTTTCCCTAAAGACGCTTGGATCTCAAGATATAAATTTGTGAATACATGGTCATGAACTAAATAACTTAGTGAAATTTTGCCCTAATTTAGGCATGTTTTGGACCCAACTTCATGGAAATATTTCACCTAGTTCAAAGAGGTATCTCAAAATACATTTCAAATATGAGTTATAGAGAACATTGCAAGATTTCCAAAATGTCCAAGAACTCCTAAAGATCATTTTTGAGTAAGGAGAATCGAAGAGATGAAGTTGGCAATTTCTCACTTTTTGTCCAAGCCATTTCTTGAAGAACAAAGTTGCAATCAGTACTTATGCTGGCTAATCCATGCTTTACAGGTCCCAAACTTGTTCCCCACTCCTTAATTAAATGCTTACTCAGTTGACAAAGCTTTGATCCATGCCTTAGAAGCTTTATCCAACTTGCAATTCCATTTATGGCAAAAAGTGACCATTGCCATTTTGAAAAAGATCAACTTTTGCAAACTTTACAATTTTGAGCATTGGACCTGTCCCCTTGGCACATACAAGTACCACATACCTAAGACAACTTGTAGAGAAGAGATACCAACCCTAATCAAGCCAGTACAAGCATGTAAAGCTTTGTCTTATCACTTTACTTCAAATACAAGAAAAGTGGCAAAAAGGCTAGAACAGGCACAACTGTTAGAGGGTTGACATCAAAACATTTCAATACTAATATACAAACATTACGTAACACAATAGACGATTAGCAAAGGCCTGAAACACTCCCAACCAGAAAAACACCAAAAATCTGTCCAAACCCGCAGATTCTTCATAAGCACACCCATCTTCCATTTGGCTCGTGCGTTTTAAGTTTTGATCATTCAAACATCTTACATACTTGATACCTACCAATCCAGGCCTTCATCCATGTTATGTAATCACTCTTCCATCATCCGCCATTGTTGATTTCAGAGCTTGTAGTTTGACTTGGCCAAGGAGTTTCAGATACTTTCAGAGCAAGGCAAGGGTTGGAATACATTCATGGAAGTTCTAGGAAGCTCAAGCAAGCATCAGGCCTCCATCAAACTCGTCCCAGTTTCATCCACGATTCCAACTGAAGGAGGTAAAATCTCAAACTCTATCTCCTTGTACAGGAAACCTTAGGCCACGATTTGTGAATAAAAAATATAGTCCTCATCATAACGAAACTGTACATATCTTTATCTTGCATTGATTTTACTTGAGCTGAGAGAATTTGGAACTTGACATTTCTGAAAATATTAGGTTAAAGTTTAGGGCTGTTAAAATTCTCTTTGATCTTTGATAGTTAGCTTACATAATTTATATGGTTGGAATCGTGAGTTCAAGCACTACAACTTTTATGTTATGAGTTTTTATTTTCATGGAAGTATGAGAGAGTTACAGGATGTCTGGCCAAGCTTGAGGAAGGAGATGAAGTACAGGGCAAGGACTTGTTTTGGGTTATATTATTTTTCTTTTCCAAAAGACAATGGAAGTATAGCCACCCCAGTGGCAAAGTAGCGCGCTGGTGAGACCCATGTCCTGGGTTCGAACCTGGGCGCTACTTTTGATTTTTCCATATTTTGCCATTTTCCAGTTTTTGTGACTTTTTAAAGGATTGGGCTTAGCTCCTTGGGCCACGTTTTTTTTTTGCTTGCAGGCTACCTCTAGTATACTTGCAATACCCCCTGACCCATTACTTTCCATAATTATTTTTATTTAATTTTATTTTTGTTTGCATTAATATTTTCTTTAATGAATAAAAATCCAAAAAATGTAAATTAATCATATTGTATTTTTATTTTGTTTTAGTTTATTTTTCACATAAAAATATATTTTATTTTTAATATATATCATGCATTTTATTAATAACTTGTAAAATATAATCAAAAACATATTTAGTTTAATTTATTCATTTCTTTTTCATTTCATACTTATAAATACTTATTTTTGCATATATAAAAATTTTATATTTTTATACAATATTATTTATCATTTTAATACAAGAAAATCAATAAAATAATACATATAAAAACTTTATTTTCTTTTAAAATAATAATTAGGGTTAACCCCCTTCTAAAAAATTAATTCCTTTTCCTTATATTTTTAGGCTTAGATTTAAATTTTCTTTTACATAAAAAACACAAAAAAAATCTTTTTTTACATATACATTGTATTGCATTTTTAAATATTGTATTGTATTTATTCTAATTCGTACAAATTCGATTTGGTTGTAATAATTTATTTAGGTTTATATTTTGCAAATCCCCATTCAAATTTGTATTCCCCCCTCCCATAAATTGTTGTAATAGATTAGAAATATTTACATTACGCAATTTATCACTTTATATGCCATGATTAGTAATTAGGGTTTGTATGACAAGAACAAAACAAAGCAAAATAGAACACCCTAAATACAAGACAAAATCAAAGAATGAAAATGATACACTTGCACACAAGCACCCTTAGGGTTTCTCCACTTGGTTGCCTAAAACAAAAATGGCCATGTTACGCATGCGAAGTATCTTGGCAAAACAAAACAAATATAAGATCATAGTCCCTCGATGACGCTATTCAAAAGTTTCCTTACAAAAATGATCTTGGTCCCTCAAAATGCTAAGATACTTTGCAAACATTGCTAATCATGGTTATACGACGACCCACGCCCGTCCCGTTTACATCCAAAGATAGGGTTGCTTACCAAATCAATGGTAAGACAACAATGTCAAAGGAATAGAAATGCATAAGAAAGATATTTGAGTAGGTAGATGACTTCTAGTTACTTGCTCCATTTCAAAACAATTATCCTTGCTATTTTCCAAAACAGACACACACATTTCAAAACATCTTACAAACATTAAAAACATTTTCAAAAAGACAAACATCTTTGTATACATTCTTACGAACGAGAATCATTGCAAAGATTGCCTAAACAAATGGCCTCTTTTACAAAATACTTTCAAAACCACACCAAACACAATTTCAAACAAACAAAAGCAAATGATCTAAGCAAGTAACTAAGAGCCCATGGAAAACCATGGATGAAAAGGGTGCTAATACCTTCCCTTTTCATAATCTACCCCCCCCCCCCCCCCCCCCCCCGAACTCAAGAAAACATCTCAAAGGTCTTTCCTGTGCTTTTTCACCTTTCCTTTTGGATAAAATAAAAGTCGGTGGTGACTCTTGTTAACCGCAACATTTGCGATAAAACGCAAAACCCTCAAGTCAGTTCTCCCACCATATCACACAAAGGAATGGGAAAAGAGCAAATAACCCAAAAGAAGGGGAGAGAATCTAAGTTCGGGGGTTGGTTATGAAAAGGGAAAGTATTAGCACCCTAAACATCTATGGTACTCCACAGGAACCTCTTTGAAAATCTGTGTATTTTGGTTATAAATGCCGTATAAAATTTGATTGTGGAGATGAGAAAAGAAGTATTTTTTTACAAGTTTTGCACCAGCCGCGGTTGCGAACCTTTAGTGTCTACGTACCACCTTTTATGCAATAGGGGATCTGGGTACTCGTAGTTCACCTTTAAAAATTTAAAACACATGTGTGTTGGTTAATTTTAAGAGACGAGACATCATCGTCGTATCCGAGTGAAAAACATACTTACTACCCACGATTATGAGAAACGAGAATTTATGTCATCTCAAAGTGGAGGATATGACTTGGATTTTAAAATAAACAAAGCCTCACTCAACACCCAAGTGTAAAATATCTCACTTCACTATATATTGTAGAAGTATAGTAGCTCGCATCACTACAAGGATTGATAAGAGTCTAATATTTTGAGAAAATTTTAAAGTAAAAATCCAAAATTGCAAAAATGGTTTGAATGCGATTGATTGAATTTTAGTCTTCTAACAAAAAATGCCAAGGTATTATTAAATTGGTTAAAGTTTGATTAAGAAAATGTTTTTCTAAATGCATGGACCTAAGTCCAAGTTTATTGTGAAAGTGGTTCAAGTTTAAAAAACAAGAAGAGTTTTGAAAAGGAGGGAGAAGATTTTTGGGATTAAAGGTGGAAGGAGATGAAGGGACTATCCTAAAGTATAAGGTAAAAGTTAGGAAAAATAACCGTCTAACCAACAAGAAGCCAACACTTGACACAATGAGTCAATGTAGAATTCCCATCCTTTGGATTGAAACCAAACAAGAAAAGATAATAAACCTCTTAAGAAAATCAAGCTTCAATTGTATTAAGTCTTCACAAAAATTAGGCAGAGTAACGGTTGTATACAGATGAATTCCTAACCATAGACAAAGCACATAATCATAATAACCTGCACACAAAGAAAACAAACAACCCAATATCTTGGGATAAACCCCAAGAACTCCAGACAAAATAACAGTTGAGGTCACAAGGTCCTGAGGTAGGTCAAGGTCTCTAATCTTATGTCCAATAAGTTCATAATCTCCATAATGCCAAGGATAGTAACCAAGTAGTCCAAGTAACATTAAAGCTTTTATGGTTCAATTTGATTATTAGGTATCTTTAAAAAGAAAATGAAATTCTCAAGTGAGCAAAGATGAGAATAGCATGAAGTATAGATGTTAAAATAAATGGTGCATAAGTAAAAAGCATAAAGTAAAAGCATAAAAATGAAGTCAATTATTAATGATTTAGAAATTAGAGATTAGTTGAATGACCATCTTGAAACTTGCATTTGAAACTCATTAGAAGATTGACAAAATCAAAGTCTCTCAACAATAAGTTTCATTTGCTTTTTTTCAAGTATGTCATTCATTTAAAAATCTCAAGGCAACAATAAATGATCAATGATGTTTAAGTGATTTACTTTGACCAAAGCTTATGAAGATCCATTAGAGGATTGATAAGACCAAAGCCTCCTAACAATGAATCTCAAGGTTATTGGATCAAAGGATTCAAATTAACATACTTGGGCTTACAAACATGGGTTTGGGCCACAAATGATCATTTCTCGAATCAAGACAAAACTTACCATTATGTTAAGCAATCGTAAGTCGACTTATATAGAAGTCTCACCTATTTTGAGGCTGGTCAATAGCAATCTATGTGCCATATGTTTTGAGAAATGATATGTAAATCATTCTCCAATAACATTTAGCGCAAGTAAGAAAAGGATGAGATGAAAGGGGAGGGGATGTGTTAGATGAAATTTAGTTTCAAATATCATCAACATCATTCATCCATCTTGATGGATTTGGTTTTTCAACCTATCAACACCCAAGATCCAATGATGTTGAAGAATTTGTCCTAAAATAAGTCTCAAGTCAGTATCACATGCTACGTTAAGAATTAAACAATAATTATGTACAAAAGTTCTCAATTACAAGTCTTAATCAAAAGTAAAACCCTAAACACAATCCTAAGTCAAAAATTAAGTTTAAAATAGGAAAATAACTTGTAAAATTATGAAATTAAAATCCTAACTTCCTAAAGTTCTAAAAAAGTCATAAATAGAATTTAGAGTTCTTAGATTGAAGTGGAAATTTGATTTAGAAATGAAAACTTTGAAACTAGCTAGCAAAATGCTTAAACTAGAGATGTTTTGAAAAATAATTTGTAAAAAAATGAAATCACATTTTAAAATTCAGAAGAAAAAAAATGATCTTTATGAACTCAACTTGTACAAGCACTCTAAACACCTTCATTTCTGATTTTATAGGCATGGGAAGTTAGAAACTTCAATCAACTAGTGTGAATGATCAAACAAAATCCTAAAAAAAGGAAATTAAGTTCAAAATTAATCAATTTAATCTAAAGTTCAAATAAATTTGGTGTGAGACTCCCTAAATATGAATAAAATTATAAATTTCAATAAGAATATTTTTCTTGAATTTTATCCCAAAAGAAAGAATTAAATAAAAATTATTTACACAATTCATCAAAGAAGACAAAGAAAAAGTGGTATATCCTAACAAATGATTTAATTTGTAACCCAAGAATTTTATAAAATTGGAAAAAAAATTATTTTCAAGAACTAGACTCAGAGAGAAGCTAGAAAATATTTTTTATAATTTTTTTGATTTAGTAGAAATAGGAAAATAAAATTTCAAAACATAAAAGATTATTAAAATCCTAATTAACTACATGAATTTATTTAATCAAGAAAAATGATTAAAAAAATAAAATCAAAATCAAAATATGAAAAATATATTGTAAAAAGAGTTTAAAATATTTTTGTGATAATTTTTGAAGTGAGGAAAATATTAAAAGAAAATTTGAGAAAACAAAGAAAATTCAAAAATATAAAGGCTTATTACACCTACTTTTCTCAAAATACGCTGTAAAATAAGGCAAGAACATGTTCAATCGAAACATGCCACGTTATCATCCCTACCAAACAGCAAACCCTTATCACTTTTGCAGTTTTAAAACATGACTTTCAGATACAAATATCTCACGCGTTTCTTGATGAAAATAAAAAATGTAAACATCAAAGTTCAAGATCAAAATGTGATGAACACGACAGTATCAAAAATTTCATGAAATGATGCATTAATGATGGAGAAAATCGCGCGCAAAAATTGATGTATGAGCATGGTTTGAGTTGGACAATTCATCAAATAGTTTTCAACTTCAAATCTCTCCTTCAATTCTCCACCAAATCAAGCGATCCAAAAATCAAAATTCATCACAAAAATGCAAGGAACATGAATATCCTACTGGATTCTTCAAAAGACTTATGGATTAAAAGGAAGCGCAAGCTGCAGTTATGAGAGAGAAATTATGGAGCCTACCTTGTGAAACGAATTTGTTGATGCTTGAGCTCAAATAAAGAGCAAGAAATTCAGATATGTTTGACTTGAAGATTCAGAGGTAATGAATGGAGAGAGATGCGAAGGAAGCTTGCTTGAGATTCAAAGAGAGAAAAATAATTCTGAACTTGCAAAGATGGAGGAGCTTCGTGAGGAAGAGAGAGATAGCTTACTTCTGATTTTTCTATCTAACCCTTTAAAATTGAATCAAGCATTTCTTTTATAGAGTGAGTAATGAATAAGAGGGTAGAAATGAGAAAATGAAAAGTGAGAGTGAGGTGTGCTGAATTTTGTGTTTTTGTTGCCAACTTTGGGGTGTCGTTTTGGATAAGTGAGGAAGGCATGAGGAGTGAGCTGGAAGGATAGCGTTTGGTTGATGCAAATCACATGAATTCCCATGCAAACTTTCCATTTTCATGACCCTGGCTTCATCTCATCGTATCTCTTTCTACAATTCCTGGAATGAAACAAAATTTGAAACAAAAATGGAGAGGGAATAACATACTCCAACTTTGATGTTCAAACTTTTTCAAAACAAAGATTGAGACAATGAGATAATTGGCTATGAATGTATGCTCGTGAAATGTTTGATGAAATGTCAAGCCTTACTGGGCATTCCATGCGCGCGACATGCCTTGTGCTGGGGAAAAATTCAGCTTGCATGGTATCTTCTTCCCATGATTATATCTCAATATGTAGGAGTTGTTTTGAGAAACTTCCTGAAGAAAAGTTGTTCCTCACATTTAGGGCTTGATCTTTGATGTTGAAAATTTTTTCAAATAATGAAAATTTCAAATAGAAAATTGATGATGAAGACATGCCCATAAACTATTTGACAAAATGCTTGGCTTAGCACGCGTGGCTGGGCAAAATGCCATCTCCAGACCCTAAATCCTAATCATCATATCTCTTTCTACACTTGACCATTTAAGATGATTCTTGAACCAAAAATGAAGACCACACTTCAAACTTCAACTTTGGTGTTGCTAACTTTTTTATTTGAGCCCAAATGAACATTCAAAATTAACCATGAAGAAATCAGATTTTTGTGCATATTTGGGAAATTTCACTAAGTGTCCAAAAACTTCCAAGCTCCATAACTTTTTCTCCTTTGACTTTTTGGACTTGAGGCATCTACTACAAAGTTGAAGAATTTTGTATGCGCTTTTCAGGAATGTAAAGTTTGTACATTTTCAATAAAAATTGAGAAATTTATGACCAATCAAAGTTCAGCACTATGAACACTTAGAAAATTTTAAATATTCAAATAACTTCTTTTACAAGTTATCTCCTACAACTCTTCCTCTTGATTTTATGCCACCATTAACCATGAAATGTGAAAATAGGGACATTGAATTGATAGTTGACCAAAAGTCCACTTGGTCAACAGTTGACTCTGGTTGACTTTTGGCAAAAAGACCATTTTAGCCCCCCTTTTGATCAATTGAACCTTTTCAAATCAAGATTGATGATCAAACTTCCAATTGTAGATGCTCTTGAACATGTAGAGAAACATGGAATCAAGTATTTCCCAAAAAGTCAGATATTTCCTGATTAAACTACAGGCCTTATTTTTGATCCTCTGTGCTAGGAGATGGTAAGATACATGCAGTTGTGCCATTACCTTCAAGATGACATCCAAAGAGACATATATATATATACTTTTGACTAACATCAAAATTTATATATATATATATATATATATATATATATATATATATATATATATATATATATATATATATATATATATATATATATATATATATATATATATATATATATATATATATATATATATATATATATATATATATATATATATATATATATATATATATATATATATATATATATATACAAGATACACAATTCAAGGTTCTTGATGATCCCTCATGGACAAACTAAGAATAGGATGAAGTAGGAGAATTACCCAAAACCCTAATGTGTGATCTTGTTGCATTATGATGGTATGAGATGATAAAGGAATCTTATGGGCAGAAATTAGGGTATAACACTATGCACTCTAACTCACTTAGATCAGAAATAAACGAATCTAATGAGTTCCCAATATGTTGATAGTGTCTTGATCAACATACTTATCTAAGACATGTTTCTAGCAAAAAAACTTCTTAGACACAAAACATAGATGCCTCCTCTTCTAGATCAGGAGTAGGTTCCAAATATAAGTGATCAAAACACATTTGTTCAGCACCTAAGCATCTGTTATGTCCTACATTTATCCAAAAAGATTCTGCATAATCTACTGGTTTGATGTTCCAACATCTGGTAGGACATCATTTTCCTTCACAAGGAACACACCAAGAGATCCTCTATCAAAACGTAGAGATCGGTCTTTTAGGGTTGGAAGCAAAATTAAATTACTTCTACCAGATCTCTTTTCAATAAACTCATATAACAGTGCCTTTATAAGTGGACTTGGGATGAACCTCAAGTATCTTTGGAAACTCAAATAAGCTAGTTGAACCTATCCTCAAGTGTCACCGCACTATGGGATACACCTTGAGAGGAGAATAGAGTGTTCCAGACTCAACAAACAAAACCACCAGGAGTTTTCCATCAGATATATATGCAACAGAACACAAACCAGAAAACTCCTCAACAACCTTTAGGTACAACATAAACCTTTGCACAAACACACCATACTCCAGGTGCAACAGGTTAACCTAGGTTTGAAAGCAAATCAAACCCTCAACACAGTAGCTTGTCACTAAAGTTGCACGCCTGAAAACAGCACAGACAGGTCCAATACACACCCTGTCATAAACAATCCATCCCTCACTTCCAGGGACCGTTCAAACATAATATTAACTTTCCAAGTTTAAACAACTTTTCAGTAATAACCTCCTTCCTTTCCCATGACCAAAAAGTATCATCCCAAGATCTCATCCAGAAACAAAACCGGATGCCTGCTCTGATACCAATTGAAATTTGGGTATAATAGAACTCAAATGTCATATGACATGTTTGGACATCTGATCTGAACATAACAAACACAGGCAGGGTATAAACATATAAAACAGTATTGAAAATCACTAAACAACACAAATAATTGTTAATCTGGTTCAGAGCAACTCTCATACTCTGGGGGCATACCAAGCCAAGGACAAATGCTCTATGATAGTATCAATTCAAAACTAAACTTCCCCATTTACAACTCCTCACTTAATCACTACCCGTACTACATTTATACCTAAGACTCACCTAGGTATGAGGCCTTTCTCAATCCCTCATCAATCACAAACAGCGATTGGACAACAACACGGGAAAACACACTTCCATGAGAGAAAAATATAAGACACAATTCCACGGTAATACCTAGTCAAGACCTAAAGTCAAACTCCACCATTTACAACTTTACTCCTAACTAAGAAAACAACTTGGAGTTTCTTACAAGCTTCCTCCTAGAACAATACTCAACTCATTACTTCACCACTTCTGAGTGAGAACACAGTGACCATCTCACAACCCGAGTGGTTCACTTACACCAACTCTCCTAGAGAGTGGCTATAGACTCAGCCCTAATGATTACATCTTTTTAAAACACGGCTGATACCTTTCTTAGGTTACAAAGACTACTATTTATAACCTATATCCCAATTAGATTTGGATCTTCAATCACAACCCATCAGTTGTTATAATTCTGCAGAAGATTCTGCATAATAATAAGTCTTAAACCAAATCTTCCTAATTTATCTTCATAACTGGAAAGTGCATATTCTTTAATATTCTTATTGATTCTTCTTAAACTATAAAGTAGAGCCTCACGGTATAATATAATATCCTTAAAATATAATCTATTTTTGTGACTTAACATAGAATATAACAGTCAGTTCAGCTCAAGCGCGATGTCATATTCTCCTTCATAAGACATCTGATACAACATGTTGTACCAGATTATGAGAACTTCTCATCTCAACATGTCTCATCATAAGATAGGATTTCTTTCTCAACCTATTTTTGTTAGCACGTTAATACATCATATCTATCATAATGTTGTTATATTAGTTTTACCAAACATAATACCAATCACATAATTCAGAGAATTAACACCCTTTTTCACCTAGGCTTTTTAGATTAATACATAATAGAGTTATTTTTATAATTCTTTTGTTGTTGTTTAGACTCCAATTTTGATTCGGTAACTTGAAGAAATTTGAGATGATTTTCCGATTTTGATTGATTTAACTTACAGATGTATGGTAATGATAGTTTTTGAAGTTGGTACACGCCAGGTACTCGTTTATCACTTTCTATAGCATAACATGTTTAGGAAATTTTTCATTTGTATACTTACTATACGGTTCATTATTTTTGCAATTCTTGCTTTTAATTGAATCACTATAGTTCCTTTTTACCCCCAAATGTGAGGAAGCTTTCCATTGTTTATATATGCTGGAGGCCATAATTCTTGTTTTAGCTAGACTTTATTATATTTAATCTTTTGTTTATGTTGATTATATGATTGCATGAAATTGATCAAGGAATTTTGTTTCATTTTGAACACAACTACCTAGCCAAATAGTCAATTCACCTTGTGAGTGTGTGATCATTTGTGTGATCGGTGGAAATAGAACTGACTGTTTAAAGTTGGTTTCGCGAAATGTCGCGGAAGCAAGAGTCGCCACCGTCTTTTATGTTCTCCAACATGGAAAGGACAAAAGCACAGCAAAATTCCTTATGAGAATGTTTCTCGGTTCGGGAGGTAGATTTATAGAAAGGGAAGGTGTTAGCACCCTTTCTATCCGTGGTTATCCACGGGCTCTTAGGTACTTGCTCTTATGTTTTCAAAAGATTTGTTTGCTTTTCAAGTGTGTGTGGGTTTTGAAAAAGTTCGTTTGAAAACTTCTAGGTAACTCTTGTATCAGTCCTCAAGAGTGTATGAAGTATTGTTTGAAAACTTTTTGAAAGTGTAAGGTGTGAAAAGTATTTTGTTTGTTTTTGAAAAGAGCAAGTACCCATGATTCATCTACCTACCCTAAGGAATTAAGCTGTGTAAGTGTCCTTTAGATAGTGCTATCCCACCATTGAGAGGTAGGTAGCACCATCGTTGGAGGTGTTCGGGTCAATTCGATTATCGGGACAGTGTGGTCACCGAAGCAACGGTAGGACACCTTAGAAGTAACCCTAATGTCCTAGATCCTTTTTAATCCGAGGCAACCGTTTCGAGGCAACTGGATCTTAGACATAAGGGCGACCTCTAAAACACCCTATACTTGACGACCACGTTTCGAGGCAACGAGTGAAGCGTACCCTAGGAGTGGCATGTGCTTTGTGTGTTGTATTCAGTTAATGTTTTTGTACATGTTAGTTTGTGAGCTACGGGTTAATTTTAATTTACATACATTCTTTCATGCATTTAACAGTTAGGGGGTGCAGAAAGTAAATTGCAGAAATATAAAGTTCTACGCTATTACAAGGCGCGGGTCTATACATTGCCAAAAATACAAAGACCCGTTTTGGTAAATAAGTACGAGAAATAGTAAATAAAGCAGTAAAATCCTAATTACTATTACATCCGGAGGCAGTTACAGAAATAATCAACATAAAAGAATTAAAACCAAAATGCGCGCGAAAGAAAGAATCGGGAATGTCTTAAGGGTGTTGACCCTTTTTAGAAAAGAAATTGAATTATTTGTCTTTTTTGTGATTTAAACGAAATTAATAACTAATAATTAAACTAATTAATTAATTTATTAAAAAGAAGATATTTTTTGTGTTTTTATGTTTTTATGAAACAAAATAAAAGAATTAAAATTCTAAGTTAACCTAATTCTAAATCATTTTAGTTATTAAAAAAAAATTAAAATGGCCTAATTAAAGCTAATTCAATTATTTAATATTTATTTACAAAATAATTACTTAAATTAATAAAGTATTTTTTTGTTTTTTTTATTGAATTTTATTGTGAAAAATTAGTTATGAATTAATTAAATGATAATAGTCAATAAATATAATTAGTAAAAATAAAAAATAAAAAAAAAGGAAAGAAAAAATGCAAGAACCATGGGGGTACTGGGCCAGATGGAGGTGTGTATAGAATTTGAGGCCCATTTGAATCTTCAGCCATGTTGACTTTTTCTGATTGTCTACGCCCATGTTGACTCCAGAGCACCATGGTCCTTATGCTTGGCTCTTGGATCTGCACTAGTGGACACTTGGCTGACTCCTGGATGAGGTCTATGGTGGAAGCTATTTGAGAATCTGCACAAGAACACATTGAAGAAAATAATATTGGAATTATGGGGGGGGGGGGGGTCTGGGAATCGAACCCAGGTCCTAGAGATTACCAAACACATAGCCAACCACTGAACCAAATGCATTTGTTTGTAAACCTAATAAACAACAAATATTATATAAAACAAATGCGTTATATGCTGGAAAAACACAAAAAGGCGCGCCATGTTTGAATGGCCCATTCCCATCGTTCCACGTAGTCATCTTCTTCGTTCTGAAACAAAAAACACAAGCAAATAACGGGGGTTTTAAACCCCCACAAAATACTAATGTCAAAAATAGCGATTAGCTATATGGTGAATATAAAAAAGGCGCGAGGTGTGCTTCCTGTCCGTCTCATCATGCTGAGTTTGACCATATATGTTTAGAGTCCTGATTTTACAGTATAGCGAAACCCCCAATTCTAAACCTTAAAAACCCTAAAGTGTTTTAATGGCAAGTCATGATTCTGTACATGATAATGAAATTAAACAATGCCAAAAGCTTTAGGAAGATGTCAGCAACACAAATCAATCAAGAGAATGTATTAAAAACGCATGGAATATGATATGTAGGTTTGGAAATATATGCAAACCGTATGAGTTGTGTGGCACGAGTTCTTGAGGTTTTTGGCTTGTTTGTGCTTGCAAAAGGTTCCTGGCAATGTAAGGAGTGTGTTTGGATCAAAAAGGAAGCTGGAATTGTGTTGGAAAGTAGTTTTCAGTTTCACACTTTTCTCTTGAAAATTTGAAATTGCTTATGCTGTATGTGAGAGTTCTAGGTCGTGTCTGCTATTGGGAAGGCTTGCATATAAGGTTATGAATCATCATCAACCAATATCATGAGCCTTAAAGCTTTGCAATTATGTTTTTGATTTTGCCATAAACTCCATTGAAGAAAACTTGCCTTTTGTGTCCAATTTTGAATTCCATGCTCATAATAGGACGTACACGAATTTGGAAGGTGTTTCATGATGCATCAAAGCAATTCAAGCCACAAAATATCCCCTAATTAATTTTTTTGATTTTCATTTGAATTTTAAAGATTTAAAATGAATTAAATCAAATAAAATTAAATAAAAATGGAAAAATTAATTTTTAGAATTTTTTTTATTAATAACCAAGTATTAAAAAAATATTTCGCAAATAACCGAGTTTCGGAAAAAATTACGCAAATAACCATGTTTGAGATGGCTCCACAAAGGAGGAGCCAAGTCATTTGGCGCATGCACCTAGGGTTTTGCCCTAGGCGCCATCTCACTTGGCGCCTCCATTGGCTTTTAGCCAAGTGAGATGGCGCATGCTCCTTAAAAAGGAGAGGAGGCGCCATCTCACTTGGCGCCTAGGGCAAAACTAGGGTTTTTTGCCGTTTTATAAATAATTCGTCCGTTTCTTTGAAATTTCTCACACTTTCTCGCACTGTATTTTTATTTTGTACTCCCTTATTTACGTAATGACGTCGCCTATGATTTTTAGCAGAGATGGTTACGTTATATTCTCCGCCACGAAACCCGCGATGAAAATGAAATTCTGGCACATTCACTCCATGGAGCGTCTGAAGCGGGAGTTGATGCGGTGGCTAGATGGAGACATCGCCGAGGGGGAAAAAATTCGAAGGATCCAGCGAAAACGAACAACAACCTCGCATGCGACAGGAAGACCTAATGTGTGGTTGGAGGAAGTCAAAACAGACAGTGATGTAATGCTGATGATGCATGGGTCAGATGAAATTGTGTTAACAGTTGTAATTTCCTAGATTGATTATCGTTAATCATTGTTGTACGCGAAAACCCTAATTTAATTTCCTAGATTGATTATCGTTAATCATTGTTGTACGCGAAAACCCTAATGTAATTTCCTATATTGAATTTCTTAAATTGTGTGAACAGTTTTATTAACGGAAAACCCATAATGTTTACAACACAAATATTGAAAAGATTTATTGTATTACAAAATTTATGTGGTCGAGCCAGACGCCCGATTCGGACAGTTTTTGCGATTGTGTCCGACCTGACGGCATAAACCACACTTTCTTTCCAACCTGTCAAGATCGTCCATTTCTGTTGTTATGCGCCTGCTTTTGGGACGACCCTTCTTGTTCCTTCGCATTTGGTCATTGTGCCAAACTATATCACCGCTGTATTCAGGCCAATAGTCCGGTTTTGCCACCAAAGGAAAGTTGTTGTTGTAAACAGTTAGCAACGTTTCAGATTTATAAACGTTTGATAGCAGTTGAAGCGCGTCTTGATGGGTATGCGCACAAGCGGCAATGACATGAGAGCAAGGCATACGAAAAGCTTGAAACCTGCCACAATCGCACCATTGAGAAGGTAAAATGACCCTGTATTCCTGTCTTGCCAGGCCTTCATTGTGGTCAATTGTCTCTTTCACAATGAAGTTGTGGCTATGGCGGTCAAACCGTGTAACCATGTGAGTGTTGGCTTTTGCACTTTCAGCCTTAATGTATTTCATACAGCTTTCACTCCACAGTTGTCCTGATTGCAAGACCGAATACCACATTTCACCTCTTTTGGCAAATAACGCAGCCATCCTAAAATACGTGGATTTCACCAAGGCAGTGATGGGGAGGTTTCGTATGCCCTTGAATACCCCATTCATTGATTCAATGAGATTTGTTGTCATATGCCCCCATCTTTGGCCATTGTCGTATGACCTAGTCCACTTTTCGACCGGTACGTTGTCGATCCACGTACCGGCTTCTGGGTTAGACAAACGGATCTCGTTGCGGTAATATTTGAATGTGGGCTGTGTCAGTGCGTATCACGCATTCATCACCGCTTTCCGCAATATTTTGTCCTTGACCTCCCTCGAGAAATTCTGGACGATATGCCTGATGCAATAGACATGCGTAGAGGGAGGGTCATGCCAACCATTTGCCGGATTATTATAGGCACTTTCAATAGAGGCATGTCTGTCCGAGATCAAACATAGATCCGGTTGAGGAGCCACGTGTGTACGAAGATTTTTCAGGAAAAAGCTCCAAGCACCACCGGTCTCCCCCTCGACAAGGGCAAACGCAACGGGGAAAATGTTATTGTTGCCATCTTGTGCAACTGCCATCAAAAGAGTGCCTTTGTACTTGCCATACAACCAAGTCCCGTCTATCTGTAGAATTGGTTTACATGATGCAAACCCTTCGATGCATGGTTGAAATGCCCAAAAGACGCGACTGAATATTCCGTTGCCATGTAGAACACTACCATCTTGGGCGTAAGCGGGCAATGTTTCCAGAACATAAACACTACCTGGAGAATATGTCTTTAGTGCATTGAGGTAGCGGGGAAGTTCTCGGTATGACTCCTCCCAGTTTCCATACACCCTTTCAATCGCCTTAGTCTTTGCTAACCACGCCTTACGGTAAGACGGAGTGTAATTAAAAATTGTGGTGATGTGGGAGATGATTGTTTTCACCTTCAAAGAAGGGTCGTTGCTCACCAGGGGTAGGATTTCTTGACAGATTAGATCATGGTTGAGTTTTCGGTGGTCTTGTGATTGAGTGGAACTTACACAAGTATGGGTTGTCATGGAACCTATGACCCAGCAGTCACCCCTTAGTCTGTATGAAGCGGTCAGCTTGAACATGCAGTCAGGGTGGACACACTTGATCTTGTACCTTTCCGGGTTTACACGATCCACCTTATAATCAACCGAGTTGAGCATGTGAAATTTTTTGATGGCCCTTATGCATTCCTCTCTATTACGAAACTTGTCCTTCTCTTTTAAATTTTCATCTGATTGCATATACGGTTGGAAAAACAAGTCCGTAGAAGGTTCATCTCCGCCCATGTTGAAGTTTGTCATGTGCGTAGGTGGTGTGTATATTTTGTCGG
Source organism: Vicia faba (assembly GCA_948472305.1). Taxonomy (NCBI): domain Eukaryota; kingdom Viridiplantae; phylum Streptophyta; class Magnoliopsida; order Fabales; family Fabaceae; genus Vicia; species Vicia faba. Next base: position 460,219,523 of record OX451738.1, read on the forward strand.
TAGGAATACTTGGGATGCCATCATCGTCAGAATCGTCGTTCACCATTTCATCGAACTCTAACTCGTTATCTTCTTCTTCATCATCAACTGCATCCACCTCGGCTTGCTCATTCTCCAAAGGATCAACCTCCTGTAACACCGGAGGCTCTACCTCCTGTGTCACCGGAGGCTCTTGAAACAGAACGTACAACTCAATAGAGTCGTTTCCAGAATAGACATGGCTGGAAATCATGTTCTGGAAATCCTCGTCATCTTGAATTGCAACCTTATAAAATATGACTTGGTTGTTTCCAAAAAAGACTGGACTCTGATAAAATATCTGGGATGTAGGGCCTCGTTCAAGTTTGGCCTCCAATCTTTTCTTAAAGTAGGAGAAATTTGCTTTCCCGTTTAAGAGAAATCGGACATTGTCGGTGTTTCTAAACAAAAACCCAACTGTGGGACACATGTATGTCTCACCGTTGAAATGTGCTTTGACAACAAATTGTGGTGAAGAGGCCATTGTGTAGAATTGTTTTGGGTATGAAGGTGGGAATGTTTTGGGTTTATTGATTATATGAAGGTATGAATGCTGGAATGTTTGAAGGTTAGATGACTGATTCGAAGGTTGGAAAATTTTACAGTTTATGTGAATGAATGTTATGTTCAACCTAAGGCAAAATATTTCAATTAAGTAAGTGATGCAACCCCCCAAGGCTGCCAATAATATTACATGCATGGGCTTATGCTGCCACCTAGTCTGGCCCTATTCTTCACACATAAAAGTTTTGTCTAAGCCTGCCACCCGTCTACTCCAATGGCCTTGCATGCAACAGAGAAAGGAATCCCAAAGGCTGTCACGTAGCCTGAGACAATGCTGTAAAACGTGACACCTCTTATTCGCCAAATGGGGTGGCGACAACATTCATTTTTGTACTATTTCGCCAAGTGAGATGGCGCCTCCCTTACTGTCCAATAATATTACATGCATGGGCTTATGCTGCCACCTAGCCTGGCCCTATTCTTCACACATAAATGTTTTGTCTAAGCCTGCCACCCGTCTACTCCAATGGCCTTGCATGCAACAGAGAAAGGAATCCCAAAGGCTGTCACGTAGCCTGAGACAATGCTGTAAAACGTGACACCTCTTATTCGCCAAATGGGGTGGCGACAACATTCATTTTTGTACTATTTCGCCAAGTGAGATGGCGCCTCCCTTACTGTCCAATAATATTACATGCATGGGCTTATGCTGCCACCTAGCCTGGCCCTATTCTTCACACATAAATGTTTTGTCTAAGCCTGCCACCCGTCTACTCCAATGGCCTTGCATGCAACAGAGAAAGGAATCCCAAAGGCTGTCACGTAGCCTGAGACAATGCTGTAAAACGTGACACCTCTTATTCGCCAAATGGGGTGGCGACAACATTCATTTTTGTACTATTTCGCCAAGTGAGATGGCGCCTCCCTTACTGTCCAATCGTATTACATGCATGGGCTTAGGCTGCCACCTAGCCTGGCCCTATAATACACACATAAATGTTTTGTCTAAGCCTGCCACCCGTCAGCTCCAATGGCCTTGCATGCAACAGAGAAAGGCATCCCAAAGGCTGCCACCTAGCCTGAGACAATGCTGTAAAACGTGACACCTCTTATTCGCCAAATGGGGTGGCGACAACATTCATTTTTGTACTATTTCGCCAAGTGAGATGGCGCCTCCCTTACTGTCCAATCGTATTACATGCATGGGCTTAGGCTGCCACCTAGCCTGCAAGAGTGACACCTTACATTATTTGTAAATGCATGCATGCATATGTGTAACTCCCTAAGCATGCAAATGTGACACCTCGCAGGCATGCAACCACTACATCAGAATTAGTTGCCTATAAATACATACCTTATGAAACATATCTCACACCCACACAACTCTCACTCTCTCACTCTCTGCTACGAAATATTTCTTAAGTCTCTCATACTCCTTATTTCTTCCTAAGTCTTTCATTCACTCAAGCGTTCTGAAGAATGGCCCTTCTAACAATGGGAGATACTCACAGAGGCACAAGGGAAAACATTGCTGCATTTGTAAGTCTCTTCTTTGGTTATACATTTTTCATACTTTAAAAAACGTGTTGTTCATCTTAATTAATCTTACTCTTGTTTAATTATGATCTCAGGATACACAAAGATTCAGAATCCGTTCGCACAAATACCTGGCCCCCGACCCTTTTATCGTCCCTTATCTGGAATATGCAGGTTTTGGACACGTGATAAAGATCTCCAACTGCACCATTGACTCCAAATTCATCCTTGCAATGTTGGAGAGGTGGAGACCGGAGACCCATACATTTCACCTACCAATAGGTGAATGTACCATCACTCTCGAAGATGTCTACATGCTACTGGGCCTCCCTATTGACGGTAAAGCGGTGAACGGGTCGGTTCAACAACCCAACTCACAGTGTGAAGAACTGTTGGGTAGGGACATGGTAGAAGGTGGTGGAGCAAGAGGGCAGGGAATACTACTCACTGACCTGAAACGGCATTATGCAAGTATGGAATTAAATGAAAATTCCTCAGAAAATGACCGAGTAGTAAAAGCCCGAACGTATATTATGATACTTTTTGGTACTTTTTTATTTCCCGAAAGTACGGGAAATAGTGTAAATTTCATGTACTTACATTTACTAACCAATTTTGATAAAACTAGAAAATTTAGTTGGGGTTCTGCAGTATTAGCCCACCTGTACAGTTCCTTGTGCAAAAACGCAGTCAAGGAAAAATGTACATTTTATGGGTGCGCATTTTTACTACAAGCCTGGGGTTGGTGGAGGATGGAGTCCTTAAACCCCATCAACAACAACACTTTTGGTTTCCCTTACGCAACAAAGTAAGTCATTAAGTTATAGCATTTATAACTATTCTTCTCTTTCCAAAATATATGCTAAAAATAACATGTTTCTCATTTCCTATAGGTACTGCGTGAGGGGTATGGATTACGGCAAGAATCCCAGATTCAATGTCGCACTCTACCGGAATCTGTTGGATCACCTAGGCCCAGATGACGTAAGTCGTAGCTTTTAACTTTTGTTCATTTTATTTATTTATACATTACTTTTGCGCTTACCTGATTTAAATTTTATCGCAGTTCGTCTGGAGACCATATTTGGGTCTGGACCATTCTCCAAATCCAGAGGATGCAGCAACTTGGACTGCAAAGACTGCACTCATTCGGTTCAACATTGTGGAGATGCACCACAGCGACCGCGTGAAGATGCAGTTCGGAATGATCCAAGAGATACCGAGTGACCCAACAGATTTGTCCCCCTGGCATCTAAAAAGGGTCGACGCCCAGTGGAATCTAACCAACTGGAAAGACTTTGCTCCAGAATGGTGTAAAATGTGGCAAAGGCGTCACCGCTTCATCTTGCAATCCCCTGTTTTCCTTACTCAAGGTAACATGCGACACACCGATCAATATATGTCGTGGTACAGGTCGGTTAGTAACCCAGATATGCACGTGTCTCATCCGAGGTACTTGGTTGACCCACGCACACAATGGGCACAACCCTCGATTCCCCACCAACAAACCCAAAATCCTTCAACCTCAAACCCACCCCCAAGAAGAAACAGACCAACAAACACACAACCACAATCCCCACCACAACACAACTACAACCAAATGCCGTACTACCAACCACAGTCACCGCCAAACTACCAATACCCAGATATGCCTCAAACCCAACCACAATACCAACCCCAATACCAGCAAACCCACATACCCCATACACAATTTCAGTCTTCCACATATCCCAATATGGGGCCCTCAACATCCAGCCTAAGCCCTGATATGGGAATGTCAGAAGATTACGACCAACCCGACCAAACCTACCATCAACCACCATATCACCAAACAACCCAACATCCACAGTACCAAACACCCCAAGATCCATTTCCTTTCTACCCCCCATACTCAGACGACCAATGCTACCGACCAACCATGGAACCCCACCCACCGCCAACACGACCAAACTTCGAGGGCATGGGTAACCGACTGTACCAGAGCGGATCTTCGAGATATGGAGATCTTACGGATTTTATGGATTCGGATCGCATTGACTTCGCTGGGCCATCGACCTTGCCGCAACAGGAAACGAGACGGCACCCAGCAAGAGAAAGGCGAGGACGGGGATGCGGGACAGGGGGTCATTACCGGGTTCCTGGGGATCATTGATGTATCTTTTTTTTTTTCAGTATTTTTTGTATCTATTTTTTTACTGTTATTTAAATGTAAAACAGTAGAATGTAATTATTTTTTTTCAAATAAAAATTCAATTTTGGTTATCTCTGTCTAATACGCAACGCGCAGGAAAGGAAAAAAAAAAATTTTTTTTTGCCCTAGCTTTACACATAGGCGCCATCTCATTTGGCTTAGGGCTTGCCATTTGCCCTTAGGCGCCAAATGAGATGGCGCCTCCCTTAAAAAATTAGGAGGATGCGCCAAATGAGATGGCTCCTCCTTTGTGGAGCCATCTCAAACATGGTTATTTGCGTAATTTTTTCCGAAACCCGGTTATTTGCGAAATATTTTTTTAATACTTGGTTATTAATAAAAAAAATTCTAATTTTTAATCTTGAAATAAATTGTGGGACACGTGGGAGGCATGACAAGGATGAATTAAGTGGAAAAAGTGGGCCCTTTTGTCAAAAAATGAAGTTTCAAGGATAGTTGACTTTGGCCATTTTACAAAAATTTCCCAACTTCTCCAATGCATATTTTGCTCAATTTTGATCATATGAACATGTTCTTGGACATTTTGGAAAGGTCTTGAAGTCCTCTAACCAATGTCTTTGGTATCATGTCATTTTGATTTACCAATCTCAAGTTATGGTCTTTGACTTAAAGTGCCTTTTTGTTGACTTTTGAAAATGACCTATAATGTTGAAATTGATAACTTTTTGTGAGAGCATTTCTTGGATTTGGAATGTGAAGATGAGTTGTAGGAAATGTCTTCCCCTTCAAGATGAGCATTGGATGGGATTTTTCTGATGAACCATGAAAAAGTTATGCCTTGGTCAAGTTACAGTTGACTTTTCAGCTGTCCAAAAATAGAAACTTTTGCATCTTGATGATTTTTGAGCCATTCTTGTGAAATCATGGTCAAGATTTGACCAAATGATGATTGTAGCTTCAAAATAAGATGTTGACCAAAATTTTTGACTTTTGACTGCCAAATGACCATTTTGCCCCTAAAGTTGACTGTGGAGCAATTAGGGTTTTTGACTGTGCAACTTGACCTTGTGAGCCTTGAAACTTGACATGTAGGTGCTTGACAATGTATATGAGCATATGGGACTTGATTGAGCCCTTGAAAACCTTAACTTCCTTGCAAGAACCAAAACCCTAATTTTGACAGGCTTAGGAGGATGGTTGACTGTGTAGCCCTTGAGTAGACTTGAGCAATTTGGGGTGATGCTTGTCAAAACTTTGAAGAATATGGGAGGGAAAATTTTGGGGTACAACAGTTGCCCCTGTTCAATCTTCTTAGACCTGAGGATGTAGATTGGCTTGTGTGCCTTTCGTGATCCGAGGGTGGAAGATGATTGAACACTAGAGTGCCCAGAAATTTGCACTCACATAGTTGAGTATCAGCAGTGTGATAGCGGGAATGGGCTTACAGATGCCATTTGGAGAGATGGTGGATAGGAGGATGGGCTTATAGATGCCATCTGGAGATGTGACAGAACCTTGTCGGGAATGGGCTTATAGATGCCATTTGGAGACTGTTGGTAAGTGGATGGGCTTATAGATGCCATCTAGGTGTTGATTGCGTAAGAGATTCCTTAGCGAGAACTTGCGTACCTGAGAAAGAAAGATAATTACCTGGCCTATTACAGGGGTTGATCTTCAAACTCTTCATGCAGACGTGCCCTGGCTGGATACAGGTATCGAATCTACAATTGGTTGCTCACAGATGTGCCCTGGCTGGATACAGGAATCGAATCTGGAAATAGTCGTCAACAGATATGCCCTGGTTGGATACAGGAATCGAATCTTCAAACTCTTCAGACGTGCCCTGGCAGGATAGAGGAATCGAATCTGGAATTAGTCGTCAACAGATATGCCCTGGCTGGATACAGGAATCGAATCTGGAAAAAGTCGTCAACAGATATGCCCTGGCTGGATACATGAATCGAATCTGGAAATAGTCGTCAACAGATATGCCCTGGCTGGATACAGGAATCGAATCTTCAAACTCTTCAGACGTGCCCTGGCTGGATACAGGAGTCGAATCTGGAAATAGTCGTCAATAGATATGCCCTGGCTGGATACAGGAATCGAATCTTCAAACTCTTCAGACGTGCCCTGGCTGGATACAGGAATCGAATCTGGAAATAGTCGTCAATAGATATGCCCTGGCTGGATACAGGAATCGAATCTTCAAACTCTTCAGACGTGCCCTGGCTGGATACAAGAATCGAATCTGGAAATAGTCGTCAACAGATATGCCCTGGCTGGATACAGGAATCGAATCTTCAAACTCTTCAGACGTGCCCTGGCTGGATACAGGAATCGAATCTGGAAATAGTCGTCAACAGATATGCCCTGGCTGGATACAGGAATCGAATCTTCAAACTCTTCAGACGTGCCCTGGCTGGATACAGGAGTCGAATCTGGAAATAGTTGTCAACAGATATGCCCTGGCTAGATACAGGAATCGAATCTTCAAACTCTTCAGACGTGCCCTGGCTGGATACAGGAATCGAATCTGGAAATAGATCGCTCACAGATATGCCCTGGCTAGATACAGGTATCGAATCTGGAATTGCGACAATTGATAGTAATTATCTTTGGATTGACCTTTTTTCTGAAAAGGAAAAAACATCAGTTGTATGCAATGTCATGATGTATGAAAAGCACGATGTCATGATGTTCTCAGGGAGAAATGAGATTGTGTGATATGATGCGTATGTGCATGCATTGTGGTGTATGATAATGTAATGTTTATGAATGTATTTCTGTCTAGAAAAATAAATCCTTGACGAATGCCTGGAATTTGAATCCTGGGCTGATGTTGGAAGAGTAGCGTTCTTTGTTTCCGCTGGGGATGATGGTTGCAAGAATAATCTGGTAGGAGAAGATGACTCCGTTGAGGGATAAACTTGCTGGAGAGATTACTCTGCGGGGAATACTCTGTGGGAAGAGATACTTCGCTGAGGTTTGATGATAACTCCGCTGGGGATACCGTTGATAAGCTTTGTTGGAAGATTTGATGAACTCCGCTGGGGGATAGGAAGAACTTCGCCGAGGACGATCTTTCCGTGGTTTTTAGCTGAGGATAACCCAGTTATAAGCTCTAGTGGAGAATAATCTTTGAATAAAGTCCGGGAGACGCGTTCGTACTCTGCAGGGGATAAGCTTCCAGGATCTACTGGGGATAAGCTTTCTACTGGGGAGATTGATTCAACTCTCCTGGGGAGACTTTGGACTGTACTGGGGAATGGCTCCACTGGGGCGTCTTGTATTTCGTCGGGGAACAATCTTAGATCAAGATTGCCGGGGACGCTTGTTGAGGAATACATGTATACTCCGCTGGGGAATGTTGAGATCTTCTGGGGATGCCCAACTTCCTTAAGGCTGACAGTAGACTAACTCTGCTTGGGGAGAGTGTCGACTTGTTGGAGATACTGTGCCTTTTGGGGGCTGCTGGGAGACCAACTCTGCTTGAGGAGAGTATTGTTGATACTTGTCTTAATCTGCGGGGAGTGAAGGTATCTTGGTTACATTCTTCAACCGAACTTACCTTGGTACCTAGGTGGACAGAGCAACTAGATTGCTTAGACAACTCATTATTGCCCCTGTTTCTGATGTCACCTGTAATTAATCCTTTGTTTCGTATTCGAATATTTATGAGTTAGCAATTAGTGTCAAATGCATATATCAAAAATTGAACATTGGACGTTCTTTACAAAACAAAACAGGAAAAGGAAAAACAATTGGCAACTTGTCTAAAAAAGTGAATCTGTATTGATTTTTGAATTTGCCTGTAAATAGGCGTTCATGTACAAGAGGCTGACGTCCTAGTAAGAGAACGCCGCCGAACAAAATAGAGTTTATACAATTTGTACAAAGGGAAACAAAACAGCTATGTGAAAAAAAATCCCACTGGGTTTCAACTCCGATATCGCCTTTATGTCTTCAAGCGTCTCATCACTTTGTTGCTTAGTTGAAGATGAAGCTGATTAATTGATGCCGCCTGAACCTGATAGTTGATACCGGATTCTGGATGCAAGGTGATCCAATGAGACATAGTATTACGCTTATCCCTAACTTTTGTCTGGACCGCCCTTTCGGGTTTTCAGTCCACCGGGATACCCATTTTTGCCCAAGCCGCCTTTTCAGGTTTTCAACTTGCCGGGTGTACAGATTTTTTAAATTTCATCCCTTATTTTTGCCCGAACCCTTTTGGTTCGCCGGGAAGCCCTTATTTTTGCCTAGGTGTGTCAACCTAGCGGGTCTTTTATCATGCGTAGTATCTTTTTACTATGTCTGCATTAGCGGGGTGAGGAAGGTCGTCACCGTCCATGGTGGTTAGAATCATGGCTCCTCCTTAGAACATATTTTTTTACAGTTTTATCATCTCTTTCCCTCTTGGAGGAGATCTGGTCTAATTTTATGTAGTTTAGAGGTTTACCCAACATCATTGGGTGGTGCATCTTTTAGATTGGTTATGGGTTGTCTCGGATCATGATGACACCGCGAGAAGTTTCCTATTCATCTCCTTCTTCCCTATGTATCATTCCAATGGTGGGTTTTGTATGTATATCTTTACTCTTATTGCATGTAAATTTGTTGATCATGGGATTGTATTGAAATCTCTTTTACAAATTAATACTAGTGTTTGTTCTTGATTTTTGCTTTATTGTGGAGTTTTGGTTTGTCGTAGACATATGCTTTCCAAATCTCTTTCTTGAATGAATATCTATTAGGTCCTAAATTCTAGACATAGATTTAGACTTAATATTCATGTGGGTATTGGTTATGAAATACATCAGGGTTGTTTGAGTTGCACGGGAAAATGCCTCCGAGAGCAAAACGGATGTTGTCTCACTTTGTGTTAGAGATAGCCTTAGTGTGAGCGATACGTGATGGTATTGACGAGTGATTTAGGTTGCATGCAATTGTTCCGCAAGTTTAAGTATTTGAAGGGTAAAGTAAAATTCGATTTTAGAATGAATTCTCTTAGGCTACAAATGATTATTTATCGCTTCCTTTATTTGCTTTATTTAATTTTCCTGCACTTTTTCCGCAAAACCTTTTCCAAACTTAGAAGGATTGAAATTGTTGAACGATAGTTTTTCCCTCTCACTAATCCTTGTGGAGACAATACAATATAACCTATATCACCCTAAAAATACTTACTTTTGCTTTCCGTTTTACCGTTCTAGCATGAGCTCAACTTGTTCAAAATCTCTCCTTGGTTTGAGATAAGCCTATGTAAAATCTCGGTTTAGCTTTGGAACTAACCACTTCAAGTTGTTGTTTAAAAAGAAAACTAATCACTTCAACATGTCATTTGGGAGGAAGAATAACCACTTTTCTTTATTATTTTCTCATTTATTTGAAGTTAGATAGAAACTTTATTTTCCTTTACAAGGGGGTTCGAGAGTTCAACCTACTAAATCCCTTAAGTTTATTTAACACTCTCAAAATCAAATCTTAGGGACATGACTATGTCTTCTTGACTGGATATGTATAATTCCTAGTGTCTTCTCTCTTTCCTTAACTTTTACTTTCCGCAATTTATTCTTAATTTCTACTGCTGATTTCTATAAATAAAATAAAATGATTTTAAAATATAAAAATTATCCTAAAAGTTTTGCAAACTACCATTTTTTTAAACACACAATTCAGCCCCTCTCTTTCTCTTATGTGTGGAGTCGCATGTCCAATAAGTCATGTCGTAAAACCTAACTTGACGAAAGTAATAGTAGGACGTCATCAATTCAGTAAAACTAAGCTTGATATTAGAAGCTCTAGTAGGTAAATGAATTATTGTCTCTATAGTGTTTCAGATAATGATATGATTGGTTATACCTATTGAAATGTTTAACTCGTAATCAAAATGGTCAAACCATGAATAATGGAAGGTTATGTCATAAACTTGACTTGACGAAAGTAATAGTAGGACTTGAAATTCTGGCACTTTCAAATAGATGTTAAGACTGATATCCCAACACCAAACCAAAATGTCAAGACAAATGTTAATACATCACCTACTGACAGAATACTTTTACTAAAATAATAAATTATGTAGAAGTAAATTGTTGAAGGTAAAAGACACAATCAATTGTTAACCCAGTTCGGTGCAACTCACCTACTTTGGGGGCATCCAAGCTAGGAAGGAAATCCACTATGATAGTATTAGTTCAAAGATAAACAACCCTAGTTTACAACTTATCACCTAATCATTACCTTATGCAACTTCTACATAGGAACTTCCTAGATATGAGAATCCCCTCTCACTTCCCACAATCACCTTAGTAACAATAACAAAAGACCAAAAACAGAAGATCACACTTTCAATTACACACAATCCAGTCTTTGATTAAAATCACATGAGTGATTGACAATGAACAATAAACAATCAGTCAAACTCTATGTATCAACATGATACATGAGTGACATACACAAAAACACAGTACTCTAAAAAGACTCCCAAACCCTGAGACTCTTGTAGAATAACTTCTCCTTATTTTCACACCTTTCATTAGGTTTAGATTTTTCTTTTTAAAGACCTCGGTTGTCCATGGGTTTTGAATTCTCTGCCCAATTTGTTGTAGATTTACCAACTGATGGCTACACCAATTATGTAGAAAAATCTGCTTAAATCTTGGAAAAAAATAACATAAGTTTCCTAAATTGTCTCAATATCCAATTTTAGAAAATAATGTAATGCTTGAGATGAAATCAATTGTTCCAAATAAAATCTTCTTCACCTTCACAAATAAGTGAGATGTATCCAAGATAATCTCACAAAATTAAATCAAATATGTCAAGAAAGTAACGGTGGAATTTGTTATATCCGTTGGCAAATATGTCACAACATATTGCTCATATCTGGAGGCAGTAACACCTGCTATGACAGTTGTTCAAGATATCACAATATCTTACTCGACATCTGGTTGTGATGCATGTCTTCCCAAATGAAACATGTTTTACCAAAATTGTTGTCAATCATAAAATCACGGACCTAACATGACTTCCGTGATTCTATAAAACTAAGCTTGATATAAGAAGCACTAGTAAGCCATTGACGATTCTGTGAAGCTAGACGCCACATGAGGTGTACATGGGTGCGAGAGTTAGTGTATCGACATCTTTGTTATTATAGGGTAAGTACCTAAATAATATATATGTATAGTGTGTGATTGGTTGTGTATATCATTGGTTGGGTATAGGGGTAAATGAAGGGGTATGCTATTGTACTTCCTTAATTATTCTAGCCTGCCTAAGTTCTAGAACTACGTTGGGCAGAAGTTAAAGTGAAATAATTATGAAAATTATAGTAAATCCTACCATTTTTTAGTTACGTTTCATCAAACCCTGAGTAAAAGCCTAGAACTACACTAGGCATTGGGTAATTAGATGAATGGTAACTAGTGGTTATTCTTATAGTATCGGGGAATGTACAACCCGAGAGATTGATAGAATATATGTAGCTTGTGAGATTAAAAGTTTGAGTGTCTATGCCAGCACCTCAAAAATTGGTTATATCTTTTAGGATACCTATGAGAGGAAGAGACGTAGTTGGACGATTGTCGATTATTTGGGAAGGGTGTAAGTGTAAGATACCATGATGGACATATCAAGTAGACTATAAACCAGGTAGAAGGGTATTATAGACTTAGTGGTTTAGGTCAAGAATCAACTGAGATTAGTATCTCACCCCCATGTTATTATAATATTTTCAGGTTTACATGTGCTTGGATGGGACTCATAGTTTCGACTTGACACTAAAGACGTTGCTCAATCGTTGTTGTATTTATTTTCATTCAATATGTATTTTCAAAAAATTTGATCTAGTCCTCTTTCTGATGTTTTCATTAATGTACCTGGTACCAATTATTTATATTATTAGTTGTTATTCTAGGCTTATGACTATGGGTGTTACACGCAATAGGAATTTTGGTCAAACTTGAGGGTAATTTTTTCTTTATCCTAAGAGACTATAAGATCCAAAAAAATTGTTTCTCTCACTTTCCCATCTTGTAAAAATTCAATTTAGAGAGAGAGGAGAAGAGAGTAGAGCTTGAGTGGGAGAGAAAGATGAAAGAGAATAAAAAGACCAAAGCTCCCATCCATCTTGCATGTGGAGGAAAAGCCATTTGTGCATGTAGGACTAAAGAATTTGAGGGTATGTAGCTTAGAAGAAGTTAAAAGAATCAAGGGTTAATAGCTATTTACCCCCTATAATATAAGCAAACTTGATTTACCTCCCTTTAAAAAAAATTGATTATCCCCCTGTAATTTTTATGTACCCCCCTAAGCGTGTAAAAATCTGGGGGGTAAATAAAAAAAAACATTTACATGGGGGTAATTTTTGCACTTAGGGGGAAAAAGACTTAGTAATTTAAAATTTAAGGGGGGCATTTCAAAAAAAAATTAAAGGGGGATAAAACGAAACTCGCCTATATTGTAGGGGGGTTGTGCATTTAACCCAAGAATCAATAATCACCATCTTCCCCTCCTTATCCTCTCAAAAATTTAGAATCATCGCTAATTCGGTCACTAAGTTATAAAAAACGTCTCTAAGTTGTATGATGGACCAAAAGTTAAAATTCCTAACTTTAGAGGGATGATTCTTTAACAAAATTTTGTAGAGGGGCGAAAAGTGAAAATGCCTAACTTTAGAGGACTTTAAACATATTTAACCCTAAAATTATTTATAAATTCTTTTGTGATACTTCTAAACATATTAAACTAAAAAAACTTTGTAACACCTGTTGTACCCCAAATTTGTCCTCCCATTTTTGAAGACAATTGACTCAAGACACCTGCTTATGCTCCTAGCGTTCTCAATTGCTCAAGAATACTCAAGGTTTTGAGCATACAAGCACCTCTCCTAAGCAATTGACATACAACTAGGGTTTTGTGTTTATCAAAGAAAATGAGCTTCTAATGCCTCAATTGAGTTTCATGGTTCCTCATATACTTCAAATAATCCTCATGTCAAGTTTCAAGCCTTGCATCACAAGTTTGCTCAGTCAATTGCTCAGATGAGTGAAAGTTAACTATATTGATCAAAAAGTCAATTGTGGTCAACATACAGTCAAACTTCAATATTTTTGGTCAACATTAAGATTTTGTGGTCATTCATCATTTGATCAATATTTGATCATGATTCATCAAGAAAACTCTCAATTCATCAAAAGTCAAAAATTACCAAATAGGGGTTTTCTTAAGGAGAAGTCAACTAAACTTTGACCAAGCATAACTTTCACATGCCTCGTCAGATTTTTCTCAACCAAAGTTCATTTAGTAGGAAATTCAATTCTCAACAACTTTGTCTTTAAAAGCTCAAGTCCAAAAAATGATTTATTTGAGAGATATGGGCCAAAACATTATAGGTCATTTCAAAAAGTCAACAAAAAAACACTTTTTGTCAAGGCAACCTACATCAAGATAAAATCTTCAGATGAAAAAATGATCAACATGGATATTGTAGGGGACATCTTAAGATTTCCAAAAAGTCAAAGAACACCGTCAAATGATGAAATTTGAGAGAGTTATGACTAATGCAAGTTGAGCAAATTATGAGAAATGCATAAAACTTACATTGATTAATTTTGAAATTGTGGACTAATGGACCTAATTTTTTATGTTCAAACATGTTCATGACATGATAAGAGACCCATAAATTCACTCATGCCTTATATTTTATTTTCATTTCATTTATTTTGTTTTTTATTCAATTAAATGCAAAATAAATAAAATAAAATAGTAAATGATGGACCGAGGCATATGGGCCTGGTTCTTGGATCAAATTTGAGGCCCAAAGACTCTTGGACAGCCATGCAAATATGGGGGACAAGTGTTGAGGCATGATCTTATCAAAATGGAATGTTTGAGAACATGCTTTTTTTTTGTGTTTTGGCAAGGCATTGAATACTTGGTCTTTTCCTCTTTTGTCTTGATCTATTTTTCTTCCTCTATATAAACACACCACATTTAGACACAAGGGACACAAAGAATTGGCAGAAGAGTATGATTTCAAAGAGCAAAATTTTCAATTTTTTCTTACATTCGGTTTTCAAATTCTAAGCCATTTAAAAGCAATCAAAGGCTTCCAATCACTCCCTGAAGGTCTCAGGATTCCATTCCACCCTTCACTCAAATCCATAACACCTCAGAACACTCCCTTTATCATCGTCTATTTGGTAAGTTTGGTAAGTTTTAGATTCTTATGTTCATGTTGTTTCAATTGTTGCTAATATGTTAGATCCCTTCATACGCATCATTAGAACATGATTGATGCATTACATGTAAGGTTTTACGCAGGGATTAGAGAATTCCATTATTAGGGCATAAAGCTTTGGCCTCATTGTATCTTAATTTACAGGCATTGTCAGGCTAAGGGGAAACCACCACTGAATTCACAGCCCTCAAATTAGGGGGGTAGGGTCCCTCTAAATCTTTGTTTTGCAGGTTTTTACAGGTTTAAGGATATGGCATGATCGGAGAAGACGACCGAAGCTAGGGCTCCGACATCTCTCTGATTTCAGTTTTCTTTTTTATATATAATATGTTATTTGTGTTTTAGTAATAGAAAAGAAACACAATTTAGTTGGTGAAACAGGCGCGCACGTACCATGAAGGGCATGGGTTCGATCCCAGCATTTTGGCATTTGGCTTGTTTATTTTACAAATTAACACAGGTTTATGTTATGATGATTTAATTCTATTTCCGAACACAAACAAACGCATGGCGCGCTGGCAAGCAAGGCAATGCAGAAGGCTCAAGGGCGTGGGTTCAAGTCCCATCCCCCGCATTTTTGTTTTCATCTTTTTCTATCATTTTTTTATTTTAATTAATTTTCATTTTAATTATTTTAATTAATTCTTTTCTTAAACTAAAATATAAAAAAATCATAAATCTTATAAAAAAAAAATAGGTTTAGTCTTTTTTTAGTTATTTGAATTAATTTAGAATTAGTTTTTTTATCATCAAATTAATTAAGTTGTAATTAAAATTAGACATTAGTTTTTTTTTAAATTTTATTATGCAAATCAAACCAAAAAATGAACAAAAAAATTAGTTTCTAATCTTTTAGATGTTAAGACTTAAAGAAATAATTATTTTATTTGCAAATATTTTGTTTACTTTCGCCATTTATTTTATTAGAAATCGTTGTATAGGTCGCATAATTTTTTTTTGTAATAGATTAGCTTTTAAAATTCTCGCAAAGTTGTGAATATCCCAAAGTCGTGTAATAGTTGTAGGTCTTTATTTTCCCGCATTTTATTTTCTTGCGCTTATGCTTTGTATGCCTTGTATGTATATATAATTATTAGCTAATAGTATTGTATGGCAAGATTATAATAAAATGCTAGAAACCCCTAATGAAAGATAAAATAACTGAATCAACACACTTGCACACCTGCACCTCTAGGGTAACCTCCCTCTGTTGCCTTCGGAAAAACAAATGGTCATGTCCTTCGAACGTAGGGATGCTTTAGCAAATACCTTCGAATAAAAGATCATAGTCCTCCGATGATCCTTCGACGTTTCCTTTCAGAAGATGATCTAGTCCCTTACGAAATTGCTAAGGCATCCTTACAAGTTGCCTTCAATGACTGTACAATGACCAGTCACATGTCCCTTCACATCCAACGATAGGGATTCCTACTAACTAATGGTACGGATAGCACTATCTAAGGAAAAATAAAAGTATAAGAAATACCTTGAGTGGCTAGAATACTATTAATCGCTTTCTCTCACTTTTCAAAACAAAAGCATCTCACACAAACACTTTCAAAGATATTTTCAAAACACTTTGAACGCATTCTTGAGGACTGATACAAGAATCATTACAAAGTTCAGCTTACATTGGCATTTTCAAAATATTTTCAAACACACGCAAAAAGCAAATTTTCAAAGTGAGCTAAGCGATTAAGAGCCCGTAGATAACTACAGATGAAAAGGGTTCTAACACCTTCCCTTTTCATAACCAACCCCCCGAACTCAAAATCTTTAAAGGTCTTTCATTTTTCTTTTCACTGTTTCCTTATTGGATAAAAGAAAAGTCGATGGCGACTCTTGCTAACGGCAACATTTGCGATAAATGCAAAACAAGTCAGTTCTTCCATCGTGTTACAAAATTGGAGACTCTGCCGAGGAGACTAATGACACAGGGGTTACCTTAAGAATTTAGATCACTTTACTTTTGCTTTATTTGCATTGTCTACTTTATCTTTAAGGGTTTCTTGGTTTCATTACTTGTAAAGATCCTACACCTGGATCTAGGGATGCCTTAGGCAAGTAGCAATAGATTATGGAAACTATACGGCATAGACTGATATGGTTGAGGTGATGGCTACGTTAGTGCGACACTTTGGTTTGTACCGGTGTTCCTTGAGTCAGTCGAGGATAATATTAGGTTGTCGTGTGGTGTCATAAGCACTAACTAACTTTTATAACCTTAATTGACCTATCTTGGCCATTAGAAGGTAGTGAGAAAGCCGGCTTTAGTGCAGTCCGAAGTTGGTTGATGCTCGATGCTACGCTCATTGAGATTCGACTCTCGGGTTTTTCTTGGCGGCAAGTCAGTTGTCGTACTAAATAAATCCTATGAGAAAGATCAGTGATATTGAGATCCCTAGAACCCGGTTACTATTTTAGGACAGTTTGAGCCAACTTAACTCTAATAGAAAAGGGTACTTACCTATGGACCTCACGCAAGCCTTTAAACCTATGGCTCTTGTGTGATTTGTTTGTGTTTAATTCTTTTCTAAAGATGAACATAACATCATGACATCATAACATCATAACATTTTCACTAACCGTTTCAAGGATCCAGGGATTTATCTTTGTCCTTTGTTGTAGGTCATGGCTTCCGATCGCTGAAATAATATCTGAATCAACTCCGAAAGGGTACCTTCCAAGCTTGAGGAGTTAGTCTCAAAGGTTCCCGAAAGTTCTCAATTCACCAAAAGACATGGCTGTCTACTCAGTTTGGTTACTCTTGGTTTCAAAGAAGACATTATGAGTGTTATGTTCCAGTTCTTTGATCCTAAACATCATTATTTTACCTTCCCAGATTATCAGTTGGTGCCCACAATAAAAGAGTTCTCTAAGTTACTCGGAGTACCTATTCTTAATCATATACCTTTCACTGGTCTAGAGCAAGTTCTAAAAGCTGAAGACATTGCAGCAGCCTTACATCTGAAACGATCAGACATCATATATAATTGGGAAACAAGAAATGGAGTCAAGGGTCTTCTTCCTAAATTTCTGGTAGATAAGGCTCAGTTACTTCTAGATGCCATGAGTTTTCGTGCTTTTGAGGATATTTTGGCTTTGCTGATCTATGGTTTGGTGTTGTTCCCTAATCTAGACCAACTCATAGATGTGAACGCCATCAAAATAATTCTTACCCATAATCTGGTGCCTACTTTGTTTGGAGATGTTCTACATTCTCTTTACACTCATACTATGAAGAAGTGAGGAACTCTCATATGTTGCATACCTCTACTTTCCAGGTGGTTTATTTCACACCTTCCCCGATCAGTGATGAAGAATAAACAAGGTTTGAGGTGGTCTCAAAGGTTGATGTCACTCGCTTATTCAGATATTCATTGGTGATCCCGATCTCAGGAGGACATCACTACTATTAACCGTTATGGGGAATTCCCTAATGTGCCACTCCTTGGCGTAAGGGGAGGTATCACTTATAAACCTTCCCTAGCTCTACGTCGGTTTGGTTATGCTCGAAGAGACGACCCTCGTGATATCCTCATCTAGGGTATAGTATTCGACTATGAGAATGATCCTCAAAGTTACCGTCAAAGGTTTATATGTGCTTGGGGCATGATCAATAAGATCGATAGTAAGACTTTGGGGCATAAGAACTCCATTCCTCTGGAGCCTTACCTCAGATGGGTGCAGTCTCATGCTCAAAATTTTATGATGCCATATCCTGTTATCCTACCAGTGATCGTAGAGCCTGTTGTTGAAGGAGATGTTCCTTATACCATTCTCCATCCTGATATGCCTACTAACTTTGAGGAACTACAGAAGTCTTAGATTCAACTCAAGGAAGAAAGGGATACCTTTGAGACTCAGCTCTATGCTAGTGAGAAGAAAGTATTGGAGCTGACAAAACAACTCCATGAAGAGCAGAGCCTTAATGCATATGTCAACAAAAAGAGGAAGTGTCCATGGGAGACTTAATACCATAGGCCTCAAGAATTTTATAATTTAAATATCTTGTTTTCATTGTAAGCCTAGAAGACAATTATAATTTGAACTTACTACTAAGTTTCTTTGTTTCCTTTTTGTTTAACAAATTTAAATCCCACGAGGTCTTTGAAAATATTGCATATTGTGATACGGTGGCCATAACCGGGATGTGGTTTCCCTATTTCGTTAAGGAATTTGCTGGTTTGCATTTTGCGTTTTTGTTCGCAAAATGTCGCGGTAAGCAAGAGTCGCCACCGTCTTTTATTTTATCCAACAAGGAAAGTAAAAAAGCACAGAAAAATTCCTTTTTCGAGATATTTTTGAGTACGGGGGTAGATTATAGAAAGGGAAGATATTAGCACCCTTTCTATCCGTAGTTATCTACAGGCTCTTAGGTACTTGCTCATCATTTTCAAAATTGTTTTCTTTGTGTTTGTGGGTTTTGAAAAGTTTTTGTTTTAACTTCGATTTAACTCTTGCTTCTGTCTTCAAGAGTGTAATGAAGTGTTTTTGAAAACTTTATTTGTAAAGGAGTGTAAGTATGAAAAAGTTTGTTTTGATTGAGAAAGTACTTAAGAACTAATCTACCTACTCGAAAAAAGAATCGTTCTATGTTTGTAACCTTTAGACAATGCTATCCCACTATTAGTGAGTAGGTAGCACCGTCGTTGGAGTTTTGAGGGTCAATTCGAAAGGGACGTACGGTCACTAAAGTAATGTTAGGACGTCTTAGTAATAACCCTAATGTCTTAGATCAATTATTCGAGGCAACCTTTCTGAGGCAACTTTGATCTTTGGACAAAAGGGCGACCACTAAAGCATCCTATACTCAATGATCGTTTACCAAAGGCAACCAAGTGGGAGTGTAACCTAGGAGTGCGCATGATTCAATTTCAATTTATTTACCTTTGCACATTTAGGGTGATCTAACTGTTTTAAACTTAGTCATACATTCTTGTCATGCAAACCCTAATTATTCATACATCTAACAGTTAATAATTTGTTGAATTTAAAATGCGGAAATTAAACTACGCTATTACAAGGCTTCGGGTATTTACATAGTCAAAAACAAACCCTTTGAAAATAAAAAACGGTAAAAATAAACGTCCTAATTAAATTATTACAAACTGTGAGCAGATACAATAATTGGGCAAAATAATAATAAAGCGCGCGATTAAAAAAATTAGATTGACGAGAAACTAGGGTTTTGACCCTCCTAACCTAATTAAAAGAGAAAATTGTTTTTTGTTGTTTTTTTAAATATTTTTTAAAGAAAAGAAATTAGGTTTTAAAAAAAATGTTAAATTAATTAGTTATTAAATTAATTAATGAAAATAATTAAATGACATATTTTTGGTTTTTGGTTATTTTAGGGAAAAAATAAAATAATTAAGTTAGTAATAAAAACCTATTGATTCTAATTGATTTTAATTATTTACAAAAGGAAATCAAAATTGTCTAATTAATCAAACCTAATTAAATTAATTAATTTATTGATGAAAAATAATATTCTAAATTTATTTAGACATTAAAATATTTTTTTGGTGGTTTTTTGATAAAAAAGAAAATTAATCATCGGTTAATAATTAAATGAATAGAATTAAATGAAATAAATAGAAATATAAAAGATGAGAGATGAGCCTGATTTAAGGGTGTCAATAGCAATTTCCTGGGCCCATTAGTGATGATCCATGCTGACTTTTGTGATCCTGTGCATCGTGTTTGACTTCGCCTATGGTGTACCCTCTTGGATGGCCATCATATTTGGCCATCCAGCCACTTGGCGTGATTGATGATGAAGAACTATGGTGGTCTCTTAGCTTGCGCGTGTACTGGATCTCCTGAAAGAAAATAAGAAAATGGCAAATGCTGGAGGTAGGGATCGAACCCCTGACCTCCAGCCTCTAAAGCCTTAAGCACCTACGTGGCCACCACTACACCATTCTGCTTTGTTGTACATTAATGGAATAATAATAATAATAATATGCAAAAACAAGTATTAATGGAAAACAAAAGAAAATGCATGCAGAATCATTTGAATTGGCCAATGATCGAATGACAACTCATTGTCTTCTTCCTCTCTCCGTGGGTAAAAGTCTCAGACTTTTACCTACGGACATTTTGTCTGTCGCTACAGGCAGTGCTCCTTCCAAAATCCTCTACAGGCCATGGAAATAATATCTAAAGCCATGGTTATGTCTGTCTCGTCCTCCTGATCACAACCGTACCACTTACGAAAACCAATTGTCCCTGTAATCAAAAACCCTAAAACCAAGCTCGAAAACCTAGCAATGGTGATTTACAGTATAGGTCATATAAATGAAATCAAATAATGCAGAAAGTTTGCAAATGCCTCAAAGATCAACAATATGCCATTAATTCATGTTAACAAGGCTTAAATTACGAGATGCTAATTCAAGAACAGGGCAAAGTTGTGAACGACTTACAGCGCGTTTAGGGACTGGAATGGACAAGTTCTTGATTGCTTTAGCTTCTAAGGAGTCCCAGGAAGCGATTGGGATCGTTAACGACCCTTGAGGATGCCTCTAAGTGGGATTTCGATCTCACACTTTTTTCTTGATTTTTCAGATTTTGTTCTTCCTCCCACGCCTGTCTATAACCTCTCTTTTGGTCTGGCCTCATTCCTTATGTATGAGTGAAGGCATTAGGGTTGATAATTGCATCCAAATCCTTCTCCATCAATGATTTTGGATTTGATTTGATTTGCTTTTAAAATCTTTCCAAACATGGCCTTTTTCAATCTTTTTGTTCTCTCTAATGCTTTGCACGAATTTGAATGATGCTAGCTGTAATTGCAACCTGAAACAATCACAAAATCTCTTGTTATCAATGTTTTTGGATTTTATTTGATTTTATTTGATTTAAATCAAATTAATTCAAATAAAAATCAAAATAAATAATAAAAATAAGATATGGACAAGTGGAAAAGGCTAGAGCTCGTGGGCTATGTTGCCAACTCAAAACAAGTGAAAAATATTGGGGCCATTTGGCAAAATTTGAAGTTTTAGGGATAGTTGACTTTTGGGAATTTTGCAAAAAAGGTCAACTTCAACATGCATAACTTCCTCAATTTTGAACCTTTGGAGGTGTTCTTGGACTTTTTAGAAATCTTGAGATGTCCTCTACTCAACCCTTTTGGTCTCATCTCAATTTGATATTTCATGCTCATGTATGAAGCTTTGACAAAAAAGGTGTTTTCTTTTACTTTTCAAAATGACCTATAATGTCCAAAATCATAACTTCTTGTGAGTGCATATTTTGAAATTGGGAGATGAAGATAGATTGTAGGTAATTGCATCCTATTCAAAATGATCTTTTTATGGGTCATTTCTCATAAAGTATGAGAAAGTTATGCTTGGTCAAAGTTGAGTTGACTTTTCCTACAAAACCCTAATTTAGCAACTTTTGAGTCTTGATGAATTGTGAGCAATCCTTGATGAATCTTGATCAACCCTTGATAAAATGATGAAATATACTTCAAAATGAGGATATTGACCAAAAATCTTGAAGTTTGTCTGTATGTAGGCCACAGTTGACTTTTTCCCTAGCATAGTCGATTTTCAGGCTTTTGAGCAATTGACTGAGCAAATTTCCTCTACAAGGATTGAAAATTGACATGGATGATATTGAGAACATATTAGGACATTGGTGAGAATTTGGGATCACTTTGATTCAAGTATCTTGATGCAACATGAAACCCTAGTTTGAGGTAGACTGCCTTAGGAGAGAGCTTGTCTGGCCAACCCTTGGGCTACTTTCAGCAACTTGAGGATCTTTCTTGAAATGTTTTGAGAAATATGGGAGGGAAAATTTTGGGGTACAACACATATGCATTTACATACCATATCATTTCATAAAAGGTATTCCTAAGACAGGTTCTCTCATCTTCTTGCTGTTTATTTCAGCAGAAATGACTCTTGAACAAACAGTGAAAGATCTTCAAGCTCAGAATGCCCAGTTCCAACAGATGTTCCAGAACCTAGCCAAAGGGAAGGAAGAACTGAAAGCACTCATCACCAAAGAGAATAAGAGAAAGACAAAGAAACCAGTTGGCATTCTTATCATGGGAAGAAGGTTCAGGGGACCAATCAAGCGAGTTCAAGATCCCGATACTCCATTAGAAGAAGACGACAAACAGGATAAAGACGATAAGAGTGGTGAAATTGTAAAAAGAAACCATGGTTTTTCCAAGTACTCTGATGAAGAGGAGGAGAATCATCTTAATGAACAATATCCCCCTGTTGATTAAAAAAATACAAACAGCTGGAAGATCGTCTAAATGCCATGGAGATCCAGAAAGTGCCTGGGCTAAATTTTGAAGAGATGGGACTAGTCTCGGGGTTGTTATTCCTCACAAATTTAAGGTCCCTACTTTTGTGAAGTATGATGGTGTTTCTTGTCCTAAGCTTCATTTGAGGTCTTATGTCCGGAAGATCCAACCCCACACTGCCGACAGAAAATTATGGGTGCACTTCTTTCAAAAGAGCTTGTCATGGACACAATTGGAATGGTTCTATCAACTATAAAGGACCAATATTCGTACCTGGGAAGACTTGGTTGCCGCTTTCTATAATCAGTATCAGTATAATGTTGATCTCGCACCAACTCATATGCAATTGCAAAGTATGTTCATGGGCTCTAATGAAAAGCTTAAAAGAGTACACATGGAAATGAAGAGATCTCCCAGGAAAGGTTCAACCTCCTTTAGCTTATAGGGAATTGGTTGACATGTTCATGAGCATGCTGACAGGTCCTTTCTATAATAACCTAATTGGTAATTCTTCAGCCGGTTTCACTTAACTGATATTGACAGGGGAACATGTTGAGAATGGAATCAGAAATGGTAAAATATAGGTGCCTACCTCTTCTGATACTCAGAAGAAGTCATACAATGGGAAGAGAGAGTCTAATGATGTGTACGGCCAGAAGGGTCGTAATAAGAGAGACCACAACCAATCTGTGGGGGAAGTACTGATCTCTAATCCTGCACCAGTGAAACAACGACAATAGGGTAATCAGCGTAAGCAGGATACACCCAAAAGACAATTTACAAAAATCAACATGTCACTGGCTTAGGAATTGCAACACATGTTGAAGGCATAGTTGATTACGTTGAAGGATCCTCCTCGGAATCCTAATACTTTGCTCCTAGCTATCACCCCAATACAAGGTGTGCATACCACTCTAATAGTCATGGACATGATACGAATGGTTGTTGGTCGTTGAAGAACAAGATTCAAGATATGATTGATGCTAAGGAGATTTAGTTTGACCCTCCTGAGACTCCTTATGTGATCACTGCTCCCATGCCAAATCATGACTAAAACTGAGAGCATCCAGTTTATTTGAATTTTCAGTTGTAATTTCTTTTGTTTGTTCAAACACTAATATTTATGTCAAACTTTGTTTTCTTTCCATTAATACATTGCATATGTTTGTCTTGAATAATCCATTCGTTTTCACTATATTTAAACTGTGCTTTTTACTTCCTTTTTGTGATATTCAAATATTGTTAAAAGTTATAAGCCTTTAGAGGGAGGATGACAAAAACGATAACATAATATCATATAGTATGCTTTTGAACAGACCTTGTTGATGATGTACAATTGTTGCTTAAATTCCTAAACAATGGATATATAAGGAAGTTAATCCCTAGTCAACCCCTTTGAGCCTAAGAAGTAGGAGTTTTCTTTTTCACGCAAATTGAAACCCTTAATTATAACATGGGGTAGGGTAGTTTCTCAGTTAATTAAATTATGCATTCAATCACAAGCTTTTCCTTCATACACAATATGTAGTATCGAAGACATCCTTACAAATCAAAAGTCGGGGATGGTTCCCCGTAATCATTAAGTCAGGCAGTCATTATCTTTCAAAAGAAAAGCCCGCTAAGTCGAAACCTATGAAAGAGACTTAGGGGGAAAAATGGGGGCATCCAACTAAATGTAATCTCAAACAAAATAGTCCAGGAAAAAGTTAGGGATGATAAAGTCAAAAAGAGGTCGCTACAAATCCTCAACAAAAGAAAGATGTTACAATAAAAAATGACTGGTTTCTCAAAAAACATTCGATTTCTGAACCATCAGCAAGTTTCAATGCTATAATTCCAAACTCTATTGGAACTTAAATGCATAATTAACTGAGTATAAGACTGAAGGACATCGTGGAGAATGGGTTGGATACAAATAAACTTTGAGCCTTTATCCTTTGTTTCTTAAACCATGAACCAGGCCATGTTACAACCCTTCAAAGTCCTAACTTAAGGATGGGTTAGTTTGAAAACATATTGTTACAAAAAGGTATTCTGACTCCTATAAGGCTTACTATAAATCCTGTGTTGATATCACATTCTTACAAATTTTGTTTTACTAAAAAATGAATTTTTTAAACTTCAAGAGAAACATAAGCTTTGCATTTTAATACCATTGTTTGTATATGACAAAGTGTTTGACAACAGAGAAATTCGCATGATGAATATTCAATGAATGAAAATCCTTCCAATAGACAAAATTACTTTAGAGGATGGGTCAAAGAGAAAGACACTTCCAGTAACAGGCCTTTCATGGACACAATTGGTTGTAAATCCAGGGGCATGACATGTTATTGTCCAACTCATTTGTGGCAGTTAAGTCGAGATTCAAAGAATCTCTCAAAAGTGATGAATAGCCAGGGGTAGATCTCCATCTGAATCACTTGGGGCATGTTACATTGATCATGAGTTTCAGCAAAAGCCACTATGAAAATTGAATCTTCGGTATCCCCAAATTGCTTGTCTATGTCAGCAGTACTAAATGGTATCATTCTACCATGATAATTCTTAGAAAAATACTGAGGAAGGTCAAGACCATCAGAAACCTGGTAATCAATGGTTGATCAATAACTTCAAACATCAGGTACACCAGACTAATCCCAGGGGAAAATGGACTCCTTCATACGAAGGGCCACGTATGATCAAGAAAATATTTTCTGGTAGTGCTACAACACTTACTACCATAGACAGTGAAAATTCTCTGCGCCTTGTGAACATGGACATAGTCAAAAATACTACACATGAAAAAGAGACCCGCTAGGTTGATTGGCCTAGGAAAAAATAAGGGCATCCCAATGAACCAAAAGGGTTCAGGAAAAAATTAGGGACATATAAATAAAATTGTACACCCGGCAAGTCGAAAACCTGAGAAGGCGGCTTGGGCAAAAAAAGGGTATCCCGATGGACTGAAAATCTGAAAAGACAGTCCAGGAAAAAGTTAGGGATTAAAGCGCATAACTATGTCCCGTTATCTCATCACTTGTTTATCCCTCTGATCACCATTTACTAAAGACTCTGGAAGTTGGTATAATGTTTAAGTCATCCACAAATCCCCACAGAGAAATCTCCATGGAAATCTCTACAGAGCTATCTTCACAAGCTCATCCTCAACAAAGATATATGCCCCAGCAAGTCTAATATGCCCTCAGACAGAAATTGGGGAATCTTCTAGATGTTCACCTCCATACCCCTGATGGATAGCTTGACATGATCATCTTCCCCAATAGGTCCCCTAGAATATAAGGAGGTTTGATCATTTCCCCAACATCTTGTAGAAACTTCCTCATCACGGCCTATGAGATTCTAATCCCCATCAGAATTTATTCCCTCGACACAGTTTACAAGAATTTAATTCCCCAATAGAGTTTATTACTCCAACACCATAAATCTCTAATAAAATTCTCTTCTCCAATAGGGTTTAATCAAAGTTTCTATCCCCAGAAGAATTGCTACGGTATCTGAAACCTGGACAGATAGCACACTGGAGGAATATCCATCTCTTTTATCCCTAGTCAAAGTACGTTAGAATCAAAAAGAACGGAGAATGATAGACTCTCCTTGAATGCCTCTATCCTCAAGCAGAAGTCGAAGATCCCCAGCAGAGTATCCTTAAAAAAAAAAGCGGGAATCCCAACAAAATTATTCTCAGCAGAAATTGAAGAATCACTTTCTTCATCCCCAATAATAGTCCAGGATTTAATTTCTCCAGCTAGACATTGTTACAAGGAGCTTCCGATACGCTTCAATGACATATTGTGTCCATACATCATTTCACAATACATCATAGCATATGCATACCGAAATGCATATAACATTCTCATTTATTTTGAGAGCATCATTACGCAATGCATTACATACATCATGACATTACATAAAGATAATTTTGTCTTTTCAGGAAAAGTTCACAAACAGACGAATATCATCATCAA
This sequence comes from Vicia faba, assembly GCA_948472305.1. Taxonomy (NCBI): domain Eukaryota; kingdom Viridiplantae; phylum Streptophyta; class Magnoliopsida; order Fabales; family Fabaceae; genus Vicia; species Vicia faba. The sequence continues at coordinate 460,246,222 of OX451738.1, forward strand.
TTTTCAAACAGGTCAGAGATTAACTCCTGAAACAGGACGGGGAAACTATCTATATGACCAGGCGGTATGAATTCCCAAAATAGGATGGGTTTACCAACGAAAAACAGGTCACAGATTAATTCCCTAAACAGGATGGGGAAACTATCCATATGACCAGGCGGTATGAATTCCCGAAACAGGACAGGTTTACCAACGAAAAATAGGTCGCAGATTAACTCCCGAAACAGAAAGGGGAAACTATCTATATGACCATGCGTTATGAATTCCCGAAACAGGATGGGTTTACCAACAAAAGACAGGTCGCAGATTAATTCCCAAAACAAGACAGGGAAACTATCTATATGACCAAGCGGTATGAATTCCCGAAACAAGACGGGTTTACCAACAACAAACAAGTCGTAGATTAATTCCCGAAACAGAACGGGGAAACTATCTATACGACCTGGCGGTATAAACTCCCGAAATAGGACTGGTCTACAAACAAAAAGACAAATTGTAGATCAATTTCTGAAACAGAACGGGGCGACTATCTGCATGACCAAATGATTTCCTTCAAAAACTGAATTCTGACAAGCATTCCCCTTCAAAGACCAAATTATGAAGAGCATCTCCTTCAGGGGCCCCGTTATGAAAAGGCATGCCCCTAGTAACTGAACTCTGGCAAGCATTTTCCTCCTGAAAAACATTCTTCAGAAACAGACAGGTGTAGACTCATTCTTATACTCCTTGTTGTACCCCAAAATTTTCCCTCTCATTTATCAAATATTTTCTCACAAGATCTCCTTTGGTTCAAGACTGCATAAAGGTTGATCAGCTCAAGACACCTCCTTAAGCACTAATGACTGAAATTAGGGTTTGAGATTGCACAAGTATAATTGAACTTTTAATGCCTCATATGACTTTCATGGATCATTATGGACCCTCAATATTTCTCATGTCAAGTTTCAAGTCTTGGATCACATTTTTGCTCAGTCAATTGATCAGTTGGCCTAAAAATCAGCTGTATTGGGGAAAAAGTCAATTGTGGCCAATTTACAGTCAAATTTCATAATTTTTTATCCATATCAACATTGTGAATTCATATGTATCACTTGATCAAGTTTGGACCATAATTCCTCAATAAATTTGATCAGATCATCAAAAGGGCAAAATGGCCAAAATTAGGGTTTTGACTGAGAAAGGGCAATTTTGGATTTTTGGCCTAGCAAATGGTTGATTGATTGGAAACATGGTCTCAAGGATTCAATTTCATCATTTTTACCTAATGGGATGACTCAAAACTTCCCTCAAGATCAATTGATTGATAGTTGATTTTCAGTCAACTAATCAAAAGTCAACTGCACACTGAAAAGTCAAACTTTGACTTTTTGGTTAAAATCAAGTGTCAAAGATCACAATTCATCAAAACATGTCAAAATATGAAACTTGTTCATCAAGAAATCAAAAAGTCAAGATTTCATTTTGAAAAGTCAAAGTTTCCAAACTTGGAAATTTTTCTAAGTGTTGAAAACTTCATATTTTTCACAACTTTGAGCCAATTTTTCACCATGATGCAAGATGATTCAAAGGAAACTTTCAACATAAAAGTTGTAGATGTCAATGAGATCTAAAACATTGCTTTACACAACTTCTCCTAGAAATGAATTTATTTCAAGTTATGATTTTGTGAATACATGTTCATGAAACTTGGAAACTTAGTAAAATTTTGCCCTAGTTTAGGCAGGATTTTGACCTAACTTCATGGAAATTTTCACATAGTTCCAAGGGGAATTTTCAAAAGTGATTCAAAGAGGGGTTGTATAGCACATTACAAGCTTTCTAAAATGTCCAAGAACTCCTTGAGATCATGTTTGAGCAAGGATAATCGAAGGCATAAAGTTGGCATTTCGTTCTTGAATTATAGGTCAATTTCATGATGAACAAGAATGCAAATCCATGCTAGGCTGCACAATCTTTGCTTTGCAGGCCTCAAACTTGCTTGGCACTCCATAATTAATGTTTTGCACAACTGTTAGAGGCTTCAACTCAAGCATTCAATGCATTGCCCATGCTTATTTCCATTTTGGGGAGAAAGTACACATTGCCATTTTGGAAAAGTAGCTTTATGCACAAAATCAGTTCTTGAGCTTTGCACTTGTTTTCTTCTGATCATACACAATCTATAACCCAAAAGAAACTTGTCTAAAGCCTCTAAACAACTCATCCCATGCTTGTACTTTGCCTTGAAACCATGTTTTCACTTTTCTTCAAAATCAAGTAACATAGCCATAATTTGTACTTGTATGATTCTGACCCTCTCAAGCCTCCGAAACTTTTCCTTACTTATGCACAAGTTGTTTGCATCAAAAGACACGCATACACAAGCTCCAAAAGACACAAAAAACTGAGAATTGTATCACAAAACTCCATTATTGCATAATCTGACCAAAAACTTGAAACTCGTATCTCCCTCGTGCGTTTCCAAGCCTTTTGGTTCCTATTGCTTCTAAACATCAAATACAGACCATACAAAGTCCTTTTGCATAACTGTAACACCTCCATCATCAAGTTCCATTTTCAAAAACAAGGCTCTGCAAGTGGAATTCTCTAGAACTCCTCAGCCATTTTCAGCTCAAGCCAAGCATCACATTAGCTTCCTGGGAACTTGAGAAAGCTAACCCAATCACTAGAACTCATTGAAAGTTGCTCAAACTCAAAACACGATACCCTCTTGCAAGGTGAGTTTTCTGACTTTTGAACTATTCATATAGACATTGTTAGGCTTGCATTTGTGAAAATAGAATGTAGATATCATTGCCCTGAAACTATACATGTCCATAGATTTCATTTATGTTGCTTGAGCATGAATAATTTTGAGTTTAAACTTGCTGAAACATTTAGGTCAGAATTTGGTACTTTCATAAATTCATCTTTATCTTTGAATGTTAGCTTAAATTAGTTACATGGTTGGATTCATGGTGAAAAAATACACAAGTTTCATGCTTACATTTTTGAAAATGGTTGAAGAATAAGCAATTTACAAATCCTTTGGCTGGAGGTTGAAGATGAAGTACAGTCAGGGCAAGTTTTATGTTACGTATTTGTTTTTGTGCCAATGTTAACGGATGTATAGCCACCCCAGTGGCAAGGCAACGCGCTGGTAATCAAGAGGGCATGGGTTCAACACTCAGTGCGCTGCCTTTTTTATTTTCACACTTTTTTTACATTTTTTTGTTTTCTTTACAGCGCCTGGGCCCAGCATTGGGCCTTCTCTTTATTTTGCTGGCTTCTAACCCCTGACTTTGCTTCAGCACCCCCTGGCCCATATTTTCATTAATATTTTCTTTTTCTTATTTTATTTTATTTCTTTTTCCTTTATTATTATTATTATTATTATTATTAGTAGTATTATTATTAATATTATTTTTTATTGTTATTAATAAAAACCCAAAATATTTTATTTATTTAGTTTATTTTCTTTTATAAAACTAAAAGAACAAAAATATTTTTTTAATAAATTAATTTCTTTCTTAATAATTAATATGTAGGTTTAGGTTTAACCATTATATTATTTTCTTGTAATTAAAATTAATTTAGAACTTAGCTTTCTTTTAATTAATTAATATCCATATTATTTTTATTAATTTAAAACCTTTTCATAAATAAAACCCTAAAAAATCTTTTTTTAGTTATTTTCTTTTCTTATTTAGTTTAAGTTAATTTTGTTTAATTTTCCTTAATCATTTTTTAATTAGGTTAAAACTAAACCCTTTCATAACAAACAAACAAAAATCATTTCTTTTTCCATTTACATTCTTGCATTTTTTTTGTACAATATTCAATATGGTTGTAATAATTATTTAGATTTAATTTTCTTGTAAATTCCCCATTTGTAAATATGTAGACCCCCTCCCCTATTGATGTAATAGCTTAGTATTTTTATTTTCCTCAATTTAATGCTTTATATATAAATGCTAGTAAATTAGGGTTTGTATGGAAAGATAAAATCAAAGCTTAGAAAACCCTAATTCAAAGACAAAACAATGCATGTAAATCAATACACTTGCACACTTACACCCTTAGGGTAAATCCACTTGTTGCCTTATGAAAATGGCCATATTATGTATGTGGGGTATCTTAGCAAAAGCAATCAAAAAATACAAGATCGTAGTCCCTCGATGACGCTATCAAAGTTACCTTTCAAAAAATGATCTTAGTCCCTTAAAGAAAATGCTAAGATATCTTACAATATTGCTAATCATGACTATACGATGACCCTTGTCTGTCCCTTTTACATCCAAAGATAGGGTTTCTTACCAAATCAATGGTAAGATAACAATGTCAAAAGAAAGAGGAAATAAACATAAAAGACTTTTGAGTAGGTAGATGTTCCTAGTTGCTTGCTCATTTTCAAACCAAAAAACATCCTTGCTATTTTTCAAAACAAACACCAACACTTTCAAAAACATCTTTAAAACTTGAAAAAAATTTCAAAAGATCAACACTTTGTATACATTCTTACGAACGAGAATCATTACAAAGTTTGCCTAAACGATGACGCCTTTTCAAAATACTTTCAAAAAACTTTCAAAAACCACACAAATCATATTTTCAAACAAAAGCAAGTGATATAGCAAGTAACTAAGAGCCCGTAGATAACTACGGATGAAAAGGGTGCTAATACCTTTCCTTTTCATAATCTACCCCTCGAACTCAAGAAAACATCTCAAAGGTGTTTCCTGTTGTTTTCAACCTTTCCTTTTGGATAAAAGAAAAGTAGGTGGTGACTCTTGATATCCTCAACATTTGCGATCAAACGCAAAACAACCAAGTCAGTTCTCCCACCGCGTTATAGAACTAGCGACTCTGCTGGGGAATTACTTAAAAGTGGGGTTACCTTAGGGCTAGATCACATTTACTTGCTTTCATTGTTTGACTTACTTGCTTTACTTTTTGGTTCCTTGTTTGGGCTTGCTTTGATCCTCAACCCGAATCTGGGACACCTTGTTAGGTAAGTAGAAATAGATTGTGGAAACTGTACGGCATGGACCGATATGGTTAAAACAATGGCTATGTTAGTGTGACGCATTTGTGGGTACCGGTATCCCTTGTGTTGAATCGAGGAGAATAAGGGACCGCTGAGTGGCGTCATAAAGCACTAACTAACTTTAGAACCTTAATTGAAAAAACTTGACCAATTAGGACGTAGTGAGATAACTGGTTTCGGTGGAAAGCTGAAAATTAGTTGATACTCGATACTACACTCATTGAGACTAGAATTTTGGGATATCCCGGCCGCAAGAAAAGATTGATTATGCTGGGACAATGCCTAAAAGAAAGGTCAGTGATATTGAAATCCCTTAGAACTTGGTTACTATTAACTAGGACAAGTTTGAGCCAACTAAACTTCAAGAGGGTACTTACCTACAAACTCCATGCAAGCCTAAGCCTAAGGACTTGTTTTCACCTTGTGTGTATATGCTTACTTATACATAACATCATGAACATCATAACATCATACGTAATCTCTCTAACCATTTCAAGGATTTAGAAATTTATCTTTGTTTTTGTTTTGTAGGCCATGAACTCCGTCTGAAGAAACACCATTCGAATCAGCTTTGTGAAAGCACACCCTCAGCTCCAAGAGTTAGCATCAAGGGTGCCCGGAGATTCTCCTTTTACCAAGAAACATGGACGACTCCTCAGTTTGGCTACCTTCAACTTCCAAGAAGAAATGATGTGTGTGCTCTTCCAATTCTTTGATCTCATGCATCATTGATTCACCTTTCCTGACAATCAATTGGTACCTACACTAGAAGAGTTCTCTCTACTATTAGGAGTGCCCATGCTTGATCAGATATCGTTCATCGGTCTAGAAGGGATCCCAAAACCTGAGGTCATGGCCGAAGCTCTACATCTAAAGAGAGCCGACATCATAGCAAATTGGGAAACTAGAAGTGGATTCAAAGGGTTCCTTGCCAAATTTCTATTAGAGAAAGCTCGTTCGTTTTGGGAAGATATGGATTTTCAAGCCTTTGAAGATGTCCCAGCCCATCTCATCTATGGTTTGATTCTTTTCCCCAACTCGGACCAATTCATAGATGTAAATGCCATCAAGGTCTTTCTCTCCCATAATCCTATACCTACCTTGTTTGGAGACATCTTACATTTCATCCATACCCGCACCATGAAGAAAAGAGGTACCCTTTTGTGTTGTATTCCCCTACTCGCCAAGTGGTTCATTTCACACCTACCTCGATCAACATTTGAAGAACGAGAAAAGATTGACATGGTCTTAAAGGATGATGTCTCTCACCCATTCTTATATTCATTGGTGTTCAAGATCCTTGGATGATACTTCTATCATTGACCGTTGTGGGGAATTCCCTAACGTCCCTCTACTTGGCGTTAGGGGAGGTATCACTTACAACCCTTGTTTAGCTTTACGACAGTTTGTGTATGCCCGAAGAGATGGTTCTCACGAGATACTCATCCAAGGTTTGGTGTTCGACTATGAAAACGACGATCAAAGCTACCGTCATAGGTTTATGCAAGCTTGGAGGACGGTAAACAAGGTGGATAGCAAGACACTGGGGCACAATAATTCCATCCCTCATGAGCCTTATCTCAAATGGGTACGAGCCCGTGCTCAAAGTCTTATGATGCGTTACCCCTCCATTCTCCCAGTTATCATAGAGCCTGTTGTGGGAGGAGATATTCCATACACTATTCTTCATCCTAACATGCCCACCTCTCTCGAACACTTGGAAAGGGATTGGATACAACTTAAGGAAGAGCGGGACACTTTCGAAGCCCAATTCTACGCCAGTGAGAAGAAGGTTCTGGAACTCACCAGGAAGCTTCATAAAGAGCGAAGTCTGAACGCCTACATCGCACCAAAGAGGATGCGTTCAACTTTTTTGTCTTAAAGTTTTGTATTTTTATTTATTTGTAAGCCCAAAGAGGCATGATGTACTCAAACTTTAATTTATTAATATGACGTGTGTTCCTTTTTGTCTAAAGCAAATTTAAATCTCTAATTTCCTTGTAATCATTGCATATGCATCTTCATTCATCATAACACAAGCAGGTTTCTTACAACAGGTCTCCTTATCTTTCTACTGTTTATTTCAGTGAGATGGATCTTGAACAGAAAGTAAAAGATCTCCAGGTGCAGAATGCTCAGTTTCAGCAAATGTTCTTGACTTTGAGAAAAGGGCAAGAGGATTTCAATACTTTGATGATCAAAGAAAATAAGAAAAAAGCAAAGAAATCAACCGGTGTTTTGAATCTGGGAAGAAGGTTCCCAGGGCCAGCCAGACAGACCCTAGACTTCGCAACATCATCAGGTGAAAAGGATAATCAAGAAGGGAAAAACAAGGAAGTGAATGACCATCCAGAATCTGAAGAGGAAGAAGAGGATGTTTACTCTGAAGAGCAATATCCTTCAGCTGATGAGAAGTATAAACATCTGGAAGAGCGTCTAAATGCAATGGAGATTCAGAAAGTTCTCGGGCTGGACTTTGAAGAGTTGGGTTTGGTGTATGGGATTGTTATTCTACCAAAGTTTAAGGCACCAGTGTTTGCTAAGTTCGACGGGGTTTCGTGTCCCAAGATTCACCTCCGATCTTATATGAGGAAGATACAGCCTCACACTGCTGACAGAGATTTGTGGGTCCACTTCTTTCAGGATAGTCTATCCGAGACTCAGCTAGATTGGTTCTATCAACTGGAGAGGGCCAATATCCATAATTGGGAAGACCTGGACACTACTTTTTATAAGAAGTATCAATACAACACAGACCTTGCTCCCACATGTACTCAACTCCAAAGTCTAGATATGGGTTCGAGCGAGGGTTTCAAAGACTATGCTCATAAGCAGAAGGACTTAGCAGGAAGAGTCCAGCCTCCCCTATCTGACAGGGAGCTACTGGACATGTTTCTGGGTACCCTGTTCGGTCCTTTCTTTAATCATCTAACTGGAAGCTCCTCAACTGGCTTAACTGAATTAATCTTGACCGGGGAGAGAGTGGAAGCTGGGATTAAGAGTGGGAAGATCCAAAAGGACGCATCCTCCAGTGCCGTGAGAAAATTGTTCATTGGGAAGAAAGAGGTTAATGATGTGTACCATCCAAGGAATCGGGACAGAACTGAACACCGTCCAACGTAGGGGCCATCATGATCCCTAAGCCTGCACCTACTCAACAAAGAAACAACCAGCCTAGAATAGAAAGACCGGTAAGACAATTTACCCGGATAAATATGACATTGTCTCAAGTCCTGCCACATTTGTTGAGATCTAATCTGGTAACCTTGCGGCAAGCTCCGAAGAATCCCAACACTTCCTCTCCCCATTACAACCCAAATGTCCATTGTGCTTACCATTCAGAAAGTCCAGGTCATGATACAAACGACTGCTGGGTTTTGAAAAACAAGGTGCAAGACCTTCTCGAGGAAAAAGAAATTGAGTTTGATGCTCCTGAGATCCCAAATGTTATCACCGCTCTTATGCCCAAGCACGATCGTGATATTAACGCTGTTGAAGATGATATGTTTGTTACCGTTGTTGATGAGCTTGTTACTCCTCTCCTAACCGTCAAGAGGAACCTGTTGAAGGCCGGTTTATTTCCGAGTTGTGGCGAAGGTTGCCACCTCTGTTTATCCATACCAACTGGTTGTCATTTATTAAAAACAGGTGTCCAGCGCCTGATGGATGACAAAGATATCTTGTTTGAAAAAACTCCCGTTCCAACCATTTCTTACAAGGATGTTTCAATAGTAACCATTTCTGTCAATCCTTCCAGGGTCTCCACCAAAAGACCCATTAGGATTACATCTGTTCTGAAGGTGACTCCATTGATAATTACTATGCCAGGGCCAATCCCTTACTCCTCAGATAAAAATGTCCCCTGGAACTATGGGGGTGACGTCTACTATCACGGTGTCAAGCAGGATTGGTTGGCTGATGAAAACTCGGTTTTTGAGAAGGCTGACCCCGACATCGGCAACATCGCGGGAACGAACAAAATAACCAGAAGTGGAAGGGTGTTCTCCCTTGAGATTGCTCCTCCTAAAACTGTTATCGGTCCTGCGTTCATCCCTGCTTTTGTTCCTGTTGACACTACTACTACAATCCCTATGGTTACCCCTACTGACACCCCTACCATCGAGTCAATCGAGACTCGGGGAAAAGGAATTTTGGTTGAGCCTATCCAGATGAAGGCGTAATCAGTATCTATCCCAGAGGCCTCCAAGAAGGAGATGCAAGAAATTTTGAAAATTATAAAGAGAAACGACTACAATATGGTCGAACAGCTAGGGCAGACCCCTCCAAAGATCTATATGTTAGCTTTACTGTTGTTCTATGAGGCTCATGTGAAGGCCTTGGTGAAATTTCTTAAAATTGTCCATGTGCCACAAGAAACCTCTGCTGACCAATTCCAAGACTGTGTGTCCAGTTTGACCGCTGATAATGGTTTGGGCTTTTCTGATGCTGATCTTACACCTAGAGGGAGGAAACACAACGAGGCGTTGCATGTCTCTGTCGAATACAGGGGCACTACTTTGGCCCATGTCCTGGTAGATATTGGTTCATCTTTGAATGTGCTGCCTAAGAAGGCTTTGGATAGACTAGACTGTGAAGGTTTGACCCTAAAACCCAGCAACATAGTGGTAAGGGCCTTCGACGGTTCGAAGAGAATGGTGCACGGGGAGGTGGATATCCCCATTAAAGTTGGAACTCAATCCTTTGATTCAACTTTCTATGTAATGGATATTCGCCCTTCCTGTTCATGTTTATTAGGCCGGCCTTGGATTCATAACGATGGTGTCGTCAGCTCTACATTACATCAGATATTGAAATACCCAATCAAGGGAAAATCATCACTGTCCATGGAGAGGAGGAATATATGGTCAGTCACCTGAACTCCTTCAGATACGTGGAAATGGATGGTGAATTCATCGAAACTCCGTGTCAGCATTTCGAGGAAGTCCCACAAACAGTGGCAGCAACCAAAATTGTTTCCCAAGTCCCGAAGATCATCAGACCTCCGCTGAAGATGGCTTCTTTGAAAGATGCCAAGGTAGTAGTCGAAGAAGGTGGGTGCATTATTTGGGGCCAACTCTCGGATATTCTCTACAAATATGACAAATGTGGTTTGGGTTTCACTTCAGGAGCCCAGAAAGTTGTTCGTCGTGCTCATGCTGGGGGACCACCTTTGCGGATCAGCAACCATGGAGTCAACGTAGTGGAGAATAGTGATGACGGTTGTGACCTGGAAGAATGAATTTTCCCAACTACCAGCGGAGGACTCAACAACTGGGAAGCCAAAGATTTTGTTCCAATTACTTTTATCCAACAGTAATTGTCTTTAAATTTTTGTCGGACTTGTAATAATTAAACAATTGAGACTTTTAAAACCTTGTGTCTTACCCGAGGCACGAGGGTCCATTTGTAAGGGTTGTTACTACATTTTCATATGTCATCAATGAATCATGGACGTTTTTGCATGCAAACTTTATGCTCTTTGTTTTTCTTTTTCTACATATTTATTTTTTTCCAATGATAGCTATGCTCTTAACACACACTCACATATCAAAATGCAGATCCACATCCACTCAGGATCCCATGGGTAACGATTCTGCTATGGCCTATTGTTACTTTGAAAATCTGATCTACCAAGCCAAAGACGAAGGTGAGGAAGATTGTGAAGTTCCAGGGGAACTAGCCAGGTTACTACAACAGGAAGAAAGGACCATACAGCCCCACGAAGAACAGGTTGACACAGTTAACTTAGGGACCGAAGAGGACAAGAAAGAAGTCAAGGTAGAAGCCAATCTGGAACTGAGTGTCAAGAAGTGCTTAACTCAGTTACCACATGACTATGTTGAAGTCTTTTCTTGGTCATACGAAGACATGTCAGGACTTGACGCTGATATCATGGTCCATCGTCTACCGAAAAAAGAAGATTGCCCTCTGGTAAAACAGAAAGTCCGTCGCATGCAGCCAGACATGTCAGAGAAGATCAAGACTAAAGTCATGAAACAATTCAATGTCGGATTCTTAGTCGTCACCTCCTATCCATAGTGGGTCTCCAATGTTGTTCCAGTGCTTAAAAAGGATGGTAAAGTACGCATGTGTGTGGATTGCAAAGATTTGAATAGGGCAAGCCCTAAGGATGATTTCCCACTTTCCCATATCGATATTCTGGTTGACAATACCGCACAACATAAAGTATTCTCATTTATGGATGGTTTCTCAGGTTATAATCAAATAAAAATGGCACTTGAGGACATGGAGAAAATGACCTTCGTCACACAGTGGGGCACATTCTGTTACAAAGTTATGCCATTCGGGTTGAAGAATGTTGGGGCAACTTATCAGCATGCCATGGTATCTCTATTTCACGACATGATCCATCACGAAATAGAGGTCTATGTGTACGACATGATAGCCAGATCTCAAACTGAAGAGGAACATCTTAACCATTTGTAGAAACTGTTTGAAAGGCTAAAGAAATACAAGCTAAGGTTGAACCTGAATAAATGCATATTTAGGGTGAGGTCCGGCAAACTCCTAAGCTTCATCGTCAGCGGTAAAGGTATCAAAGTGGACCCTGCCAAGGTGAAAGCAATACAAGAAATGCCTGCTCCTCGCACCGAGAAGGAAGTCAGAGGATTCTTAGGACGGCTAAACTACACCGCCAGATTCATTTCTCACCTAACCGCTACTTTTGAACCAATCTTCAAATTACTGAAGAAAGATCAAGTAGTCAAATGGAATGATGAATACCAAGCTGCCTTTGACAAGATCAAAGAATACCTTCAAGAGCCTCCTGTTTTGATGCCGCCAGTCGAGGGAAGACCTTTGATCATGTATCTAACTGTCTTGGAAAATTCAATGGGGGTGTGTTGGGGCAGCATGACGAGTCTAGCCAAAAAGAGCATGTTATTTATTACCTGAGCAAAAAGTTTATCGACTGTGAAACCAGATATTCACTGCTCGAGAAAACTTGTTGCGCTCTGGCATGGGCTGCTTGCTGGCTAAGACAATATATGTTGACCCATACTACCTTATTAATATCCAAGATGAATCCAATTAAATACATATTCGAGAAGCCTTCCCTCTCTGGGAGAATAGCAAGATGGAAGATGATCCTGACTGAATACGACATTCAATACACTACCCAAAAAGCAATAAAGAGCAGTGTACTAGCTGATCTCCTTGCTCATCAGGTTATGGATGACTATCAGTCCATGAAATTCGAGTTCCCGGATGAAGACATCTTGTTGGTGAACAATTTTGAAGAACTCAGACCATATGACAGACCTTAACAAGGATCCCGAAGGACCTTGGTTTTTGACGGAGCCTCCAACGCACTCGGCAATGGCATAGGTGTTGTAATCATATCCCCTGAAGGATGTCATACTCCCTTCACTGCAAGACTTTGTTTCAACTGCACCAATAATATGGCGGAATATGAAGCATGTATTATGGGTCCCAAAGCTGCCATAGATTTGGGATTCAAATCCTTAAGTGTATTTGGAGATTCAGCCTTAGTCATCAGTCAGATTAAAGGAGAATGGGACACAAAGCACCCTAATCTCATCCCCTACAAAGAACATATGTTGACATTAATCTCACATTTCGAGGAAATCGCCTTTGAGCATTTTCCACGAGAGGAAAATCAACTAGCGGACGCGCTAGCCACTATGTCATCCATGTTTAAACTCAAGTGGGGTAACGAGGCTCCCCAGATCACCATTGAGCGGATGGATGAATCAGCTTACTGTCACGAGATCGATACTGAAGAGATAGTGGACAAGCCCTGGTTCCATGAAGTCAAAAGGTATCTCGAGGCCCAAGAGTATCCGGAGGGAGCTTCAGTCAATGATAAGAAGTTCTAGAGAAGATTCTCTCCTAAGTTCTTCCTCAGTAATGGCATTCTCTACAAGCGCAACCACGACTCTACTTTGCTCCGTTGCATAGACAAGGTTAATGCAGAAAAGATCATGGTTGATCTACATGAAGGAACTTTTGGCACCCATTCTAGTGGGCATACGATGGCTAAAAAGATCCTATGGGCAGAGTACTACTGGTCTACCATGGAAGCAGATTGCCATCAGCATTCACGAACCTGTCACAAGTGTCAGATCTATGGTGACAAAGTACATGTGCCTCCAGTTCCTCTAAACATCCTGACTGCTCCCTAGCCATTCGCGATGTGGGGCATCGATATGATTGGAGAAGTCAAACCTACAACTTCTAATGGACATCGCTTCATCTTAGTGGCCATTGACTATTTCACGAAGTGGGTTGAGGCAGCTTCTTTCGCTTCTGTTACCAAGAATGTTGTGGCCCGATTCATCAAATAGAATCTCATATGTCGGTACGGTATCCCGGAGAGGATAATCACAGACAATGGTACGAATCTCAACAATACTATGATCACCACACTATGCAGGCAATTCAAGATCTAGCACCATAATTCTTCTCCTTACCTGCCAAAGATGAATGGTGTTGTCGAAGCCGCAAATAAGAACATCAAGAAGATCATATAAAAAATGACAGTGACCTACAAGGACTAGCATGAGATGTTTCCATTTGCTCTCCATGGTTACCGTACCACGGCACACACATTAACAAGGGAAACTCCCTTCTCCTTGGTATACAGCATGGAAGTTGTTCTACCAATTGAAGTCCAAATACCTTCTCTAAGAATCATAAAGGATGTAGGGCTGAATAAGGATGAATGGATTCAAACTTGACTTGACCAGTTGAGCTTGACTGGTGAGAAGAGGCTTACGGCTGCTTGTCATGGTCAGATGTACTAAAAACATATGATCAAAGCTTTTAACAAGAAGGTCAGACGTCAGGTATATCAGGTTTGTGATTTGGTAATCAAACGTATCATATTGCCACAAGGTGATCCCAGGGGAAAATGGACTCCTACATATGAAGGATTGTTTGTGATCAAAATCATATTCTCTGATGGAGAAATGATCTTAACCACTATGGATGGCGACGACCTTCCGCACCCTGTGAATGCGGACATAGTCAAAAGATACTACGCATAAATAAAGACCCGCTAGGTCGACTGGCCTAGGAAAAAATTAGGGCATCCTAGCGAACCAAAAAGTTTCGGGCAAAAATTAGGGATAAAACAAAAAAATCTGTACACCTGGCAAGTTGAAAACCCGAAAGGGCGACTTGGGCAAAAAAGGGTATCCTGGTGGACTGAAAACCCAAAAGGGAGGTCCAGGCAAAAGTTAGGGAATTAAAGCGTATGACTATGTCCCGTTGGATCACCTTACAGACAACCTTTAGCATCGACTGACAAACTCAAAACGGTCTAATCAATCCAATCAACTTTAGACAAGGTAGCAAGTGGATGAGACGCTCAGAGACATGAAGGCTATAGCAGAATGGGAACCCCATGGGATTATTTCACATAGCTATCTTTTCTTTGTATCAATTTTCATTTTTTACGATGATATTCTCTTACTAGAATATTTGTCTCGTTGTACAAAAATACTTATTTAAGTTAATACAAAGATATCCCTTTGAAAGTGCAAAACTATTTATTTTTCTTTTATTTCCGTATTTTGTTTGCGAAAACGTCCAATGATTATTTTTGAACATATGCATGTGAACGTGACTACTGTTTAAAATGAACAAAAAAAGAGGAACACAAAATAGAAAGACAATCATTAATGGCTTTAAAAAATAGGATAATATCTTTGGACCATTCCATAAAATTCCCCGCATGTACTTTTTCCAGCAAGAGCAGAGCTTAGGACACCCCACTATAGGATCGCTAACATATCTCCAGTATACAGCCTAATGGTATCAAGTGCTCTCACATCCCCGACGGAACAAAACTTATGGATACCGCTCCAAAGGTTCCCCAGTGAAAGTCGCCCAATTTCTCAGGATTCCCCAGCATGATTTCATGAGGTTCACAAGCAATGCACGGCGTTTCCCTTTCACAGCAGAGTTTATTTCTCTAATAAATGGAAACTCATCAACACTTCAACTTCAAAATAGGAAGACTTACACTCTTCATTCCCAGCGGTACTCAGGGATTTATTTTCCCCGACTCCAACAACACTACGGCATAACGATTAACGTGTCCATACATTACATCCATACATTATAACATTGACAACACAAATGCATACAGAACGATCTCATTTATTTTGAGAAACAAAATTATACCATGAATTTTATGCATCATGACATTGCATGCAACTAACCTTTCATCTTTTCAGGAAAGATCAATCAACAGAAAATTATCGTCAAATTTTCAACAAGTCGATTACAGATCAATTCCCAAGAAAGGACTGGCCAACCATCTACATAACAGATATTTCTTTCAGACCCCTGTCGGTTCAGTTTAAATCTCTCAATGGTTTATTCTGTTTCTTTCCCACAGACGTCTTCTCTGGTTCAGATAAATCCCTCAATGATTTGTTCTGATTCTTCTCCAGATCCCTGCTGGTTCAGTTTAAATCTCTCAACGGTTTATTCTGATTCTTTCCCGCAGATGTTTTCTCTGGTTCATATAAATATCTTAATGATTTGTTCTGATTCTTCTCCAGATCCCTGCCGGTTCAGCTTAGATCTCTCAACGGTTTATTCTGATTCTTTCCCGCAGACGTTTTCTCTGGTTCAGATAAATCTCTCAATGATTTGTTCTGATTCTTCTCCACATCCCTGTCGGTTCAGCTTAGATCTCTCAACGGTTTATTCTTATTCTTTCCTGCAGATGTTTTCTCTAGTTCAGATAAATCTCTCAATGATTTGTTTTGATTCTTCTCCATATCTCTACCGATCTCTGTCAGTTCAGTTTGAATCTCAACGGTTTATTCTGATTCTTTCTTGCAGACGTTTTCTCTGATTCAGATAAATCTCTCAACAGTTTATTCTGATTCTTCTCCAGATCCCTGCTGGTTCAGATAAATCTCTCAACAATTTATTCTGATTCTTTCTTAGTAGACACTTTCTCTGGTTCAGATAAATTGCTCAAAGATTTACTCTGATTCTCTCCAAGTAAAGAATATTCCAAATCTCTTTTGGTTCAGTTTAAACCTCTCAACGGTTTATCCTGACACTTTCCAAATGAACATTTCTGGTTCAGATAAATCGCTCCAAGATTTATTCTGATTCTTCCCAGTCAAAAAACATACAAGTTTTCTGCTAGTTTCATATAAATCGCTCCAAAGATTTGTTCTGATTCTTTTCCAGTTGAAATCAAGTTCAGACTTAGTCCACTTTCTATCAACAATCAACTTTGGATGGAATCTACAATCCCATCTCCGACAAATCTCCATCATTCCTCCAAATGACATCTATAAGCCCAATCACAATTAATCTTCAAGTGCAAATTTCTGGGCACTCTAGTGTTCAATCATCTTCCATCTTCAAGTCACGAATGGCAGATTCACCAATATAACTCTTCAGGTTTAAGAAGATTGAACAGGGGCATCTGTTGTACCCCAAAAGTATCCCTCTCATTTATCAAATATTTTCTCACAATATCTCCTTTGGTTCAAGACTGCACAAAGGTTGATCAGCTCAAGACACCTCATTAAGCACTGATGACTGAAATTAGGGTTTGAGATTGCACAAGGATAATTGAACTTTTAATGCATCATATGACTTTCATGGATCATCATGGACCCTCAAGATTTCTCATGTCAAGTTTCAAGTCTTGGATCACATTTCTGCTCAGTCAATTAATCAATTGACCTAAAAATCAGCTGTATTGAGGGAAACGTCAATTGTGGCCAATTTACAGTCAAATTTCATAATTTTTGATTCATATCAACATAGTGAATTCTATGTGTCATTTGATCAAATTTGGACCATAATTCCTCAAGAAATTTGATCAGATCATCAAAAGGGAATAATGGTCAAAATTAGGGTTTTGACTGAGAAATGGCAATTTCTGATTTTCGGCCTAGCAAATGGTTGATTGGTTGGAAACATGATCTCAAGGATTTAATTGCATAATTTTGACCTAATGGCATGACTCAAAACTTCCCTCAAGATCAATTGATTGATAGTTGATTTTCACTCAACTGATCAAAAGTCAACTGCATACTGAAAAGTTAAACTTTGACTTTTTGGTCAAAATTAAGTGTCAAAGATCACAATTAATCAAAACATGTCAACATATGAAAATTGTTCATCAATAAATCAAAAAGTCAAGATTTCATTTTGAAAAGTCAAAGTTTCCAAACTTAGAAATTTTTCTGTGTTGAAAACTTCTTATTTTTTCACAACTTTGAGCCAGTTTTTCACCATGATGCAAGATGATTCAAAGGAAAATTTCAACATGAAAGTTGTAGATCTCAATGAGATCTAAAATATTTATTTACACAACTTCTCCTAGAAATTCATGGATTTCAAGTTATGATTTTGTGAATACATGTTCATGAAACTTGGAAACTTAGTGAAATTTTGTCGTAGTTTAGGCAGGATTTTGAGCTAACTTCATGGCAATTTTTCACATAGTTCCAAGGGGAATTTTCAAAAGTGATTCAAAAATGGGTTGTATAGAACATTACAAGTTTTCTAAAATGTCCAAGAACTCCTTGAGATCTTGTTTGATCAAGGAGAATCGAAGGCATGAAGTTGACATTTCATTCTTGAATTATAGGTCAATTTCATGATGAACAAGAATGCAAATCCATGCTAGGCTGCACAATCTTTGCTTTGCAGGCCTCAAACTTGCTTGGAACTCCATAATTAATGTTTTGCACAGCTGTTAGAGGATTCAACTCAAGCATTCAATGCATTGCCCATGCTTATTTCCATTTTGGGGAGAAAGTGCACATTGCCATTTTGGAAAAGTAGCTTTATGCACAAAATTAGTTCTTGAGCTTTGCACTTGTTTTCTTCTGATCGTACACAATCTATAACCCAAAAGAAACTTGTCTAATGCCTCTAAAAAAATCAGGCCATGCTTGTACTTTGCCTTGAAACCATGTTTTCACTTTTCTTCAAAATCAAGTAACATAGCCATAACTTGTACTTGTATGATTCTGACCCTCTCAAGCCTCAGAACCTTTTCCTTACTTATGCACTAGTTGTTTGCATCAAAACACACGCATACACAAGCTCTAAAAAACATAAAAAGCTGAGAACTGTATCACAAAACTCCATTATTGCATAATCTAACCAAAAACATGAAACTCATATCTCCCTCATGTGTTTCCAAGCCTTTTGGTTTCTAAAGCTTCTAAACATCAAATACAAACCATCCAAAGTCCTTTTACCTAACTGTAACACCTCTATCATCAAGTTCCATTTTCAAAAATAGGGATCTGCAAGTGGACTTCTCCAAAACTCCTCGGCCATTTTCAGCTCAAGCCAAGCATCACATTAGCTTCCTGGGAACTTGAGGAAGCTAACCCAATCACTAGAACTCATTGAAAGCTGCTCAAACTTAAAACACGATACCCTCTTGCAAGGTGAGTTTTCTGACTTTTGAACTATTCATATATGCATTGTTAGGCTTGCATTTGTGAAGATAGAATGTAGATATCATTGTCCTGAAACTATACATGTCCATAGATTTCATTTATGTTGCTTGAGCATGAAGAATTTTGAGTTTAAACTTGTTGAAACATTTAGGTCAAAATTTGGTACTTTCATAAATTCATCTTTATCTTTGAATGTTAGCTTAAATTAGTTACATGGTTGGATTCGTGGTAAAAAAATACACAAGTTTCATGTGTATAATTTTGAAAATGGTTGAAGAATGAGCAAGTTACAGATCCTTTGGCTGGAGGTTAAAGATGAAGTACAGTCAGGACAAGTTTTATGTTATGTGTTTATTTTTGTGCCAATGTTAACGGATGTATAGCCACCCAAAATTAATATTTAGGTTTAGGTTTAACCATTATATTATTTTCTTGTAATTAAAATTAATTTAGAACTTAGGTTTCTTTTAAATAATTAATATCCATATTATTTTTATTAATTTAAAACATTTTCATAAATAAAACCCTAAAAAATATTTTTTTAGTTATTTTCTTTTCTTATTTAGTTTAAGTTAATTTTGTTTAATTTTCCTTAATCATTTTTTAATTAGGTCAAAACTAAACCCTTTCATAAAAAACAAACAAAAATCATTTCTTTTTCCATTTACATTCTTGCACATTTTTGTACAATATTCAATATGGTTGTAATAATTATTTAGATTTAATTTTCTTGCAAATTCCCCATTTGTAAATTTGTACACCCCCTCCCATATTTATGTAATAGCTTAGTATTTTTATTTTCCGTAATTTAATGCTTTATATATAAATGCTAGTAAATTAGGGTTTGTATGGAAAGATAAAATCAAAGCTTAGAAAACCCTAATTCAAAGACAAAACAATGCATGTTGTGATATGGTGGGAGGACTGACTTGGTTGTTTTGCTTTTTATCACAAATATTGCGGTTAGTAAGAGTCGCCACCGATTTTTCTTTTATCCAATAAGGAAAGGCTGAAAAGAATAGGAAATACCTTTAGAGATGTTTTCTTGAGTTTGGGGGGTAGATTATGAAAATGGGAGGTGTTAGCACCCTTTCTATCCATGGTTTTCCATGGGCTCTTAGTTACTTGCTAGATCACTTGCTTTTGTTTGAAAATGTGCTTTGTATGGTTTTTTGAAAGTATTTTGAAAAGGCGTCATCGTTTAGGCAAACTTTGTAATGATTCTCGTTCGTAAGAATGTATATAAAGTGTTAATCTTTTGAAAATGTTTTCAAGTTTGAAAGATGTTTTTGAAAGTGTTGGTGTTTGTTTTGAAAATAGCAAGGATGTTTTGGTTTGAAAATGAGCAAGCAACTAGGAACATTCTACCTACTCAAAAGTCTTTCATGTTTATTTCCTCTTTCCTTTGACATTGTCATCTTACCATTGATTTGGTAAGTAACCCTGTCTTTGGATGTAAATGGGACGGGTATGGGTCATCGTATAACCATGATTAGCAATGTTGTAAGATATCTTAGCATCTTTCTTTAGGGACTAAGATCATTTTTGAAAAGGCAACACAGATAGCGTCATCGAGGGACTATGATCTTATATTTTTGCTTGTTTTTGCTAAGATACCTCACATGCATAATATGGCCATTTTTATAAGGCAACCAAGTGGATTTTACCCTATGGGTGCGTGCGTGCAAGTGTATTCATTTTCATGCTTTGTTTAGTCTTTGATTAGAGTTTGCTACTTGTTGATTTTATCTTCTCATACAAACCCTAATTACTAGCATTTATATAAAGCGATAAATTGCGAAAAGTAAAATTACTACGTTATTACATCATTAGGGGAGGGGTGTACAAATTTACAAATGAGGATTGCAAGAAAATTAAACCTAATTATCTATTACAACCATATTGAATATTGTACAAAATTTAAAATAAAATGCAAGAATATAAATGGAAAAAGAAATGATTTTTGTTATTTTTTATGAAAGGGGTTTTGTCTTGACCTAATTAAAGAAAATGATTAATTAAAATTAAATTAAATTAACTTAAACTAATTAAGAAAAGAAATTAATTTAAAAAGGATTTTTTTGGGTTTTTTTTTATGAAAAGATTTTAAATTAAAATAAAATGAAGATTAATTAATTAAAAAAAACCTAAGTTCTAAATTAATTTTAACTAAGAAAAAAAATAAAATAATATAATAAATTAACCTAAGTCTAAAGATTAATTATTTAAGAAAAAAAGAAATTAATTTGTTTAAGAAAATATTTTTTTAATCTTTTTGTTTTATAGAAAAAATATATAAGTATGAATAATAAATAAAAATAAATTTGGATTTTTTTGTGATTTATGAAAATAATAATAGTAATAATAATAATAATAATAATAATAATAATAATAATAATAATAATATTAAAATAATAATAATAATAATAATAATGAAAAAATAAAAATAATAAAATAAAAAGTATAAAGAAAAGTCAGGGGGAGTTAGAAAATGAAAGAGGGAGTAAAAATAAGCAAAAAAAGGTTAGGCCCAACAAAGGGGAGCCCAGCGGTGCAAAAATCCAAAAAAACTTTAAAAATGTAAAAGGAAAGCAAAAAGATAGCACTGGGTCTTGAACCCGTGACCTTGAGGTTACCAACGCGCTGCCTTACCACTGGTGTGGCTGTACATCCGTTAATATAACTGAAACGATAAATATATAATATAAAATACACCCTGATTACACTTCATCTTCAACCTCCAGCCAAAGGACCCGTATCTTCTTCATCTTTCAACAAAAATGAAAAGTTCAAACATGAAAGTTATGGCATTTCTTCCCACGAATCCAACCATGTAAATAACTTAAGCTAACAGTCAAAGATGAATGAGAATTTTTCTGGCCCTAATTTAAAACCTAAAAATTTCAGAAAACTTCAACTTTAAAATTCTCTAAGCTCAGGCCGTATAAATGCAAACTATGGATATGTACAGCTTCGTGGCAATAGTATCTACATTTTATCTTCACAAATCAAACTCAAATGATGCTTGTATGAAGATATAGAAGTTTGAAAGCTTACCTCTTGCAGCTGGAGTCGTGTATGGAGTTTGAGCAACCTTTGTGATGGCCTGATGATTTTTAAAGCTTTCCTGGACCTCCTTGAGTGTGTTCCAACTCCTACTTTGCTTTGAGGATGGCTGAAACACCCAACTCAAGTCAAGTTGCAAGCTTCAGTTTTGGAAATGGTGGATAGCAATGGAGGAGTTACAGTCAGGAAACAGGGGTCTAGATCCATTTGATATGATGTATATTAAGTGTTTGGATGATTAAAACTCAATACGTACGAGTGGATTTGGAGATGGCTATGTGAGGTTCAAAAATGTCAAGTTATGGCAGATTCTGAGTTGCAGAGTGCTTGGGAGTTTTTTGGGGTCTTAGCATTCGTCGGTTATGTTGCAATAGACTTGTATTTATGTATGGAAAAGGTTAGAGAGCTATTGCACAAAAGGTTTCTGAGTTATAGGGTTATGGCTCAATTGCTTGATTTTGAAGAAAAGTGAGAGGACAAAACTCAAAGTGTTGTACAAGCATGTTCTGAGCTCAAAGAGGCTTTAGACACATTGCTTTTGGTTTATAGGGGTTGTGTGTGCAGAAAGAACAAGTGCAAAGCTCAAGGAGTTGACAATTGCAAAAGTGATGCTTTATCAAAATGGAAATGGCAACTTTGTGCCATAAATGGAAATGTAACTTGGATAAAGGCTCAAGTGCTTGGATTAAAGCTCTATAAGCTGTGTAAGCATTTAATTATGGAGTGACAAACAAGTTTGAGGCCTTCAAAGCAAAGATTATGCAGCCTATGCTTGGATTTGAATTTTTGTTCATCATGAAATGGCTTGTAATTTAAGTTTGAAAACCCTAACTTCATCTCTTTGATTCTCCTTGCTCACAAATAATCTCAAGGAGTTCTTGGAAATTTTGGAAATCTTGTAAGGTTCTCTATAACCCCTCTTTGAATAACTTTTGAAAATTCCCTTTGGAACTATATGAAAAAGTGCCATGAAGTTAGGTCAAAATCCTAACCAAAACTAGGACAAAATTTCACTAAGTGTTCAATTTCAAGACCGTGACTTTATGAATTAATAAATTGAGATCCAAGCATTTTTAGAAGAAGTTATGTAAAGAAATCTTGTAGATATCATGGAGATATACAACTTTCATGTTGAAAGTTTCTTTTGAATCCTATTGCATCATGGTGAAAAATTTACTCAAAGTTGTGGAAAAACATGAAGTTTTAAACACTTAGAAAAATTTCTAAGTTAGAAAACTTTGACTTTTCTAAATTAAATCTTGACTTTTTGATTTCTTGATGAATAAGTTTCATGTTTTGATGAATTGTTATCTTTGACATTGGATTTTAACCAAAAAGTCAAAGTTTGACTTTTTAGTGTACAATTGACTTTTGATCAGTTGACTGAGAATTCACTATCAATCCAATTGATCTTGAGCAATGTTTTAGGTCATTCCATTAGGTCAAAAAGATGAAATTGAACTCTTGAAACCATGCTTCAAACCAATTTACCATTTGCTAGGTCAAAAATCAAAAATTGCCCTTTCTCAGTCAAAACCCTAATTTTGACCATTTAGCCCTTTTGATGATTTGATCAGATTTCTTTAGGAATTATGGTCCAAACTTGATCAAATGATACATATGAGTTCATAATATTTATTTGGATCAAAAATTATGAAGTTTGACTGTAAATTGGCCATAGTTGACTTTTTCCCCAATACAACTGATTTTTAGGTCAACTGCTCAATTGATTGAGCAAAAGTGTGATCCAAGGCTTGAAACTTGACATGAATAATCTTGGGGGTCCATAATGATCCATGAAAGTAATATGAAGCATTTAAAGTTCAATTATCCTTTTGCAATCTCAAACCCTAATTTTGGTCATCAGTGCTTAAGGAGGTGTCTTGAGCTGATCAACCCTAGTGCAGTCTTGAACCAAGAGAGATCTTTGTGAGAAAATATTTGATAAATGAGAGGGCAAATTTTGGGGTACAACACATGTAAATCAATACACTTGCACACGTACACCCTTAGGGTAAATCCACTAGTTGCCTTATGAAAATGGCCATATTATGCATGTGGGGCATCTTAGCAAAAGCAATTAAAAAATACAAGATCATAGTCCCTCGATGACGCTATCAAAGTTACCTTTTAAAAAATGATCTTAGTCCCTTAAAGAAAATGCTAAGATATCTTACAACATTTCTAATCATGACTATAAGATGAACTTTGCCCGTCCCTTTTACATCCAAAGATAAGGTTTATTACCAAATCAATGGTAAGATAACAATGTCAAAGGAAAGAGGAAATAAACATGAAAGACTTTTGAGTAGGTAGAATGTTCCTAGTTTCTTGCTCATTTTCAAACCAAAAAACATCCTTGCTATTTTTCAAAATAAACACCAACACTTTCAAAAACATCTTTCAAACTTGAAAACATTTTCAAAGGATCAACACTTTGTATACATTCTTACGAACGAGAATCATTACAAAGTTTGCCTAAACGATGGCACCTTTTCAAAATACTTTCAAAAACCATACAAATCACATTTTCAAGCAAAAGCAAGTGATCTAGCAAGTAACTAAGAGCCCGTAGATAACTACGGATGAAAAGGGTGCTAATACCTTCCCTTTTCATAATCTACCCCCCGAACTCAAGGAAACATCTCAAAGGTCTTTCCTGTTCTTTTCAACCTTTCCTTTTGGATAAAATAAATGTCGATGGTGACTCTTGCTATCCTCAACATTTGCGATCAAACGCAAAACAACCAAGTCAGTTCTCCCACCGTGTTACACTCTTAATCAACAGTTACTTTGGATGGCATCTATAAGCCCATCTTAGACGACACTCTATCACCCCTCCGAATGGAATCTTTAATCCCATTCAAGCAGTATAATCAACCAACAGTGTCACTTCGTGCACATGTGAGTGCAAATTTCTAGGCACTTAAAGTGTTCAATTCTCTTCCACCTTCAGATCACGAATGGCGGACATGCTAATCTAACTCTTCAGGTTTAAGAAGATTTAACAGGGGCAGTTGTTGTACCCCAAAATTTTCCCTTCCATTTTTGAAGACAATTGATTCAAGATACCTCCTCATGCTCCTAGGGTTCTTAATTGTTCAAGAATACTCAAGTGTTTGAGGATACAAGCACCTCTCCTAAGCAATTGACCTAAAACTAGGGTTTTGTATTTCTCAAAGGAAATCGAGCTTCTAATGCCTCAAGTGAGTTTCATGGATCCTCATATACTTTAAAGAATCTCCATGTCAAGTTTCAAGCCTTGCATCACAAGTTTGCTCAGTCAATTGCTCAGATGAGTGAAAGTCAACTGTATTGAACAAAAAGTCAATTATGGTCAACATACAGTCAAAATTCAAGATTATTGGTCAACATCAAGATTTTAAGGTCACATTCTTCATTAGATCAAGGGTTGATTATAATTCATCAAGAAAACTCTCAATTCATCAAAAGTCAAAAATTACCAAATTAGGGTTTTCTTAAGGAGAAGTCAACTGAACTTTGACCAAGCATAACTTTCACATGCCTCATCATATTTTTCTCAACCAAAAAAATCATTTTAAAGGAAGTTCAATTCTCTAAAATGTTGACTCTCTAAGCTCGAGTACAAAAAATGCTTCATTTGAGAGATATGGGCCAAAACATTATAGGTCATTTCAAAAAGTCAGCAAAAAGACACTTTTTGTCAAAGCAACTTACATCAAGATAAAATCTTCAAATGAATAAATGATCAACATATGGATTGTATAGGATATCTTTATCTTTCCAAAAAAAGTCAAAGATCACCTTCAAATGATGAAATTTGAGAGAGTTATGATTAGTGCAAGGTGAGAAAATTTTGAGAAATGCATGAAAGTTACATTGATCAATTTTGAAATTGTGGACTAATGGACCTAATTTTTTAAGTTCAAACATGTTCATGACATGATAAAAGACCCATAAATCCACTCATGCCTTATCTTTAATTTTTATTTCATTTCTTTTTTTTATTCAATTAAATAAAAAATAAAATAAATAAAATAGTAAGTGATGGACCAAGGCATATGGGCCTGGTTCTTGGATCAAATTTGAGGCCCAAAGACTCTTGGACAGCCATGCAAACGTGGGGGACAAATGTTGAGGCGTGATATTCTAAAAATGGAATGTTTGAAAACATGTTTTTTTTGTGTTTTGGCAAGGCATTGAATACTTGGTCTTTTCCTTTTTTGTCTTGACCAATTATTCTTCCTCTATATAAACACGCCACATTTAGACACAAGGGACACGAAGAATTGGCAGGAGAGTATGGTTTCAAAGAGAAAAAATTTCAATTTTCTCTTACATTCGGTTTTCAAATTCTAAGGCATTTCAAAGCAATCCAAGGCTTCCAATCACTTCCTGAAGGTCTCAGGATTCCATTCCACCCTTCACTAAAATCCATAACACGTCAGAACATTCCCTTTATCATCACCGATTTGGTAAGTTTGGTATGTTTTAGATTCTTATGTTCATGTCATTTCAATTGTTGCAAATATGTTAGATACCTTCATATGTATCATTAGAACATGATTTATGCATTACATGTAAGGTTTGACGCATGGAATAGAGAATGCCATTGTTAGGGCATAAAGCTCCGAACTTGTCGTATCTTTATTTACAGGCATTGTCAGGCTAAACGGACGTCACCATTGAATTCACAACCCTCAAATTAGAGGGGTAGAGTCCCTCTCAATCTTTGTTTTACAGTTTTTTGTAGGTTTAAAGATCTGGCATGATCGGAGAAGACGACCAGAGCTAGGGCTTCGATGTCTCTCTGATTTCAATTTTCTTTTTTATATATAATATGTTATTTGTGTTTTAGTAACAGAAAAGAAACACAGCTCAGTTTGTGAAACTGGCGCGAGCGTATCATAAAGGGCATGGGTTCGATCCCAATCTTTTGGTATTTTGTTTGTATATTTTACAAATTAACACATGTTTATGTTATGATGATTTAATTATATTTCCCAACACAAACAAACTCATGGCGCATTGGAAAGCAAGGCATTGCATAAGGCTCAAGGGCGTGCGTTCAAGTCCCATCCCCTACATTTTTATTTTCATCTTTTTCAATCCTTTTTTTATTTTAATTAATTTTCATTTTAATAATTTTAATTAAGTCTTTTCTTAAACTAAAATCAAATAAAAATTAGAAATCTTATAAAAAATCAAAAAAATAGGTTTAGTCTTTTTTTAGTTATTTTAATTAATTTAGAATTAGTTTTTTTGTCATCAAATTAATTAATTTGTAATTAAAATTAGACATTAGTTTTTTTTTATTATGAAAATCAAAGCAAAAAATGCACAAAAAAATTAGTTTCTAATCTTATAGATGTTAAGACTTAAAGAAATAATATTTTTTTTGCAAATATTTTGTTTACTTTCGCCATTTATTTTATTAGAAATCATTATATAGGTCGCATAAGTTTTTTGTAATAGCTTAGAGTTTAAAATTCTCGCAAAGTTGTAAATATTGTAAATCTCCCAAAGCCGTGTAATAGTTGTAGGTCTTTACTTTCCCACATTTTATTTTCTTGCGCTTATGCTTTGTATGCCTTGTATGTATATATAACTGTTAGCTAATAGGATTGTATGGCAAGATAATAATCAAATGCTATAAAACCCTAATGAAAGATAAAATAACTGAATCAACACACTTACACACCTGCACCTCTAGGGTAACCTGCCTCTGTTGCCTTCAGGAAAAACAAACGGTCATGTCCCTCGAACGTAGGGATGCTTTAGCAAAGACCTTCGAATAAAAGATCATAGTACCTCGATGAATCTTCGATGTTGCCTTTCAGAAGATGATTTAGTCCCTTACGAAATTGCTAAGGCATCCTTACAAGTTGCCTTCAATGACTGTACGATGATGTGATATGGTGGAAGAACTGACTTGGGTTGTTTTGCGTTTGATCGCAAATGTTGCGGTTAGCAAGAGTCGCCACTGACTTTTCTTTTATCCAAAAGGAAAGGTGAAAAAGCACAGGAAAGACCTTTGAGATTGTTTCTTGAGTTCGGGGGGTAGATTATGAAAAGGGAAGGTATTAGCACCCTTTTGATCCATGGTTTTCCATGGGCTCTTAGTTACTTGCTAGATCACTTGCTTTTGTTTGAAAATGTGCTTTGTGTGGTTTTGAAAGTATTTTTGAAAATAGGCCATTGTTTAGGCAAAATTTGTAATGATTCTTGCTCGTAAGAATGTATATAAAGGTGTTGATCTTTTGAAAATGTTTTCAAGTTAGAAAGGTGTTTTGAAAATGTAGGTGTTTGTTTTTTTTTAAATAGCAAGGATGTTTTGTTTTTGAAATTGATCAAGTAACTAGGAACTTTCTACCTACTCAAAAGTATTTCATGTTCATTTCCTTTTTCCTTTGACATTGTTATCTTACCATTGATTTGGTAAGCAACCCTATCTTTGGATGTAAAAGGGACGGGCGTGGGTCATTGTATAACCATGATTAGCAATGTTGCAAGGTATCTTAGCATTTTCTTTAGGGACTAAGATCATTTTGAAAGGCAACATAGATAGCATTATCGAGGGACTATGATCTTGTATTTTTGCTTGTCTTTGCTAAGATACCTCATATGCGTAATATGGTCATTTTTGTAAGGCAACCAAATGGATTTACCCTAGGGGTGCTTGCGTGCAAGTGGATTGATTTTCATGCTTGATTTGTCTTTGATTAGGTTTTTCTATTGATTGGTTTTAGTCTTTCCATACAAAACCCTAATTACTAGCATTTGTATATAAAGCGATAAATTACGGAATTTAAAATTACAATGCTATTACATCATTTAGGGGAGGGGGTATACAAATTACAAACGGGGATTTTGCAAGAAAATTAAACCTAATTATCTATTACAACCATATTGAACATGTACAAATTGAAAATAAAAATGCAAATGCCAATGGATAAAGAAATGATTTTTTTGTTTGGATTTTTATGAAAGGGGTTTTAACCTAATTAGCAAAATGGTTAATAAAATGAAATTAACTTAAATTAATTAAGAGATGAAATTAACTAAAAAGGATTTTTAGGGTTTTTATGAAAAGGTTTTAAATTAAAAATAAAGATGAAAATTAACTAATTAAAATAAACCTAAGTTCTAAATTAATTTTAATTTACAAAAGTATAGTATAATAATTAAACCTAATTATCTAAATATTAATTAATTAAGAAAAGAAATTAATTTGTTAGAAAAAAAATATTTTTTTTGTCTTTTTATCTAAAAGAACTTAAATGGAAAATATCCTAAATATGTAAATAATAAATATAAAATATTTTTGGTATTTTCATTTAATAAAATGATAATGGTGGTTAACAGTAGTAAAAGGGGCGCTAGGCCCAAAAGTATTTTTTTTGTTCAAGTCAGAAAACAAAATAAAAATCAAATAAATGGGCTTGTGTCAAAAAGCAAATAGGGGGTGAGAAGCCAAAAACAATGCTCCAGGCCCAAAACAAATCAGCGCCCTCTGGTGATCCAGTGTGGGCAGCCTTGAAGGGTGCATCATGGGGACGTGCATGTGAGGTGTTGGATTTAATGGCTTGGCTGATCTGATGGTAATGGAGAAAGGCACATGGTACACGCGTTGGCTTGGTTTTCATTGAACCTAAAATAATAAAAAGTGAAAAAACAAAAGGGTACCACTGGGGCTCGAACCCAGGTCCCTATAGTCACAGGCGCGCACTTCTACCATCAGGGTGGCTATACATCCCTTTATTAATACAAAACCATATATATATATATATATATATATATATATATATATATATATATATATATATATATATATATATATATATATATATATATATATATATATTTGAAACACATTCCTAGGCTTGTATCATCTTCAACCTCGCGCCAGACCATTCAACATGATTTTTTTGAAATTGTTATCTCTCATTTCTCAACCATTTTCAAAAGTACAAACATGAAGGTTGCTAGAAATTTCATCATGAATACAACAATGTAAATAACTTAATCTAACATTCAAAGATGAGTGAGAATTTTTCTGGCCCTAATTTAAAATCTAAAAATTTCAGAAACTTCAACTCTAAAATTCTCTAAGCTCAGGCCATATAAATGCAAACTATGGATATGTACAGCTTCGTGGAAATGATATCTCCATTTTATCTTCACAAATCAGAATCAAATGATACTTGTATGAAGAGATAGAAGTTTGAAAACTTACTCTTGCAGCTGGAGTCGTGTATGGAGTTTGAGCAACCTTTGAGATGGCCTGATGATTTCTGTAGCTTGCCTGACCTCCTTGAATGTGTTCCAACTCCTACTTTGCTTTGAGGATGGTTGAAACTCCCAACTCAAGTCAAGTTGCAAGCTTTAGTTTTAGAAATGGTGGATAGTGATGGAGGAGTTATAGTCTTGAAGAAGGGGCTTGGATCACTTGTATATGATGTAAGTAAGATGTTTGGATGGTTTAGAATCAAAACGCACGAGTGGAAATGGAGATGGAGAGTTTTGGCTCAGAACTGTCAAGTGGGACAGTTATGTGCAGCAAGGGTCTTTGGGAGAGTTCTTGGGGGCTTGAAATCGTGTGTTCTTTTGCAAATAGTATCTCTATTTATAGAGGAAAGGTTTTGAGGTTTGAAATGATCAGAAACAAAGAATCACATGTTATGAGTTCTTGACTTATTTTTGAAGTTATCTTGACAAATATGGTTTCAATGCAAGGTACATGTCTTGTAGGGTGGCTAGTAACTTTAAACATGTTCGTTCTGAGTTTATAGAGTATGCTTGTACAAAAAGAACAAGTGCAAATATCCATACAAGTTGACTTTGTGATTAAAGTCACTTTTCAAGAATAACAATTGTGCCTTTCTTCCAAAAATGGAAATGCAACTTGGATAATGATTCAAATGCTTGGACAATGGCTCCATATGTTGTGTAAACATTTAATTAAGGAGTGAATTTCAAGTTTGAGGCCTGCAAAGTGAATATTATGCAGCAAGGCTATGGATTTTGTTTATTGTGCATCACAAAATATGTCTTGCAAAATAACTTGAAACCCCAACTTTGGACCTTCGATTCTCCTTGCTCACAAATGATCTAAAGGAGTTCTTGGAAATTTTGGAAAGCTTTTAATGTTCTCTATAACTCCTCTTTGAATAACTTTTGAAAGTTCCCCTTGGAACTAGGTGAAACTTGGGTCAAAAGTTAGGTCAAAATCCTGACCAAAACTAGGGCAAAATTTTACTAAGTGTTCAATTTCAAGACCATGACTTTATGAATTAATAACTTGAGGTCTAAGCACTTTTAGAAGAAGTTGTGTAAAGAAATGTTGTAGATATCATGTAGATTTACAACTTTCATGTTGAAAGTTTCTTCTGAATCATCTTGCATCATGGTGTAAATTTTGCTCAAAGTTGTGAAAAAATGAAGTTTTAAACACTTAGAAAAATTTCTAAGTTAAAAAACTTTGACTTTTCAAAATGAAATCTTGACTTTTTGATTTCTTGATGAATAAGTTTAATATTTTGACATGTTTTGATGAATTTTGATCTTTGACATATGATTTTGACCAAAAAGTCAAAGTTTGACTTTTCAGTGTACAGTTGACTTTTGATCAATTGATTGGAAATTCACTATCAATCTAATTGATCTTGAGCAATATTTTGGGTCATGCAATTCGGTCAAAATGATGCAATTGAACTCTTGAGATCATGCCTCAAAGCATTTAACCATTTGCTAGGTCAAAAATCAGAAATTGCCTTTCCTCAGTCAAAACCCTAATTTTGACCATTTTGCCCTTTTGATGATTTGATCAAGTTTCTTGAGGAATTATGGTCCAAACTTGATAAAATTATACATATGAGTTTATAATGTTGCTATGGATCAAAAATTATGAAGTTTGACTGTAAATTGGCCACAGTTGACTTTTTCCCCAATACAGCTGATTTTTAGGTCAAGTACTCAATTGACTGAGCAAAAATGTGATCCAAGGCTTGAAACTTGACATGAGAAATCTTGGGGGTCCATAATGATCCATGAAAGTAATATGAGGCATTGAAAGTTGAATTATCCTTGTGCAATCTCAACCCTAATTTTGGTCATCAGTGCTTATGGAGGTGTCTTAAGTTGATCAACCTTAGTGCAGTCTTGAACCAAGAGAGATCTTTGTGAGAAAATATTTGATAAGTGAGAGGTAAAATTTTGGGGTACAACAACTGCCCCTGTTCAATCTTCTTAAACCTGAAGAGTTAGATTGGCGGATTTATCATTCGTGACTTGAAGGTGGAAGATGATTGGACACTAAAGTGTCCAGAAATTTGCACTCGAGGATGTGATGGTTGATGGTATAGGGAATGGGCTTAAAGATGCCATTTGGAGAGATAATGGAAAGTTGTTGGAGATGGGCTTACAGATTCCATCCAAAAATGATTGTTGGTGGGAATGGAAGAAGTGTCAGAATAAATCTTTGTTTCATTTATACTGAAATACTGGATGTGTGGGGTCGAGTACCAGAATAATATACATAAATGGATTGTATTTGACTTGTTTCTGAAAGTTGAATCTGAATGAGTATCAGAATGGAATCCGTGTCTGGAGCGTATCTGAACTGTATCTGAAGGCTGAATCTCAATGAGTATCAGAATGGCGTCCGCGTCTTGAGCGTATCTAAACTGTATCTGAAGGATGAATCTGAATGAGTATCAGATGGCATCCATGTCTGGAGCGTATCTGAGTTGTATCTGAAAGCTGAATCTGAATGAGTATCAGAATGGCATCCGTGTCTGGAGTGTATCTGAGCTGTATCTGAAAGCTGAATCTGAATGAGTATCAGAATGGCATCCGTTTCTAGAGCGTATCTGAGTTGTATCTGAAAGCTGAATTTGAATGAGTATCAGAATGGTATCTGTGTCTGGAGCGTATCCGAACTGTATCTGAAAACTGAATTTGAATGAGTGTCAGAATGGCATCCGTGTCTGGATCGTATCTGAACTGTATCTGAAAGTTGAATCTGAATGAGTATCAGAATGACATCTGTATCTGAAGCGTATCTTAACTTCATCTGAAAGTTCATCTAGTCGTGTATATAATTGTCCCGACTTGTTTCAGGTATCAATCTCTGACTTTTTTGTAAATTGTTGATGATAGCCATCGGCTGACTGATCTTTCCTAAAGAGATGAAAGATTAGTTGTATGCAATGTCATGATGTATGAAATGCATTGTATAATGATGATCTCAATAAAATGAATGAGATTATGTTGTATGCGTTCGTGTTGTCAATGTCATGACATATGGATGCGATGTATGGTCATGTAAGCTATGTTGCTATAATGTTGTTGGATTAGGGAAAATAAATCCCTGACTGCTGTTGGGGACTTGGAGTGTAAGTATTCATATTTAGAAGCGCTGATGAGTTGATGAGCTTCTATTTGGTAAAGAAATAAACTTTGTTATAAGGGAAACACCATGTATTTTCTGTGAAATCCTGTTGTGGAATCCTGAGAAATTTGACGACTTCTACCGGGGAGTGATAACAGGAAGTTTTGTTCCGTTGGGGATTAAGCCGCGCACTGTGGGGAATTTTATGGAATAGTTTAAAGATATTATCCTATTTCTTAAATCCATTAGCGATTGTCTTTCTATTTTTTTGGTTCCCTTTTTTGTTCATTTGTAAACAGTAGCTACGTTCAAATGCATATGTTCAAAAATAAATCATTGGACGTTTTTGTAGACAAAACAGAGGAATAAATAAAAAACAGATAGTTTTGCACTTTCAAAGGAGTATCTTAGTATTAACTTGAATAAGTATTTTTGTACAACGAGACGAACATTCTAGTAAGAGAATGTCGTCGTAAAAAATGAAATTTTGATACAAAGAAAAGATAGCTATGTGTAATAATCCCAAGGGGTTCCCATTCTGCTATAGCCTTCGTGTCTCTGAGCGTCTTGTCCACTTGTTGCCTTGTCCGAAGTTGATTGGATTGATCAGAACCGCTGAGTTTGTCAGTCGAAGCCAAAGTTTGTCTGTAAGGTGATCGAACGGGACATAGTCATACGCTTTAAATCCCTAACTTATGCTTGGACCGCCCTTTCGGGTTTTCAGTCCACCGGGATACCCTTTTTTGCCCAAGTCTCCCTTTCGGGTTTTCAACTTGTCGGGTGTACAAGTTTTTTTTTGTTTTATCCCTAATTTTTGCCTGAACCTTTTGGTTCGCTGGGATGCCCTTGTTTTGCCTAGGCGTGTAAACCTGGAGGGTCTCTTATGCGTAGCATCTGTTGACTATGTCCGCGTTCACAGGGTGCGGCAGGTCGTTGCCATCCATAATGGTCAAGATCATTGCTCCACCAGAGAATATGCTTTTGATAAAAAACAGTCCTTCGTATGTAGGGGTCCATTTTCCCCTGGGATCACCTTGCGGCAGTACGATGCGCTTGATCACCAAATCCCCGACTTGATACACTTGGCATCTGACCTTTTTGTTCAAAGCCTTAATCATCCATTTTTGATATATTTGACCATGACAGACAGCAGTAAGCCTATCTTATCAATCAAATTCAGTTGATCAAGTCGAGTTTGGATCCAATCATCTTTATTCAACCCTGCATCCTTTATGATTCTCAGAGAAGGGATCTGAAGCCTTAATAGGTAAGATAGCCTCCATGTCGTATACCAGAGAGTAAGGTGTTGCCCCGGTTGATGTGCGCGTCATGGTACGGTAACCGTGGAGGGTGAATGGTAGCATCTCATGCCAGTCTTTGTAGGTTACTGTCATTTTCTGTATGATCTTTTTGATGTTCTTATTTGTGGCTTCGACAGCACCATTCATCTTTGGCCGGTAAGGAGAAGAATTATGGTGTTGGATCTTGAATTGCCCGCACAGTGCGGTGATCATAGTATTGTTGAGATTCATACCATTGTCTGTGATGATCCTCTCCGGGATACCGTACCGACAGATGAGATTTTGTTTGATGAATCGGGGGACAACATTCTTGGTGACAGAAGCGAAAGAAGCTGCCTCGACCCACTTTGTGAAATAGTCAATGGCCACCAAGATGAAGAGGTGTCGATTAGAGGCTGTGGGCTTGATTTCTCCAATCATATCAATACCTCACATCACGAATGGCCAAGGACCTGTCAAGACATTCAAAGGAACCGGAGGCACGTTCACCTTGTCAGCATAGATCTAACACTTATGACAAGTTCGAGAGTGCTGATAGCAATCTTCTTCCATGGTAGACTAGTAATAAATTGCCCGTAGGATCTTCTTTGTCATCGTATGCCCACTGGAATGGGTGCTAAAACTGCATTCATGTAGATCAACCATGATCTTTTCTGCCTCAACCTTGTCTACGCAACGAAGCAAAACAGAGTCATGGTTGTGTTTGTAGAGGATTCCATTACTAAGGAAGAACTTATCCGAGAATCTCCTTAAGAACTTATTATCATTGACAGAAGCTCCTTTCAGATACTCTTGAGCCTCGAGATACCTCTTGACTTTGTGGAACCAAGTTGGTCCACTACTTCTTCAGTATTAATCTCGTGACAGTAAGCTGGTTCATCCATTCGTTCAATGGTGATCTGGGGAGCCTCGTTATCCCATTTGAGTTTAAACATGGATGAAATTGTGGCTAGCACATCCCCTAGTTGATTTTCTTCTCGCGAGAAATGCTCGAAGGTAATCTTCTCGAAATATGGGATTAATGTCAACACATGTTCTTTGTAGGGGATAAGGTTATGGTGTTTAGTGTCTCATTCTCCTTTGATTTGGCTGATGACCAAGGCTGAATCTCCAAACACACTTAAAGACTTGATTCCAAAATCTATAGCAACTTTGAGACCAAAAATGCACGCTTTGTATTCTGCCATGTTATTTGTAATGTTAAAGCAGAGTCTTGTAGTGAAAGGAGTGTGACATCCTTCAGGGGATATGAGTACAACACTTATACCATTTCCGAGTGCGTTAGATGCCCCGTCAAAAACCAGGGTCCACCGGGATCCTTGTTCAGGTCCGTCATATGGTCTGAGTTCTTCATAGTTGTTTACCATCATGATTTCTTCATCTGGGAATTTGAATTTCATGGACTGGTAGTCATCCACATCTTGGTGAGCAAGGTGATCGGCTAGTATACTGCCCTTTATTTCTTTTTGGGTAGTATACGAAATGTCATATTCAGTCAGGATCATCTGCCATCTTGCTATTCTCCCAGAGAGGGCAGGCTTCTCGAATATGTATTTTATTGGATCCATCTTGGATATCAATAAGGTAGTATGGGTCAGCATATACTGTCTTAGCCGGCGAGCAGCCCATGCCAGAGCGCAGCAAGTTTTCTCGAGCAGTCTATATCTTGTCTCACAGTCGGTAAACTTTTTGCTCAGGTAATAAATAGCATGCTATTTTCGACCAGACTCGTCATGCTGCCCCAGCGCACACCCCATTGAATTTTCCAAAACAGTTAGATACATCATCAAGGGTCTTCCCTCGACTGGCGGCATCAAAACAGGAGGTTCTTGCAGATACTCTTTGATCTTGTCGAAGTCAGTTTGGCACTCTTCATTCCATTTGACTACTTGATTTTTCTTTAATAATTTGAAAATTGGTTCACAAGTAGCTGTTAGGTGAAAAATAAATCTGGCAATGTAGTTTAAACGTTCCAAGAATCCTCTAACTTCCTTCTCGGTGCGAGGAGCAGGCATTTCTTGTATCGCTTTCACCTTGGCATGGTCCACTTCAATACCTTTACCACTGACGACAAAGCCTAGGAGTTTATCGGACCTCACCCCAAATGTGCATTTATTTGGGTTCAACCTCAGCTTGTATTTCTTTAGTCTCTTAAAGAGTTTATGTAAATGGTCAAGATGTTCCTCTTCAGTTTGAGATCTGGCTATCATGTCGTCCACATAGACCTCTATTTCGTGATGTATCATGTCGTGAAATAGAGCTACCATGGCACGTTGATAGGTTTCCCCAGTGTTCTTCAACCCGAATGGCATAACCTTGTAACAGAAAGTGCCCCATTGTGTGACAAAGGTTGTTTTCTCCATGTCCTCAGGCACCATTTTGATTTGATTGTAACCTGAGAAACCATCCATGAAGGAAAACACCTTATGTTGTCTTGTATTGTCAACCAAAATATTGATGTGGGGAAGTGGGAAATCATCCTTAGGGATTGCCCTATTCAAATCTTTGTAGTCCACGCACATTCGCACTTTTCCGTCCTTTTTAGGCACGGGAACAACATTGGCGACCCATTGTGGATAGGAGGTGACAGCCAAGAATCCGACGTTGAATTGTTTCATGACTTCCGCTTTGATCTTCTCTGACATGTCTGGTCGCATGCGACAGACTTTCTGCTTTACCGAAGGGCAGTCTTCTTTTGTTGGTAGACGATGAACCACAATATCAGCATCCAATCCTGTATATCTTCGTACGACCAGGAAAACACCTCGACATAATAATGTAGCAACTAATTCATACGCTTCTTAACGCTGGGTTCCAGATTGGTACCCACCTTGACCTTTTTCTTATCCTCTTCGGTACCTAGGTTAACTGTGTCCACTGGTTCTTCGTGGGGCTGTATGGTCCTCTCTTCTTGCTGTAGTAACCTGGCTAGCTCCCCTGGCACTTCATAATCTTCCTCACCTTCGTCTTCGGCTTGGTAGATTAGATTTTCAGAGTCACAGAAAGCCATAGAAGAATTGTTACCCATGGGATCCCGAATGTATGAAAATCTGCATTTTGAATGTGAGTGTGTGTAAGAGTATAGCTATCTTTGAAAGCAAATAAAAATGTAAAAATAAATACAAAGAGCACAAATTTTGTATGCAAAAACGTCCATGATTCATTGATGACATGTGAAGATGAGGTAACAACCCTTACAAATGGACCGTTGTGCCTCGGGTAAGACACAAGGTTTTAAAAGTCTGAATTGTTTAATATTACAGGTCCAACAAAATTTAAAGACAATTACTGTTGGATAAAAGTAATTGGGACCAAATCTTTAGCTTCCTAGTAGCTGAGTCCTCCATTGACAGTTGGGAAAATCCATTCCTCCAGGTTGTAGTTGTCCTCATCATCCTCCATTGCGTTGACTCCGTGGTTGCTGATCTTCAAGGGTGGTTCTTCGGTACGAGCACGGCGTACAGCTTTCTGGGCTCCTGAAGTGAAACCCAAACCAAATTTGTCAAAATTGTATGGGATATCCGAGAGTTGGCCTCAAATAGTACACTCACCTTCTTCGATCACCGCCTTGGCATCTTTTAGAGAAGACATCTTTAGCGGAAGCCTTGTAATCTTTGGGACTTGGGAAACAACCCTGGTTTCTGCCACAGTTTGTGGGACTTCCTCGGAATGCTGAAATGGAGTTTCAATGAATTCACCATCCAATTCCACATATCTTAAGGAGTTTAAGTTACTGACCATATATCCCTCTTCTCCATGGACATTAATGATTTTCCCCTCAGTCGGATATTTCAGCATTTGATGTAATGTAGAGGTAACGGCACCAGTGTTATGAATATATGGTCAGCCCAATAAGCAGGAATAGGAAGGGAGAATGTCCATCACATAAAAAGTTGAATCAAAGTTTTGGGTTCCAACTTTTATGGGGATGGATGTCCACCTCCCCATGCACCATCCTTTTTAAACCGTTGAAGGCCCTTGCCACTATATTGCTGGGTTTTAAGGTCAAACCTTCACAGTCAAGTCTATCGAGAGCCTTCTTAGGCAGCACATTTAAAGACGAACTGGTATCAACCAAGACATGGGCCAAAGTTATGCCCCTGCATTCGACAGAGACATGCAATGCCTCGTTGTGGTTCCTCCTTCTAGGTGTCAAGTCAGCATCAGAAAAGCCTAAACCATTATCCGCGGTCAAGCTGGCCATACAGTCTTGGAACTGATCAGCAGAGGTTTCTTGTGGTACATGGGAAGTTTTAAGGAAATTCACCAAGGCCTTTGCATGAGCCTCGGAGCATAATAATAAAGCCAGCATGGAAATCTTTGACAGAGTCTATCCTAGTTGTTCGACTACGTTGTAGTCGCTTTTCTTTATAATCTTCAGAATTTCTTCCATCTCCTTTTGGGAGGCCTCAGGGATACATACTGATTGCGCCTTCATCCGGACAGGCTCAACTAGAATTCCTTTGCCCTGAGTCTCAGTCGACTTGGTGGCAGTAGTATCAGTAGGTGTAACTGTAGGAATTATAGTAGTGTCAACAGGAACAGAAACATGGATGATCACAAGACCGGTAATAGTCTCCGGAGGAGCAATCTCTGGGGAGAATACTCTGCTACTTCAGGTTATCTTACTGGTTCCTGCAATGTTACTGATGTCGGGGTCATCCTTCTAAAGAATTGAGTCCTCAACAGCCAGCCAATCCTACTTGACACCGTGATAGTAGACGTCGCCCCCATAATTCCATGGGAAGGTCTTATCTGATGAGTACGAGATTAGTCCAGGCATAGTAATTATTAGTGGAGCTACTTTAGGAACTGATGTAATCCTAACGGGTCTTTTGGTGGAGACCCTAGAAGAATTGGTAGAAATGGTTACTATTGAAACATCTTTGTAAGAAATGGTTGGAACGAGAGTCTTTTCAAATAAAATCTCTTTGTCATCCATTAGGCGTTGAATTCCTGCTTTCAATAAATGACAGCCAGTTGGTAGGGATAAGCAGAGGCGGCAGCTTTCGTCACAGCCTGGAAATAAACCAACCTTCAATAGGTTCTTCTTGACGGTCAGTTGAGGAGTAACAAGTTCATCAACAGCAGTAACAAACATACCATCTTCGACAGCGTTAACAGCACGGCCATGCTTTAGCATAGGAGTGGTGATAACATTTAGGATCTCAGGAGCATCAAACTCAATTTCTTTGGCCTCAAGAAGGTCTTGCACCTTGTTTTTCAAAGCCCAACAGTTGTTAGTATCATGGCCTGGACTTTCTGAATGGTATGCACAGTGAGCATTAGGATGGTAGTGAGGAGAGGTTGTGTTAGGATTCTTCGGAGCTTCTTTCTAAGTTACAAGATTAGATCTCAACAAATGTGGCAGGACTTGAGATAGTGTCATATTAATTCAGGTAAATCATCTTACTGGCCTTTATGTTCTAGGCTGATCGTTCCTTTGTTGAGTAGGTGCAGGCTTAGGGATCATGACAGCCCATACCATTGGACGATGTTCAGTTCTTTCTTGATTCCTTTGAGGATACACAACACCAACTTCTTTATTCCGAATAAATGGTTTTCTTACAGCAGCAGAGGATGCGTCTTTTTGAATCTTCCCACTCTTAATCCCATCTTCCACTTTTTCTCCGGTCAAGATTAATTCAGTGAAGCCTGCTGAGGAGCTTCCAATTAGATGATTAAAGAAAGGACCGGACAGGGTACCCAGAAACATGTCTACTAGCTCTCTTTCAAAAAGGGGAGGCTGGACTCTTCCTGCTAAGTCTCTCCATTTCTGAGTGTAGTCTTTGAAACCTTCACTTGACACCATAGCCATACTCTGGAGTTGAGTACGGGTAGGAACAAATTTTGTGTTATATTAATATTGCTTATAGAAAGCAACGGCAAGGTCTTCCCAATTGTGAATATTGGTACTTTCCAGTTGATAGAACCAATCAAGTTGAGTCCCAGATAGACTGTCTTGAAAGAAGTGTACCCACAAATCTCTGTCAGCAGTGTGAGGCTGTATCTTCCTTACATAGGATCGGAGATGCATCTTAGGACACAAAACTCCGTCGTACTTAGCAAATATTGGTGCCTTGAATTTTGGTGGAATAGCAATCCCAAATACCAAACCCAGCTCTTCAAAGTCTAGCCCGGGTACTTTCTGAATTTCAATTGCGCTTAGTCGTTCTTCCAGATGTTTGTACTTATCGTCGGTCGGGGGATACTACTCTTCAGAATAGTCTTCTTCTTCTTCCTCTTCAGATTCTAGCTGGACAACCGCTTCCTTGCCTTTCACTTCTTGATTATCCTTTTCACTATATGACGTCGCAAAGTCTAGGGTAAGTCTGGCTTGTCCTTGGAACCTTCTTCCCATATTCAGCACTCTGGTTACTTTCTTTGCTTTCTTTTTCTTTTCTTTAACCAGCAAAGTTTTCAGATCCTCTTATCCTTTGGCTAGAGTCAAGAACATCTGTTGAAATTGAGCATTCTGCACCTGGAGGTCTTTCACTGTCTGCTCGAGATCCATCTTACAGAAATAAACAGTAGAAAGATGAGGAGACTTGTCGTAAGAAACCTGCTTATGTTATGATGAATGGTAAATGAATATGCAATGATTTCAAGGAAATTAGAGATTTAAATTTGCTTTAGACCAAAAAGGAACACACGTTATATTAATAAGTCAAATTTTGAGTACATCATGCCTCTTTTAGCTTACAAAGAAATACAAAAGCTCTAAGATAAGAAAGTTGTGCGCATCCTCTTTGGCACGATGTAGGCATTCAGGTTCCGCTCCTCATGAAGTTGCCTAGTGAGTTCCAAAACCTTCTTCTCGCTAGCGTAGAATTGGGCTTCGAAAGTGTCTCGCTCCCCCTTAAGCTATATCCAATCCCTTTGTAAGTCTTCAAGAGAGGTAGGCATGTCAGGATGTAGGATAGTGTATGGAACATCTCCTTCCACAACGGGCTCTATGATAACTGGGAGAATTGAGAGGTAAGGCATCATAAGACTTTGAGCACGAGCTCGTACCCACTTGAGGTAAGGCTCAATAGGGATGGAATTCTTATGCCCCAATGTCTTGCTATCTGCTTTGTTCAACATCCTCAAAGCTTGGATAAATCTCTGGCGGTGACCTTGATCGTTGTTCTTGTAGTCAAATACCAAACCTTGAATGAGCATCTCATGTGGGCCATCCCTTCGGGCGTAACCAAACTGTCTTAAGGCTAAACAAGGGTTGTAGGTGATACCTCCTCTAATGCCAAGTAAAGGGGCATTAGGGAATTCTCCATAACGGTCGATAATAGGAACATTCTCTATGGATCGGGAACACCAATGAATGTCTGAATGTTTGAGTGTCATCAACCTATGTGACCACCTTGAACCTTGCTCGTCCTTCAATACAGATTAGGGAAGATGCAAAATAAACCATCTTGCCAAAAGAGGAGTACAACACATAAGGATACCTCTTTTCCTCATAGTACAAGTGTGAAAAGAATGTAGGATGTCCCCTATCAAAGTAGGCACCGGGTTACGAGACATGAAGATTTTGAAGGCGTTCACATCTATGAGTTGGTCAGGGTTTGGAAACAAAACCATCCCATAGATGAGGAGAGCCACAATTTCCTCAAAAGCTTGCAAATCCAAAGAGTTCCAACAGTTTTGGGCTTTCTCAAACAAGAACTTTTCTAGGAAAGCCTTGACACCACTCCTTGTTTCCCAATTAGTTGTGATATCAGATGATTGCAAGTGTAAAGCTTGAGCAATATCTTCTGGCTTTGGATATCTTTCCGTACTGTTGAAAGGTAGTTGATTGAGAATGGGGATCCTCAAGAGTTGGGAGAATTCTTCCAAAGTTGGCACAAGTTGATAATCGAGAAATGTGAAGCAATGGTGTAAAGGATCAAAGAACTGGAAGATCACCTTCATCATGTCCTCATCAGCGTTGGAGTTAACCAAGTTTAGTAGGCGACCATGTCTTTCGGTGAATGGAGAATTTTCAGGAATCTTTGATGCTAGCTCTTTAAGTTGAGGAGGTATCCTTACAAGGTTGACTTGAATGGTTTTCCTGCGAATAGAATCCATGTCCTACAAAACAGAGCAAAGATAAATCCCAAGATCCTTGAATGGTTAGTGAACATGAGTATGATGTCATGATGTTTATGATGTTATGTACAAGTATATATATACGAACAAAGCAAACAAATCCTTAGGTTTAGGCTTGCATGGAGTCTCATAGGTAAGTACCCTCTTGAAGTTTAGTTGGCTTAAACTTGTCCTAGTAATAGTAATCGGGTTCTAAGGAGCTCAATATCACTGGTTTGTTTCCCTGGGAATTGTTTCAGCGCAAGCCTCTTTAATGGCGACCAAAATATCCCAAAAAAACAAACCTCAATGAGTGTAGTATCAAGTATCTACCAATTTCAGACTGCACCAAAGTCGGTCATCTCCCTACGTTCTAATGGCCAAGTTGGTCAAGTAAAGGTTCTAAAAGTTCATTAGTGATTCATGACATCACTCAACGGCCCCGTATTCTCCTTGACTACTCAAGGGATACTGGTACCCACAAATATTTCACACTAATGTAGCTATTTCTTAGACCATGTCGGTATACCCCGCACAGTTTCCATAACGTATTGCTACTTACCTATAAGGTATCCCAACTTCGGGTAGAGGATTCAAACCCAAGCAAAGAACCATAATGTAAAGCATACAAGTCAAACAATGAAAGAAAGTAAATGTGATCTAACCCTAAGGTAACCCCACTTTTAAAATCTTCCCCAGCAGAGTCGCAAGTTCTATGATACGGTGGAAGAACTGACTTGTGTTGTTTTGCGCTTGATCGCAAATGTTGCGGTTAGCAAGATTCACCACTGACTTTTCTTTTATCCAAAAGGAAAGGTGAAAAAGCACAGGAAAGACCTTTGAGATTATTTCTTGAGTCCGGGGGGTAGATTATGAAAAGGGAAGGTATTAGCACCCTTTTCATCCATGGTTTTCCATGGGCTCTTAGTTACTTGCTAGATCACTTTCTTTTGTTTGAAAATGAGCTTTGTGTGGTTTTGAAAGTATTTTTGAAACGAGGCCATTGTTTAGGCAAACTTTGTAACGGTTCTCATTCGTAAGAATGTATACAAAGGTGTTGATCTTTTGAAAATGTTTTCAAGTTTGAAAGGTGTTTTGAAAATGTAGGTGTTTGTTTTTTTTTTAAATATCCAGGATGTTTTGTTTTTGAAATTGAGCAAGTAACTAGAATCATTTCAAAAACATCTTTCAAACTTGAAAACATTTTCAAAGGATCAACACTTTGTATACATTCTTTCGAACGAGAATCATTACAAAGTTTGCCTAAACGATGGCACCTTTTCAAAATACTTTCAAAAACCACACAAATCATATTTTCAAGCAAAAGCAAGTGATCTAGCAAGTAACTAAGATCCCGTAGATAACTACAGATGAAAAAGGTGCTAATACCTTCCCTTTTCATAATCTACCCCCCGAACTCAAGAAAACGTCTCAAAG
The DNA here is from genome assembly GCA_948472305.1 of Vicia faba. Classification (NCBI taxonomy): domain Eukaryota; kingdom Viridiplantae; phylum Streptophyta; class Magnoliopsida; order Fabales; family Fabaceae; genus Vicia; species Vicia faba. The sequence goes on from OX451738.1 coordinate 460,289,935, forward strand.
GTCTTTCCTGTTCTTTTCAACCTTTCCTTTTGGATAAAAGAAAAGTCGCTGGTGACTCTTGCTATCCTCAACATTTGCGATCAAACGCAAAACAACCAAGTCAATTCTCCCACCGTGTTACACTCTTAATCAACAGTTACTTTGGATGGCATCTATAAGCCCATCTTCGACGACAGTCTATCACCCCTCCAAATGGAATCTTTAAGCCCATTCAAGTAGTATAATCAACCAACAGTGTCACTTCGTGCACATGTGAGTTCAAATTTCTAGGCACTTAAAGTGTTCAATTCTCTTCCACCTTCAGATCTCGAATGGCGGACATGCCAATCTAACTCTTCATGTTTAAGAAGATTTAACAGGGGAAGTTGTTGTACCCCAATATTTGCCCTTCCATTTTTGAAGACAATTTATTCAAGACACCTCCTCATGCTCCTAGGGTTCTTAATTGTTCAAGAATACTCAAGCGTTTGAGGATACAAGCACCTCTTCTAAGCAATTGACCTACAACTAGGGTTTTGTATTTCTCAAAGAAAATAGAGCTTCTAATGCCTCAAGTGAGTTTCATGGATCCTCATATAATTTGAAGAATATCCATGTCAAGTTTCAAGCCTTGCATCACAAGTTTGCTCAGTCAATTGCTCAGATGAGTGAAAGTTAACTATATTGAACAAAAAGTCAATTATGGTCAACATACAGTCAAACTTCAAGATTATTGGTCAACATCAAGATTTTGAGGTCACATTCTTCATTTGATCAAGGGTTGATTATGATTCATCAAGAAAACTCTCAATTCATCAAAAGTCAAAAATTACCAAATTAGGGTTTTCTTAAGGAGAAGTCAACTGAACTTTGACCAAGCATAACTTTCACATGCCTCATCATATTTTTCTCAACCAAAGTTCATTTTGAAGGAAGTTCAATTCTCTAAAATGTTGACTCTCTAAGCTCGAGTACAAAAAATGCTTCATTTGAGAGATATGGGCCAAAACATTATAGGTCATTTCAAAAAGTCAGCAAAAAGACACTTTTTGTCAAAGCAACTTACATCAAGATAAAATCTTCAAATGAATAAATTATCAACATATGGATTGTATAAGATATCTTTATATTTCCAAAAAAAAGTCCAAGATCACCTTCAAATGATGAAATTTGAGAGAGTTATGATTAGTGCAAGGTGAGAAAATTTTGAGAAATGCATGAAAGTTACATTGATCAATTTTGAAATTGTGGACTAATGGACCTAATTTTTTAAGTTCAAACATGTTCATGACATGATAAGAGACCCATAAATTCTCTCATGCCTTATCTTTAATTTTTATTTCATTTATTTTTTTTATTCAATTAAATAAAAAATAAATTAAATAAAATAGTAAGTGATGGACCAAGGCATATGGGCCTGGTTCTTAGATCAAATTTGAGGCCCAAAGACTCTTGGACAGCCATGCAAACGTGGGGGACAAATGTTGAGGCGTGATATTCTAAAAATGGAATGTTTGAAAACATGTTTTTTTGTGTTTTGGCAAGGCATTGAATACTTGGTCTTTTCCTCTTTTGTCTTGACCAATTATTCTTCCTCTATATAAACACGCCACATTTAGACACAAGGGACACAAAGAATTGGCAGGAGAGTATGGTTTCAAAGAGAAAAAATTTCAATTTTTTCTTACATTCGGTTTTCAAATTCTAAGGCATTTCAAAGAAATCCAAGGCTTCCAATCACTCCCTGAAGGTCTCAGGATTCCATTCCACCCTTCACTCAAATCCATAACACGTCAGAACATTCCCTTTATCATCACCGATTTGGTAAGCTTGGTATGTTTTATATTCTTATGTTCATGTCATATCAATTGTTGCTAATATGTTAGATACCTTCATATGTATCATTAGAACATGATTTATGCATTACATTTAAGGTTCGACGCATGGAATAGAGAATGCCATTGTTAGGGCATAAATCTCTGACCTTGTCGTATCTTCATTTACAGGCATTTTCAAGCTAAACGAACGTCACCACTGAATTCACAACCCTCAAATTAGAGGGGTAGAGTCCCTCTCAATCTTTGTTTTACAGGTTTTTGTAGGTTTAAAGATCTGGCATGATCGGAGAAGACGACCAAAGCTAGGGCTTCGATGTCTCTCTGATTTCAATTTTCTTTTTTATATATAATACGTTATTTGTGTTTTAGTAACAGAAAAGAAACACAACTCAGTTGGTGAAACAGGCGCGAGCGTATCATAAAGGGCATGGGTTTGATCCCAATCTTTTGGTATTTTGTTTGTATATTTTACAAATTAACACATGTTTATGTTATGATGTATTAATTATATTTCCCAACACAAACAAACGCATGGCGCGTTGGCAAGCAAGGCAGTGCATAAGGCTCAAGGGAGTGCGTTCAAGTCCCATCCCCTGCATTTTTATTTTCATCTTTTTCAATCCTTTTTTTATTTTAATTGATTTTCATTTTAATCATTTTAATTAAGTCTTTTCTTAAACTAAAATCAAATAAAAATCAGAAATCTTATAAAAAATCAAAAAAATAGGTTTAGTCTTTTTTTAGTTATTTTAATTAATTTAGAATTAGTTTTTTTGTCATCAAATTAATTAATTTGTAATTAAAATTAGACATTAGTTTTTATTTATTATGACAATCAAAGCAAAAAATGCACACAAAAATTAGTTTCTAATCTTATAGATGTTAAGACTTAAAGAAATATTTTTTTTTGCAAATATTTTGTTTACTTTCGCCATTTATTTTATTAGAAATCATTGTATAGGTCGCATAAGTTTTTTTGTAATAGCTTAGCATTTAAAATTCTCGCAAAGTTGTAAATATTGTAAATCTCCCAAAGCCATGTAATAATTGTAGGTCTTTACTTTCCCACGTTTTATTTTCTTGCGCTTATGCTTTGTATGCCGTGTATGTATATATAACTGTTAGCTAACAGGATTGTATGGCAAGATAATAATCAAATGCTATAAAACCCTAATGAAATATAAAATAACTGAATCAACACACTTGCACACCTGCACCTCTAGGGTAACCTCCCTCTGTTGCCTTCGGAAAAACAAACGGTCATGTCCCTCGAACGTACGGATGCTTTAGTAAAGACCTTCGAATAAAAGATCATAGTCCCTCGATGACCCTTCGATGTTGCCTTTCAGAAGATGATTTAGTCCCTTACGAAATTGCTAAGGCATCCTTACAAGTTGCCTTCAATGACTGTACGATGATGTGATACGGTGGAAGAACTGACTTGGGTTGTTTTGCGTTTGATCGCAAATATTGCGGTTAGCAAGAGTTGCCACTGACTTTTCTTTTATCCAAAAGGAAAGGTGAAAAAGCACAGGAAAGACCTTTGAGATTATTTCTTGAGTTCGGGGGGTAGATTATGAAAAGGGAAGGTATTAGCACCCTTTTAATCCATGGTTATCCATGGGCTCTTAGTTACTTGCTAGATAACTTGCTTTTGTTTGAAAATGTGCTTTGTGTGGTTTTGAAAGTATTTTTGAAAAGATGCCATTATTTAGGCAAACTTTGTAATGATTCTCGTTTGTAAGAATGTATATAAAGGTGTTGATCTTTTGAAAATGTTTTCAAGTTAGAAAGGTGTTTTAAAAATGTAGGTGTTTGTTTTTTTTTTAAATAGCAAGGATGTTTTGTTTTTGAAATTGAGCAAGTAACTAGGAACATTCTACCTACTCAAAAGTCTTTCATGTTCATTTCCTTTTTCCTTTGACATTGTTATCTTGCCATTGATTTGGTAAGTAACCCTATCTTTGGATGTAAAAGGGACGGGCGTGGGTCATCGTATAACCATGATTAGCAATGTTGCAAGGTATCTTAGCATTTTCTTTAGGGACTAAGATCATTTTGAAAGACAACATAGATAGCGTTATCGAGGGACTATGATCTTGTATTTTTGCTTGTCTTTGCTAAGATACCTCATATGCGTAATATGGTCATTTTTGTAAGGCAACCAAATGGATTTACCCTAGGGGTGCTTGCGTGCAAGTGGATTGATTTTCATGCTTGATTTGTCTTTGATTAGGGTTTTCTATTGATTGGTTTTAGTCTTTCCATACAAAACCCTAATTACTAGCATTTGTATATAAAGCGATAAATTACGGAATTTAAAATTACTACGCTATTACATCATTTAGGGGAGGGGGTATACAAATTACAAACGGGGATTTTGCAAGAAAATTAAACCTAATTATCTATTACAACCATATTGAACATGCACAAATTGAAAATAAAAATGCAAATGCCAATGGATAAAGAAATGATTTTTTTGTTTGAATTTTTATGAAAGGGGTTTTAACCTAATTAGGAAATAAAATGAAATTAACTTAAATTAATTAAGTGAAATTAACTAAAAAGGATTTTTAGGGTTTTTATGAAAAGTTTTTAAATTAAAAATAAAAATGAAAATTAACTCATTAAAATAAACCTAAGTTCTAAATTAATTTTAATTTACAAAAGTATAGTATAATAATTAAACCTAATTATCTAAATATTAATTAATTAAGAAAAGAAATTAATTTGTTAGAAAAAAATGTTTTTTTTTGTCTTTTTATCTAAAAGAACTTAAATGGAAAATATCCTAAATATCTAAATAATAAATATAAAATATTTTTGGTATTTTCATTTAATAAAATGATAATAATAATAATAATAATAATGATAATAATAATAATAATAATGATAATAATAATAATAATAATAATAATAATAATAATAATAATAATAATAATAATAATAATAATTGAAGAAAAAAGAAAAGAAAATAAAATATAACAGTTAAAGTCAGGGGGGTTAAAAAATAGAAATGGTGGTTAACAGTAGTAAAAGGGGCGCTAGGTCAAAAAGTATTTTTTTTTGTTCAAGTCAGAAAACAAAATAAAAATCAAATAAATGGGCTTGTGTCAAAAAGAAAATAGGGGATGAGAAGCCAAAAACAATGCTCCAGGCCCAAAACAAATCAGCGCCCTCTGGTGATCCACTGTGGGCAGCCTTGAAGGGTGCATCATGGGGACGTGCATGTGAGGTGTTGGATTTAATGGCTTGGTTGATCTGATGTTAATGGAGAAAGGCACATGGTACACGCGCTGGCTTGGTTTGCATTGAACCTGAAATAAGAAAAAGTGAAAAACAAAAGGGTACCACTGGGGCTCGAACCCAGGTCCCTATAGTCACAGGCGCGCGCTTCTACCATCGGGGTGGCTATACATATGTTTATTAATACAAAACCATAAATATATATTTGAAACACATTCCTAGGATTGTATCATCTTCAACCTCGCGCCAGACCATTCAACATGATTTTTTTGAAATTGCTATCTCTCTCATTTCTCAACCATTTTCAAAAGTACAAACATGAAGGTTGCTAGAAATTTCATCATGAATACAACAATGTAAATAACTTAAGCTAACATTCAAAGATGAGTGAGAATTTTTCTGGCCCTAATTTAAAACCTAAAAATTTCAGAAACTTCAACTCTAAAATTCTCTAAGCTCAGGCCATATAAATGCAAACTATGGATATGTACAACTTCGTGGCAATCATATCTACATTTTATCTTCACAAATCAGAATCAAATGATGCTTGTATGAAGAGATATAAGTTTGAAAACTTACCTCTTGCAGCTGGAGTCATGTATGGAGTTTGAGCAACCTTTGAGAAGGCCTGATGATTTTTGTAGCTTTCCTGGACCTCCTTGAATGTGTTCCAACTCCTACTTTGCTTTGAGGATGGCTGAAACTCCCAACTCAAGTCAAGTTGCAAGCTTTAGTTTTGGAAATGATGGATAGTGATGGAGGCGTTACAGTCTTGAAGCATGGGCTTGGATCACTTGTATATGATGTAAGTAAGGTGTCTGGATGGTTAAGAATCAAAATGCACGAGTGGAAATGGAGATGGAGAGTTTTGGCTCAAAATTGTCAAGTGGGACAGTTCTGTGCAGCAAGGGTCTTTGGGAGAGTTCTTGGGGGCTTGAAATCGTGTGTTCTCTTTCAAATAGTATCTCTATTTATAGAGGAAAGGTTTTGAGGTTTGAAATTATCAGAAACAAAGAATCGCGTGTTATGAGTTCTTGACTTGTTTTTGAAGTTATCTTGATAAACATGGTTTCAATGCAAGGTACATGTCTTGTAGGGTGGCTAGTAACTTTAAACATGTTTGTTCTGAATTTATAGAGTATGCTTGTGCAGAAAGAACAAGTGCAAAGCTCCATACAAGTTGACTTTGTGATTAAAGTCACTTTTCAAGAATAACAATGGTGCCTTTCTTCCAAAAATGGAAATGGAACTTGGATAATGATTCAAATGCTTGGACAATGGCTTCATATGTTGTGTAAACATTTAATTAAGTAGTGAATTGCAAGTTTGAGGCCTTCAAAGTTAATATTATGCAGCAAGTCTATGGATTTGGTTCATTGTGCATCACAAAATATGTCTTGCAAAACAACTTGAAACCCCAACTTCTGACCTTCGATTCTCCTTGCTCACAAGTGATCTCAAGGAGTTCTTGGACATTTTGGAAAGATTGTAATGTGCTCTACAACCCCTCTTTAAATCACTTTTGAAAATTCCCCTTGGAACTAGGTGAAACTTGGGTCCGAAGTTAGGTCAAAATCCTGACCAAAACTAGGGCAAATTTTCACTAAGTGTTCAATTTCAAGACCATGACTTTATGAATTAATAAAGTGAGATATAAGCACTTTTAGAAGAAGTTGTGTAAAGAAATGTTTTATATATAATGGAGATATAAAACTTTCATATTGAAAGTTTCTTCAGAATCATCTTGCATCATGGTGAAAAATTTGCTCAAAGTTGTGAAAAAACATGAAGTTTTAAACACTTAGAAAAATTTCTAAGTTAGAAAACTTTGACTTTTCAAAACGAAATCTTGACTTTTTGATTTCTTGATGAATAAGTTTCATATTTTGACATGTTTTGATGAATTTTGATCTTTGACATTTGATTTTGACCAAAAAGTCAGAGTTTGACTTTTTAGTGTACAGTTGACTTTTGATCAGTTGACTGAAAATTCACTATCAATCCAATTGATCTTGAGCAATGTTTTGGGTCATGCCATTAGGTAAAAATGATGCAATTGAACTCTTAAGATCATTCCTCAAATAATTTAACCATTTGCTAGGTCAAAAATCAGAAATTGCCTTTCCTCAGTCAAAACCTTAATTTTGACCATTTTGCCCTTTTGATGATTTGATCAAATTTCTTGAGGAATTAGGGTCCAAACTTGATCAAATGATACATATGAGTTTATAATGTTTCTATGGATCAGAAATTATGAATTTTGACTGTAAATTGGCCACAGTTGACTTTTTCCCAATATAGCTGATTTTTAGGTCAACTGCTCAATTGACTGAGCAAAAAAGTGATCCAAGGCTTGAAACTTGACATGAGAAATCTTGGGGGTCCATAATGATACATGAGAGTCATATGAGGCATTGAAAGTTCAATTATCCTTGTACAATCTCAAACCCTAATTTTCGTCATCAGTGCTTAAGGAGGTGTCTTGAGTTGATCAACTCTAGTGCAGTCTTGAACCAAGAGAGATCGCTGTGAGAAAATATTTGATAAGTGAGAGGGAAAATTTTGGGGTACAACAGATGACCTTTCGCTTGTCCCTTCACATTCAACAATAAGGCTTCCTACTAACTAATGGTACAGATTGCACTATCTAAAGGAGAAGGAAAGTATAAGAAAGAACTTGAGTGGGTAGAATACTATTAATCGCTTGTTCACACTTTTCAAAACAAAAGCATCTCACACAAACACTTTCAAAGATATTTTCAAAACACTTTGAACGCATTCTTGAGGACTGATACAAGAAGCATTACAAAGTTTTCCTTACATTGGCATTTTCAAAATATTTTCAAACACACACAAAAAGAAATATTCAAAGTAAGCTAAGTGATTAAGAACCCATAGATAACTACAAATGAAAAGGGTGCTAACACCTTCCCTTTTCATAACCTACCCCCCGACTCAAAATCTTTAAAGGTCTTTCCTGTTCTTTTCACCCTTTCCTTATTGGATAAAAGAAAAGTCGGTTGTGACTCTTGCTAACCGCAACATTTGCAATAAAACGTAAAACAAGTCAGTTCTCCCACCATGTTACAACACCCATATATAATATAGTCTAGAAATACATTATATATAGTGTAAATTGGTACTGATGCAACATAAGAGCCTATCGGCATTGCTATATATACATATCCAAAATAAAATATATAACTATGGCACATTATATACAAGAGTGTATAATCAAATACTAATATCTATGTACAATATCCACAATTTTACATAATCATCAGCACAAGATCACGATAACAAAAGTCTTTGAAACATCATCATACAATTTTTTCCTTGCATTTAACCTGCAAGAATCACCTGAAAAACAAAAATAATAGTGGGGTGATATAATAATCTCATGTAAGGTCCCCTGTCTTACGGGTTCACTCGGCTCTAAAGGGATCTCTTATTGATTCCTAACTTAAATTGTTCAACTTCATTCTACTTGTATACATTTTCACAATATAACAAGGACTTAAGCATCTAAGGAAATTTCTACTTCGTATGGAAGCACACAATACAAGTTCACATAACTCAATGAATCACTATTCAAAAATGCAAAATGTAACACAATAGTGATTAGATCAAAACTTATTACAATGATCTACTTCTAGCATGTGTCATATATGGTTGATGGAAAACCAGACGTCCACTACATGTACCATGCCCTCTACGAGATATGGTCAGTACATACCAGACATCTATTACATGGATTCCACCATACATTAAATATCTTCAATTAAATATAGACCTCCGCTTTGTAGATCACATTATCCATCATATATGGTTAAAAGGACACCAGATCCCTACTGCATTGGTTACACTCACCATCAGATATGGTCAATGGATACCAGAACTCCATTAAAATAAAAACATTAAGCCCTTTCCACCAAATATGGTCAATGAATATCGGACATCCACTACATGGATTTTATCATCCAATAGATATTGACAGTAGAGTCCAAACCTCCACGGCATGGAATACGCTTAACAAAGTTATAGTCATATGTCTCAATGGTTCATTATTATGCATTCAACAAAAGTTATCAATCGATACTATGTTTCATAATACACACATGTTAACGCATACACATATACATCACAACATGATACATGAAATACACATGATAGTTCATCACCAATTAGGACTTTTGGAACAAAGGTTCCTCGCTAAATAGGGGTTTTGGAACAAAGATTCCTCACCAAATAGAGCTTTCGGAACAAATGTTCCTCACCAATATCCAATCAATAACATTTGTAATTCATATAAGTTTTCCTCACAAGTTATTCACTTAACTTGTTACATAAATCTTAGGCGAATATTTCACGCAACTCACTTCGACCTAAATTATTCCAGCTACATGCCATATAATAAGTGTATGTCCGATCATCTTATGGTGGGGATTACCCAGACTAAACATGGAAAACTTGAATGGTATAAGAACGTAGGAGTTCCACTATGTTATAGACTTATGTGTTAGCTTTCCAACTCATATGACCGTGTCTCATTCCAAGTTACCAAACTAAAGTTATGTCATAAACACTACCAGAGATTAAAGACATAAAATTATCAGGCTCACTGGGCGAGCCAGCATCTCACTAAGAAAAACTGGGACAAAAAGTTACACTAGAAGCGTGCTTGAAGCCCCAGGAAGTGGTTGAAGGAACACTGGGCACCCCCATGTGTGACTTAGCGATCATAACATTAAATCCAACTTCCAGAACACCCAAAAACATGATTTTAGCCCTAAATCCCATCATTTTTACACCCCCAAGCATCAATAAAACATTGATTACTTGAAATACACATGTATAACAACAAGAACATTATATATCAACATCAATTTTCATGATCATAGCAAAAACATACAAACCCTAAATCCCCTTTCATGATAATTTCCCCCCAAAAGATAAATCTACCTAGAAGCCACCTTTTATAGATGAAGATTGATGATGAAATTGAGATGCTTTGCTTCTTGATTCAAGCTATCTTCTTCTTCTTCTTTCAAATATTCACTTTTCTTCTTCTTTCTCTTCTCCTCTCATTTATCTTCTTTCCTCTTTCTTTTTTCTACCCACTTTCTTCTTTTCTTTCTTACTACAAATAGTAAGTGGTTGGCCAGAGAGAGAGGAAAATGTCTTAAAGTGAGATATTTATCTTCTAGAGAGTAATTGATCATTTATCAATGTTACCAAAATGTAATTTCTTTTACTAATTCGTAAAGATCAAGCTAATCGAGTAAGAGTTAAGCTCAACTGAGTTTGCAAATTATTCTATTTGTCCCAACTTACAACAAATAGAGCACATAGGAGCTCATTTTGTCTCAACTAATAACAAATATAACATATAGGAGCTCAATATGTCCCAAATGACAAGGAACATAACACTTAAGAGGATATTAAATATTACAAACTCATAAAAATAATTATTCATAATTAGAACTAGCCAAATATAAAATATTTCAATGGCTCATTATAAAATAATTAAAAAAAGATAATAGTTAAATAAAAGAAATAAAATAAATAAAAAAACTAAGCAAAAACAAGTAATAAAAGAGAATAGAAACATAAATGTAATTACTTTGCTCTTACCTTTAAAACATCAAAGTTACCAGCACTCCTCTTCTTTAAAAATAATTTTAAGAAAGGGTCTTACCAACTCGAATCAATGTACTCTACTAACTTGCATTCTTTTCCTTTATCAGCTGCAAGAAACAAAATACCATAGTCGAGAGTTCCTTTAAGATACCTTAGTATTATCTTCACCACTGCTAGATGTGATACCTTTGGCTTCTTCATGAATCTACTTACCATACCTACATTGTATGATAAGTCGGGCCTTGTATGACAAAGGTATCTTAATGACCCAATAAGTCTTTTGTATTGGGTTAGGTCGACATCATCTTCTTCTGCATATTTCGACAGTTGCGGTCTTGGTTCTGCAGGTGTCAAAGTCGAGTTGTATTCTTTCATCTCAAATCTCTTGAGAATTTCACCTATATATCTTCTTTGATGCATCATTAAACCTCTATTGCTCTTGTAGAATTCGATGCCAAGGAAATATGAAATGTGACCCATATCATACATTTCAAATTCCTTGTTGAGATCACCTTTGAAGTCTTCGATCTCCTTCTTCCAGCTACCTGTTATTAACAACCCATCGACATAGAGACGTAGTATAAGCAATTCACTATTGCTTCTTCTTACATATACTCCATGTTCAATTGTTCACTTCACAAATACCTTCTCCCTTAGGAAACTATTAATTTTCTTATTCCACACTCTTAGAGCTTGTTTCAATCCATACAGGGCTTTATGTAGCTTGTACACCTTTCTCTATTCGTCATGTTTCAGAAACCCAATTGGTTGTTTGAAAAAAACTTCTTTGTCTAAGGGTCCATTTAGGAATGCACACTTCACATCCATCTGACATATGTGCCAACTGTTTATTTTTGCTAGACCAACAACCAACCTGATTGTTTCAATTCTAGCCATAGGTGCAAAAACTTCATTGAAGTCTATTCCTTCTTTCTGGAGAAATCCTTTCGCCACGAGCCTTGCTTTGTGTCGAGTTACTTCCCCTTTGGGGTTCATCTTCACTTTGTATAACCACTTGACATCAATTGCCTTCTTGCCTTGAGGCAATTCGATAAGTGACTAAGTGTTTTTGTCTTCGATGGACTTCACTTATTTGTTCATTGCTTTCACCCACTTTGAATCCTTCAATGCTTTAGTTGCATTTACTGTTTCGATATCTTCATAGAAAACATAATGTACCAGCTCACCTTCATTATCAACAACATCATATGATGTAATCATACAATCTTGCAACCTTGCAGGCATGTGTCTTGTTCTCTGAGGTCTGCTGGTTTCTCTTGTCGAACTTCTCTTTCGACTTGAGTTTCTGCTTTTTCAAGCAAGATTCTCACTGAATCTTTCTTGACATTTTCAGTCCAATCCCATTCTTTAATCTCATCTATGATCATGTCCTTGTTGATCATAATTTGCTTGTTCACTGGATCGAACAACTTGTAACCTCTTGTCGAGTGATATCCTACTAGGATCATCTGACTCGACTTGTTATCAAGTTTTCTTCTCAACTGATCTGGCACATGTCTATGTGCAATAGATCCAAATACCTTCATATGACTCAAGCTAGGCTTCATACCAGACCAATATTCTTTTGGCGTAATTCCTTGTAGCTTCTTCGTCAGACATCTGTTCAAAATATATGTTGTAGTCGACACAACTTCACCCCAAAACTCTTTAGCTAAATTCTTGCCTTTAACATACTTATCACCATATTCATGATGATTCGATTCTTCCTTTATGTAGTTCCATTATGCTGTGGAGTGTAGAGTGGCACCTCCTCATGAACAATCCCTTCTTTCTCACATAACTTGTCGAAGTCTTTTAACACGTATTCTCCACCACCATCAGTTCTCAAAACTTTAAGCGTTCAACCACTTTATCTTTCGACCATTGACTTAAACTTGACAAATATCTTGATTACTTCACTTTTCTTCTTGATCAGGTAAATCCATAATTTTCTATTGAATCATCTATGAATGTGAAAAATTATTTGTTACCTCCAAATGAATTCACCTAGATTGGTCCACATACATCCGAGTATATGACTTTAAGAATAGCCTTCAACCTACTTCTTGCATCCTTGCTGAATTTATTCTTGTGTTGCTTCCCCTACACACATTCTTTACAAACCTCATTTAGAATGTCGATTTTTGATAATCCTGAAACCATATCTCTTCTTTTCAAATCTCTGATGTCTTTGAAGTTGACATAGCTAAGACGATAGTTCCATATTCATTCATCTCTTCTAGATGCAGTCAAAAGGAACTTGTGCTCCATCACATTAAGTTTGATCTTGAAGGTTCTATTATAATACATATGAGCCTTCAAGATTAACCTTAAATTTGCATTGATGGCTCTCATCATCTTGTCTTTGCCCAACACTTTGTAATTATTTTCGACCAACTGCCCTATGCTGAGCAAATTTCTCTTCATGCCAGGTATGTACACCATATTGGAAATTACTGACCGTTTGCCATCTTTCTTCATAATCAAAACATCTCCAATACCTTCAGCTACTAGAGTATTGTCGTTTGAAAAGTTCACCGTGTTCTTCGTTGAGGGTTTTAAGTTGACAAACGAATCTTTCCTTCCATACATATGTGATGAGCATCCTGAATCCAAGTACCATTGATCCTTGAATTTTTCTTCATCTCTTATTGTAACCATCATCAACATCTCTTGTTCTTCATACTTTACGTAATTTGCATCACTTTCTTGATTCTTTCGATTTTCTGGACAATCACTAGAATAGTAACCATACTTCTGACAATTGAAACACTGAATGTGACTCTTGTCAGGTTTTCAACCACCACCTCTTCCTCTAATAATAGCACCACCTCTTTGGTTGCCTTGGTATGGTCTTCTCTAATTCGACACGTTTTCTTCGTGTTGATTTCCTCTACAAGTTGAATTTTTGTAGCTACCTTTACCTTTTTTGTCAAACCACTTTCCTTTTCCTTTCTTGTCTCTTGCTGATTGAGCCTGCAAAGCCACATCACTCTTCGACTTGCCTGCATCTCTTTTAGCCATTTTTTGTTGGTGAGATTCAAGTGTCCGTTGAAGCTCTTCCTTCGACAGAGATGACATATCCTTTGACTCTTCTATGGCAACTACCACATGGTCGAACTTCGGAGCTAAAGATTTTAAGATCTTCGAAATAACATCTCTTGTTGTTAACGTCTCTCCACAAGTCTTGGTTTGATTCACTAGTTTCATAACCCTAGTTATGAGATCAGATATTCTTTCTCTATATTTCGTCTGAAGCAGTTCATACGTTCTTTTGTGAGTTTGTAACCTCACCCTTTTCACCTTCTCAGCACCTCCAAACAATTTTTTTATAATCTCCCAGGCTTCTTTTGCAGATTCAACACCACTAACCTTTTTGAAATTGTCTGGGCTGACACATTGGTGAGTTAGAATGAGACCTTTATAATTCTTTTTATTCGACTCTCTATATTCCTTCTCTTCTTCTGAAGGGTCTTCTTCAACCAGTTCTAATCCATATTTCATAAGATCCCAAAGACCTTGAAAATAAAAATATAACCTTCATGTGTTTGCACTAATTCTCATAGTTATCACATTTAAGAATTGGGAGACTTGCTGGAAAATTTTCTTTAGCATAATTCAACGCCATCGTGAATTTATTCTTCCTCGATCGTTCTTCCCTTAAATCACTCAACTAGAGCTATTGATACCAGATGCTGGAAATCCACAAAAACCTATGATGAATTTCGACCAATCTTGATGCTCAAGATTGATATCACCATACAATGACAATGAATTATATGAAAAGAAAAGAAAGAAAGGAAACAATTATTTTCTGCAGAGTTTCTCTCAGCTTACAAACTGTGGAAAACTTTCTTATTCACTTGCAACTTCAAATACTATGAATACAACTTAATTGACTTGATTACAACAATAGGGGTTACTCCCTCTACTTATAGATTTAGGTTAGCATGCTCCCTAAGCCAAAGCCCAAAACTATAAAAGTCCAAAATACCTATTTTAGAACTAAATCAAATCTATCTATTTTAGACCTAAATAAAATCTTATCTATCTAGATCTAAAACAAATATGTGTGTGTTGTACCCCAAATTTTTCCCTCACGTATCTCTCAAAACATTTCAAGAAAGATCCTCAAGTTGCTCAAGGAAGCCCAACGGTTGACCAGACAAGCGCTCTCCTAAGACCGTCTACCTCAAATTAGGATTTCATGTTGCATCAAGATACTTGAGTCCAAGGGATCCCGAATTCTCACCATTTCCCTAATATGTTCTCAAGATCATCCATGTCAAGTTTCAAGCCTTGCAGAGAAAGTTTACTCAGTCAATTGCTCAAAGGTCTGAAAATCGACTATGCTAGGGAAAAAGTCAACGGTGGCCTACATACAGTCAAACTTCAAGCTTTTTGGGTCAACATCCTCATTTTTAAGTATATTTCATCATTTTATCAAGGGTTGATCATGATTCATCATGGATTGCTCATAATTCATCAAGAACCAAAAGTTGCTAAATTAGGGTTTTATAGGAAAAGTCAACTCAACTTTAACCAAGCATAACTTCCTCATACATTATGATAAATGACCCATCCAGAGCTCATTTTGAAGAGCATGCAATGCTCTACAATCCATCTTCATCTCCCAAGTTCAAAATATGCACTCACAAGAAGTTATGAATTTGGACATTATAGGTCATTTTGAAAAGTCAACAAACACACCTTTTTTGTCAAAGCTTCATACATGAGAATGGAATATCAAATTGAGATGAGACCAAAAGGATTGCTTAGAGAACATATCAAGCTTTCTAAAAAGTCACATAACACCTTCAAAGAGTCAAAATTGAGGAAGTTATGCATTGGTGAAGCTGACCTTTTTTTGCAAAATTGCCAAAAGTCAACTATTCCTAAAAATGCAAATTTTGCTAAATGGGCCCAATCTTTTTCACTTGTTTGGAGTTGGAAACATGGTCCATGATCCCTAGACTTTGCCACTTGTCATTATTTTGTTTTTATTATTTATTTTGATTTTTATTTGAATTAAATCAGTTTTAATCAAAATAAATCATGAGAAAATCTAAAGCATTGAAAACTCAAGATTTTGTACTTGTTTCAGGTCTCAAATCTAGTTGGCAAGTGTTTGGAATCGTGCAAGGCATTGGTGTGGACAAAAATATTGGTTTTAGGCTATTTTAGAAAGATATTCAAAAAGAATCAAATCAAAATCAAATTCATTGATGGAGGAAGATTGAGATCAGTTTTGGAACCCTAACTCAGTCCTTGATATATATTGAACCATTACAGGCCTAAACGAAGGCGAGAAAGAGGCGTGTGAAGAAGAACAAAACTTGAAAAATCACAACAAAAGTGTTGGATCGAATTCGTACTTCCAGGCATCCTCAAGGCCTTCTAGCTATCCCAATCGATTCCTGGGAGTGTAGGCAAGCGAAAGCAATCAAGAACAAGTGTTCCCAAGCCCTATATCTCACTGTAAGTCAGCCACGAGCTTGGGCTTTTCTTGAATTCGAATTTTATGATTTAGGCATTGATAGCATGAATTAATCATATATTTTTTTATCCATAGAACATTTGTAAGCTTTCTGTATCGTTTAATTTCATTTTCATGGCCTGTATAAGATGTCACCATTGTTAGGGTTTGTAGCTTCAAATTGGGATCTTGATGTACAGGTGAAATTGGGCCACGATTAGGGTACCATGAAGTTCGTAAGACTGAGACGAATAGATTGGTACCATCACCATTGATTTATTGTGCTTGTACATGATTTTTGATATGGCCAGGGTTTTAGCTACGGAGAGTGTCCGTTGGTATAGGTATGTTGTCTAAAACAACAGATCCTTGGAGAAGATGAAGACGTGGCGGACAACCATTCACGTGTTTGAATTTCGCACGTTTCTGACTCAATATTTTTGCTTTTAATATATTATCATTGTTATTTATTTTATGTACAAACAAAAGCAAGTGGCGCAGTGGTAGTGGAGTGGTTGTAAAGTGCTTCAGGACCTGGGTTTGAATCCCAGGTCCCCCCTTTCTTTCATATATTTTGTCTTTTCAGGATCCAACGTGCACATAAGTCCAATGACCATCATACACCCTCATCATCTAGCCTGCCAAGTGGCCAGATGGCCAGATCCAAGGGCCATCAGTGAGGGACCATCCTGAAGCCTAGTCAATACAAAGCATGTGTTCCAGCAGGTCAACGTGGACCACCATGTTTTGGGCCCAGAAATCTAATTTTCACACCCCCTCAAACTACTGATTGCAGGCCCGAGTTCCTTATTTCTTTTCTTTTTTATTTTTTTTTATTTAATTTAATTTATTTACTTTACTAACAAATTAATTATTTTCTTTTTATCAAAAAATCACAAAAATATTTTTCATCCAATTAAATTTAGGATATTTATTTTTTATATTAAAATTAAATTAATTTAATTAGGTTGTTAATTTTAGATAACTTTAATTTTTTTTTTGTAAATAAATTTAAAAATAATTAAAACAATTAGGGTTTTATTTCTAATTTAATTATATTTTCTTTTCTTAAAAATAACAAAAACAATTTTTCTTTTGATTAGGTTAGAAGGGTCAAAACCCTAGTTCGATCTCATTCTAATTTTCATCGCGCGCTTTATTTTATTATTTTTACCCTATTATTACAACTGCTCACAAGTTTTAAATAGTTTAAATTAGGTCTTTATTTTCATTTATCGCTTTATCTTTTAAGGGTTTGTTTTTGGCTATGTAAATACCCAAAGTCTTGTAATAGCGTAGTTTAATTTCCGCACTTTAAATTTCTGCAAAATATTAAACTGTTAGATGTATGATATTAGGATGCATGACAAGAATGTATGTTTAACTTTAAAATAGTTAGATAACCCTAAAATGTGCAAAGATAATAATCTGAAATTGAATCACTCGCACATGCGCACTCCTAGGGTACACTCCCACTTGGTTGCCTTCGGTAAACGGTCATTGAGTATAGGATGCTTTAGTGGTCGTCCTTTTGTCCAAAGATAAAAGTTGCCTCGGAAAGGTTGCCTCAGATATTGTTGCCTCAGATAATTGATCTAAGACATTAGGGTTACTACTAAGACGTCCTAACATTGCTTTAGTGACCGTACGTCCCTTTCGAATTGACCCTTAAAACTCCGACGACGGTGCTACCTACTCACTAATAGTGGGATAGCGCTGCCTAAAGGAAACGAACATAGAACGATTATTTTTTCGAGTAGGTAGATTAGTTTTTAAGTACTTGCTCAAACAAAACAAACTTTTTTCACACTTACACTCCTTTACAAACAAAGTTTTCAAAAACACTTCATTACACTCTTGAAGACAGAAGCAAGAGTTAAATCGAAGTCAAGACAAAAACTTTTCAAAGCACACAAACACAAGGAAGCAATTTTGAAAATGATGAGCTAGTACCTAAGAGCCCGTAGATAACTACGGATAGAAAGGGTGCTAATACCTTCCCTTTCTATAATCTACCCCCCGTATTCAGAAATATCTCAAAAAAGGAATTTTTCTGTGCTTTTTTCCTTTCCTTGTTGGATAAAATAAAAGTCGGTGGCAACTCTTGCTTACCGCGACATTTTGCAAACACAAACACAAAATACAAACCAACATAATCCTAAAAAAACAGTCCCGATTCTGGCCACCGTATCACAGAACTGGCGACTTTGCTGGGGAGTTAATAAGTGGGGTGTACCTTAGGATTAGTTCATCATATTGTTTTCTATTGTTTGATTTGATTGCTTTATCTTTGTGGGATTTGTATCGGATTTACTATAGATCCTAACCTGGATCTGGGGGATACCTTTTAGGTAAGTAGCAATAGACTGTGAGGGAACTGTACAGCATAGACCGATACGGTTGAAGCAGTAGCTACATTGATGTGGCACATTAGTTCGTACCGATATCCCTTGTGGAGCAACAAGGATAGTATGGGGCTGCTATATGGGTCATTAAGCATCAACTGACCTTAGAACCTATAATTGACCAACTTGGCCATAGGAAGTAGTGAGATGCTACACTCATTGAAACCATACTCTCGAGATGGTTCCGGCTGCAAGAAAATATTGCGTGAGCTGAAACTATGACCGATGGAGGATGGTCAGTGATATTGAGAACCTCTAGAACCCGGTTACTATTATTAGGACAGGTTGAACCAACTGAACTTCAAGAGGGTAATACCTAGACCCCATGCAAGCCTAAACCTAAGGTTGTTTGTGTGACTTGTGTGCTTTCAACTTGAACTACTTGCACATTTTTGTTATCTGACAACATGAGTTCCTTGCAGGTTTTGTTTACAGTCCTTATCCAATAACTTGGATTTCTTGCCGGATTTACTTGTTTACATCACCTCGTACTTTTGCTTAAACGCATAGCATACACATCATAACATCATGCCTTAACATTTCCTTAACCATTTCAAGGATCTCAAGGGTTTGTGATGCAGGTTAGGGTAAATCATACGTGTAGCAAGGGGCAAGGGGATTTATTTTCCTCTAGCCAATGTCGTCTAGAGATCAAAACATGATAACTTGAGTCAGTGGCTATGACCCACTCGATATGGTGAGCTTAACTCTTGAAAAAGGACTCTTAACAACACGAAGTTTCTTCAATCAAGTTGCATTCAACTTCTGACACTTTCTTGTTTACACCGCATACATATCATACATATCATTGCATAAGCAGGTTTCAAAGGAGGTCTCTCATGTTCTCGCTGTTTATTTCAGCAATGGATCTCAAACACGACAACAGTGATCTTCATACTCAAGAAGAACAGTTCAGGGAAATCTTCCTAAACCTATCCAAGGGGCAGGAAGAGTTGAAAACACTCCTCATTGGGAACTTGGTCAAGAAAAGTCCTGAAGACAATAAGGATGAGCGACTGGAACAACTGCAAGCTGAGGTAGATGAAATGAGAACCCAGATGTTGGGGCAGATGGCTCTTGTCCAAGGCTTAGCCCGGGAACAAGAAGAGTTGAGAACCATTATCAACCAGCTTCATCAAGACAGATACAACAGTATGAAGCAAACAGTCGAGGTTGGGGACCAAGTTATTGATCAACCTCCAAGAAGAAAAGGGTTTGGTTTGGTGAAGAATGGACCTCTCCAAGTTGCTACTACCTCATGGGTCCAACAACAACCTCTCCAAAAACAACCGGTTAATTAGAGTAAGCCAGATACACCCAAGAGGCAGTTTACCAAGCTCAACATGCCGTTGTCTCAAGCGTTACAACACATGTTGAGGATGAATCTGGTGACGTTAATAGGACCTCATCCGAATCCCAAGACTTCTTCACCTAACTACAATCCAGATGCAAGGTGTGCATACCACTCTAACAGTTTGAGGCATGATACTAACGACTATTGGCAGTTGAAATACAAAATTCAAAACCTGATTGATGAAGGAGCATTGGAATTCACACAAGATGGTCAACTGGGATGTTTCTGTCAATCCTCCAAGGCTCACCATTTGAAGTGACAAGTTCTGACAAGAGAGGCTTTTGTTCATTAGAATTTTCAATTTGTAATTTTCTTTTGATTTTTCGAATATTTATCCATGTCAAACTTTGTTACATTATCAATGCATTGCATATGTCTGTTTTGAATCAATCCATTCGTATTCACTATATTTAAATTTATTTCCTCTTGTGATGTTCAACTCTCAATTAAAATACTCTAAGCCTTTAGAGGGAGGATGACGAAAACGATATCAAAATCTCTACAGTATGCTTTTGAACAGACCCCGCTGACGATGTACAGGCGTTGTTTCAAATCCTAAACAGTGGAGTTATAAGGAAGATAATCCCTAGTCAACCCCTTTGAGCCAAAGAAGTAAGAGTTTTTCTTTTCACACAAATTAAAACCCTTAATCACAACCTGGGGCAGGTTAGTTTTCTCAATTAATCCAGGTGCACAATTAATGGCATCAAATACATCCTTCCAAAACAAAAGACGGTGATGGTTCCCTATAATCGTCAAGACAGGCAGTCATTATCTTTTAAAATAAAAGCCCATTAAGTCAAAACCTATGAAGGAGACTTAAGAAAAACTGGGGCATCCCGCTGATTGTAATCACAAAAAGAAGCAGTTCAGGCAAAAGATAGGGATAATAAAATCAAAAAGAAAGAGGTCCTATAAACCCTCAACAAAAAGGAAATGACTGCCTATTCAAAATAAATTGTCAGTATCTGAACCACCACTGGAATATCAGAGCAAGGACCCAAATGGGATCTAAATGCACGATTAGCTGAGTTTAGGATCGAAGAACATCACGAAGAACGGGTGGGTACAAATAAAATTTGAGCCTTTATCCTTTGTTTCTTGAACCGTGAACCAGGTCACGTTATAACCCTTAAAAGTCCTAGCTGAAGCATGGGTTAGTTCGAAAGCATACTGTTACAAAAAGGTATCCTGACTCCTATAGGACTTACTGTAAATCCTGAGTTGACATCACATTTTACAAAATTTGCTTGTTTTACTGAAAAATGCATTTTTAAGACAGACATAAGCTTTGCATTGTTAAAATAACATTGTTTGCATATGACATTTGTTCAACAGCAGAGAAATTTGCACGATGAATATGTAGTGAACAAAAACCTTCTCAATAAAAAGGATCACCTCAAGTGGAAAAACACTTCCAACCAGGGGGCGCGGCATGATCATCGTCCATCATTTGGGGCAGTCAAGTCAAGATTCAAGGAATCTCTCAAAGATGCCAAATATCCAGGGACAAATCTCCATCTGAGTCACTTGGGGGATTGGACATGAATTCCAGCAACAAATCTTGTATGATCAAACGAACGTCTTCTGGTAGTGTGGCAACACAACACTACCAACAATGACAACTCCCTACACCCTGAGAGCATGGACATAGTCAGAAAATATTGTGCATGGACAAGACCCGCTAGGTTGACTGGCCTAGGCAAAAATAAGGGTATCCCTGTGAACCAAAAGGGTTCAGGCAAAAATTAGGGATAAAAACAAAAAGGATGTGTACACCCGGCAAGCCGAAAACCCGAAAGGGCGGCTTGGGCAAAAAAGGGTATCCCAGTGGACTGAAAACTCGAAAGGGTGGTCCAGGCAAAAATTAGGGATCAAAGTGTACGACTATATCCCGTCATCTTGTCATTTGCCTACCAGAAGAAGACTTATCATTTCGATCGAAAGTTATCAAGCACCTCATAAGTTGGGATAACACTCGATCCACAAGGCCTCCACAAGCACCTTCTCTCGCAGAAACAGGGGCAGAAAAGTCTCGATGCAAAGTCATCGTCATATCCTTAGCATGCGTCCCAGTAACATTCACTCCCCGCAGAGTAAAAAAGGACAGTGGTGTTAATTCTCCCCATCTGAGATTCACAATCGCGAATGAGTCGGTAAGATTCTCCCCAAGCAAAGTCTACCTATCACCAGCACTGGAAGGTTATCCCCAGTAGAGTCTGGAGGATTGTCCCCAATAGAGTCTAAAAGATTATTCCCAGTGAAGTCGCCACTAAAACCTCATCCCCGGTGGAGTTCATTTCTTTCGCAAACAGAAACTCAATCCCCAACAGAGTTCATCATCGCCAACAACGGTAATTTATCCCCAGTCGAGGTCGTTCCTCCAAATCAATAAATTCTATAGCAAAGCGTCTCTTCCCCATAGAGTTCATTTCCTCATCAGTTTATTCCCTAGCGGAGTTATTCTCCAGCAGGATTATTCTCACAATCATCTTCGTTCATTATCCCCAGCGAGAACGAGGAATTCAACTTTTGTTTTCTCCAGCAGCAATCCGGGATCTATTTTCCCCCAGCTAGAGAACATCATAAAAACATTACACATCCATACATCATGACATGCGCATACGCATCATACAGCACAATCTCATTTATTTTGAGAACATCATTATTCAATACATGTCATTCATCTTGGCATTACATACGACTAACCCTTTACCTTTCAGGAAAGATACAGTCAAATTCTCACCAAGTTCAAGCTATGAAGCTCGGATCCAACCGGATAGTATCTTGATCTCTACAGCATATTGTGAAGCCCGGATTCAACCGGATAACAGTATCAGACTACCGCGAAGCCTGGATTACAACTAGATAGTGGTATCTCTTAAAAGCAAGTTATGAAGCCTGGATCCGACCGGATAGTATCTTGATTTCTACATCATATTGTGAAGCCTGGATTCGACCGGATAGCAGTATCAGACTACCGCGAAGCCTGGATTACGATCAGATAGTGGTATCTCTTAAAAAGCAAGCTATGAAGCCCGGATTCGACCGAATAATAGTTTAATCCCCAGCAAGCCGTGAAGCCCGGATAACAGCTCAGCAAGTTACCATGAAGCCTGGATTACGACCAGATAGTGTTATATCTTTAATACAAGTTATGAAGCCCGGGTTCGACCGGATATTATCTTGATTTCTCCGAAGACCATGAAGCCTGGATTTCGACCAGATAATGGTACAAGACACTGTGAAGCCTGAATTTTGACAAGATAACAATGAGGGATACTGTGAAGCTTAGATTTCGACCAAATAGCAGTTTACCCGGCCAATTACTATGAAGCCCGGATTCGACCGGATATTAGTAGGCCCAAAGTCAAAGGGAAGCCCGGATGCGACCAGATAACCACTTGATTTCTTCTGAAGCCTGGATTTCGACCAGATAAGAAGTAAGGTATTGTGAAGCCTGGATTTCGACCAGATAGCAATACAAGACCATGAAGCCTGGATTTCGACCAGATAATGGTACAAGACACTGTGAAGCCTGGATTTCGACCAGATAGCGGTGAGGGATACTGTGAAGCTTGGATTTCGACCAAATAGGAGTTTATTCGGCCAATTACTTTGAAGCTCGGATTCGACCAGATATTAGTAGGCCCAACAGTCAAAGGGAAGCCCGGATGCGACCGAATAACCACTTGATTTCTTCTGAAGCCTGGATTTTAACCAGATAAGAAGTAAGGTATTGTGAAGCCTGGATTTTGACCAGATAGCAATATAAGACCATGAAGCCTGGATTTTGACCAGATAATGGTACAAGACACTATGAAGCCTGGATTTTGACCAGATAGCGGTAAGGAACACTGTGAAGCCTGGATTTCGACCAGATAACAGTGAGGTACACTGTGAAGCTTGGATTTCGACCAAATAGCAATTTACTCGGCCAATTACTTTGAAGCCCTGATTCGACCGGATATAAGTAGGCCCAAAGTCAAAGGGAAGCCCGGATGCGACCGGATAACCACTTGATTCTTCTGAAGCCTGGATTTTGACCAGATAAGAAGTAAGGTATTGTGAAGCTTGGATTTCGACCAGATAGCAGTACAGGACACCATAAAGCCTGGATTCGACCAGATAATGGTATAAAACATCGAAGCCTGGTTTACGACCAGATAACGGTACAAGACACTGTGAAGCTTTGATTTCGACCAAATAGCAGTTTACCTGGACAAATACTAAGAAGCCCGGAGTCGACCGGATATTGGTATGCCCTAAGTTCAAGTTGAAGCCCGGATGCAACCGGATAACAACTTAATTCTTTCTGAAGCCTAGATTACGACCAGATAAGAATCAAGAAATTGCGAAGCCTGGATTACGACCAGATAGCAAGTTTAATCTCATCTCCCCAGTAAGCCACTGTAAAGCCTGGATTACGACCAGATAGCAGTCGGTCTTATCACTATGAAGCCTGGATCACGACCAGATAGTAGTTCATTTTCACCTCTTCAAAACAACGGACGACCGAAGTTCCTAAAATTCAACAGAGATGATTCCCCAATAGAATAACGGACGACCGAAGCTCCTAAATTCTATTGCTCTCAAGATAGAGATCAACATTCCCCAACAGAATCTTCCTCAATAACAGGTATACAAGCTCTCGTTAATGAATCTCTTATGTGATCGACACTTCTTCGGATGGCATCTTTAAGCCCATCTTCCGTCATCAATCTCCAAATGGCATCTATAATCCCATTCCCAACATTGCAAGACAATTATCACTTCATGCGAGTGCAAATTTCTAGGCACTCTAGTGTTTAATCATCTTCAACCCTCAGATCACGAAAGGCAGACAAGCCAATCTACATCTTCAGGTTTAAGAAGATTGAACAGGGGAAGTTGTTGTACCCCAAAATTTGCCCTCCCATATCTCTCAAAACATTTCAAGAAAGATCCTCAAGTTGCTCAAGGAAGCCCAAGGGTTGACCAGACAAGCCCTCTCCTAAGGCAGTCTACCTCAAATTAGGGTTTCATGTTGCATCAAGATACTTGAGTCAAAGGGATCCCAAATACTCACCATTGCCCTAATATGTTCTCAAGATCATCCATGTCAAGTTTCAATCCTTGCAGAGAAAGTTTACTCAGTCAATTGCTCAAAGGCCTGAAAATCGACTATGTTAGGGCAAAAGTCAACGGTGGCCTACATACAGTCAAACTTCAAGATTTTTTTGTCAGCATCATCATTTTGAAGTATATTTCATCATTTTATCAAGGTTTGATCATGATTCATCAAGGATTCCTCATATTTTCATCAAGAACCAAAAGTTGCTAAATTAGGGTTTTGTAGGAAAAGTCAACTCAACTTTGACCAAGCATAACTTCCTCATACGTTATGATAAATGACCCATCCAAATCTCATTTTGAAGAGGATGAAATTCTCTACAATCCATCTTCAGCTCCAAAGTTCAAAATATGCACTCATAAGAAGTTATGAATTTGGACATTATAGGTCATTTTGAAAAGTCAACAAACACACCTTTTTTGTCAAATCTTCATACATGAGCATGGAATATCAAATTGATATGAGACCAAAAGGGTTGCTTATAGGACATCTCAAGCTTTCTAAAAAGTCTAAGAACACCTTCAAAGAGTCAAAATTTAGGAAGTTATGCATTGGTGAAGTTGACCCTTTTTACAAAATTGCCAAAAGTCAACTATTCCTAAAAATGCAAATTTTGCTAAATGGGCCCAATATTTTTCACTTGTTTTGAGTTGGAAACATGGTCCACGAGCCCTAGACTTTGCCACTTGTCATTATTTTGTTTTTATTATTTATTTTGATTTTATTTGAATTAAATCAATTTTAATCAAAATAAATCATGAGAAAATCTAAAGCATTGAAAACTCAAGATTTTGTACTTGTTTCGGGTCTCAAATCCAGTTGGCAAGTGTTTGAAGTCGTGCAAGGCATTGGTGTGGACAAAAATATTGGTTTTAGGCTATTTTAGAAAGATATTCAAAAAGAATCAAATCAAAATCAAATTCATTGATGGAGGATGATTGAGATCAGTTTTGGAACCCTAACTCAGTCCTTGATATATATTAAACCATTGTAGACCTAAAAGAAGGCGAGAAAGAGGCGTGTGAAGAAGAACAAAACTTGAAAAATCACAACAAAAGTGCTGGATCGAATTCGTACTTTCAGGCATCCTCAAGGCCTTCTAGCTATCCTAATCGATTCCTGGGAGTGTAGGCAAGTGAAAGCAATCAAGAACAAGTGTTCCCAAGCCCTATATCTCACTGTAAGTCAGCCACGACCTTGGGTTTTTCTTGAATTCGAATTTTATGATTTAGGAATTGATAGCATGAATTAATCATATATTGTTGATCCATATAACATTTGCAAGCTTTCTGTATCGTTTAATTTCATTTTCATGGCTTGTATAAGATGTCACCATTGTTAGGGTTTGTAGCTTCAAATTGGGATCATGATGTACAGGTGAAATTGGGCCACGATTAGGGTACCATGAATTTTGTGAAACTGAGACGAATGGATTGGTACCATCACCATTGATTTATTGTGCTTGTACATGATTTTTGATATGGCCAGGGTTTTAGCTATGGAGAATGGCCGTTGGTATAAGTCTGTTGTCTAAAACAACAGATCCTTGGAGAAGATGAAGACGTGGCGGACAACCATTCGCGTGTTTGAATTTCGTGCGTTTCTGACTCAGTGTTTTTGCTTTTCATATATTATCATTGTTATTTATTTTATGTACAAACAAAAGAAAGTGGCGCAGTGGTAGTGGAGCGGTTGTAAAGTGCTTCAGGACCTGGGTTCGAATCCCAGGTCCCCCCTTTCTTTCATATATTTTGTCTTTTCATGATCCAACGCGCACATAAGGCCAATGACCATCATACACCCTTATCATCCAGCCATCCAAGTGGCCAGATGGCCAGATCCAAGGGCCATCATTGAGGGACCATCCTGAAGCCTAGTTAACACAAAGCATGTGATCTAGCAAGTCAACATGGACCACCATGTTTTGGGCCCAGAAATCTGATTTTCACACCCCCTCAAACTACTGATTGCAGGCCCAAGTTCCTTATTTCTTTTCTTTTTTTGTTTTTTTTATTTAATTTAATTTAATTTATTTACTTTACTAACAAATTAATTATTTTCTTTTTATCAAAAAATCACAAAAATATTTTTCATCCAATTAAATTTAGGATATTTATTTTTTATACAAAAATTAAATTAATTTAATTAGGTTGTTAAACTTAGATAACTTTAATTTTTTTTGTAAATAAATTTAAAAATAATTAGAACAATCAGGGTTTTATTTCTAATTTAATTATATTTTCTTTTCTTAAAAATAACAAAAACAATTTTTCTTTTATTAGGTTAGAAGGGTCAAAACCCTAGTTTGCTCTCGTTCTAATTTTCATCGTGCGCTTTATTTTATTATTTTTACCCTATTATTGTAACTTCTCACAAGTTGTAAATAGTTTAAATTAGGTCTTTATTTTCATTTATCGCTTTATCTTTTAAGGGTTTGTTTTTGGCTATGTAAATACCCGAAGCCTTGTAATAACGTAGTTTAATTTCCGCACTTTAAATTTCTGCAAAATATTAAACTGTTAGATATATGATATTAGGATGCATGACAAGAATGTATGTTTAACTTTAAAACAGTTAGATAACCCTAAAATGTGCAAAGATGATAATCTGAAATTGAATCACTCGCACATGCGCACTCCTAGGGTACACTCCCACTTGGTTGCCTTCGGTAAACGGTCATTGAGTATAGGATGCTTTAGTGGTCGTCCTTTTGTCCAAAGATCAAAGTTGCCTCGGAAAGGTTACCTCGGATATTGTTGCCTCGGATAATTGATTTAAGACATTAGGGTTACTACTAAGACGTCCTAACATTGCTTTAGTGACCGTACGTCCCTTTCGAATTGACTCTTAAAACTCTGACGACGGTGCTACCTACTCACTAATAGTGGGATAGCATTGTCTAAAGGAAACGAACATAGAACGATTCTTTTTTCGAGTAGGTAGATTAGTTCTTAAGTACTTGCTCAAACAAAACAAACTTTTTTCACACTTACACTCCTTTACAAACAAAGTTTTCAAAAATACTTCGTTACACTTTTGAAGACAGAAGCAAGAGTTAAATCGAAGTCAAGACAAAAACTTTTCAAAGCACACAAACACAAGGAAGCAATTTTGAAAATGATGAGCAAGTACCTAAGAGCCCGTAGATAACTACTGATAGAAAGGGTGCTAATATCTTCCCTTTCTATAATCTACCCCCCGTACTCAGAAATATCTCGAAAAAGGAATTTTTCTGTGCTTTTTTCCTTTCCTTGTTGGATAAAATAAAAGTCGGTGGCGACTCTTGCTTACTGCGACATTTTGCAAACACAAACGCAAAACGTAAACCAGCATAATCCTAAAAAAACAGTCCCGGTTCTGGCCACCGTATCACAGTGTGTAACAAATTGTTTTACACTAAATCAAATCTTTTTGACATTCCCTTGTCTCTTTCGAGCAAACTACTTCGGCACAAGGAATTACTCTTTCAACAGTTGTGTGGTTGAATAAAAATGGTGTTTGTTGTTAATGAAGAGGTAATGATGTGTATTGAAAATGTTGGAAGAAGAATGGTAATGTTATTGAAGGAAGGTGATGAAGATGGTAGAGGTTGAAAGAAATAGTGGTGATGTAAGGAATATGGTGATGATGTGTTAAAGATGAATACAGGGAGTTAGTGTTGTTGGAAAGTGATGAAATTATGAAGAAAGGTTGATGAAGATGAATAAAAATGGTGGTGAAGTTGAACGAAAATGGTGGTGTTGAAGATGGTGATGATTATGTTATTATATTCACGTTTTGTAAATTGCCAACAAGTATGTTTTTTCTTTTTTCTTTTTTCTTTTTTCTTTTTCATTTTGTTGTTGCCACTTCCTTTATTGTGTTCTAATGTTTATTACTTATATCCAATAAGAAATTAGGGTTTACACACAAAAATAAATTTATCTTTGTGTGAGAGAGTAGTGGAATAGTGGTGTAGTTAGGGATGACAATCGATAAGGTTTGGGTAGGATATTATAGTACTCGTCTCTATACCCGCAGTTTGAAAAAGTCCTCTTACTTGAGTCCGTACATGCATGGGTACCAACCTTTATATTTGTACCTGTACCCTATGGAGTATGGATACCTAAGTACCCTTACCCATACTTTTTACTCGCAGTTCTAGTAAAAACAAAGCTATCAATTGAAAAATATCATATCATTTTAAATTTTTAACAAAATTAATTAAAAAAAATTCAAAGATTTTACTATTGATTTATGAAACAAATGAACACTTATATTAAAATGTGTAATAGTTTAATTGTGATGTATTTTTTTAAGGAGATAGACATACATTTTTATATGATGATATAAATTAAAATATATAAATATATATACACTATAAAAAAAACACCATTTGCCAGGGGTTAAATCAGTCACTAAATGAATAAAAAACCTCATTGTATAGAATTTTGCGAGGGGATAGGTCCCCTAGCTAAACAGGTCATCGCAAATTGTTTGCGAGGGGCCTATCGCCTTGCTAAATTTGTTTGGTGTAACGCCCCAGACTGTTTTCAGGATAATTGACTGACCCCACAAACCAACATTGATCTTTTCAGCATGTTTTGTCCTCACTCACACACTTTTCGAGAAATTTCCTAGAAGGTCACTCGTCCAAATACTACTTAAAGTCAAGCACGCTTAACTATGGAGTTCTTATATGTCAGGCTAGCAAAAATAATATGCATCTTATTTTCGGTAGCCCATTCCATAAGAAATTCATAGTTAAGCGTGCTTGACTTATAGCAATTTTGGGATGGGTGACCTTCTGGGAAGTTTCCCAAAAAGCGTATGAGTGAGGATAAATCATGCTGAAACGACCTGTGTTGATTACACTTGGGGTTTCCCCCTTGCGAAATGTGGTAACAATGCTGACACACAGACATAGCCCAATGTAGGGGTGCAGTGTGGCGCAAAGGAGCAGTGTGGCGCAGTTATGTGTATGTCTTTTGCTTGGGGTTAAATCCCTGGAGAATCGTAAGCATTTTCTTTTTGCTTGGGGTAAACCCCTTAGAAAAATGTGAAAATGTTTTTTTATAGGATTCCCCTGGCAATTGTTTAAAATATATAATATAAAAAATATTGTAATTATAAATAATTAATATAATAAATAAATATAAAATTTTATAAAAATAAATTTAAATAAATTATAAAAATTAAATCAAATATGATTAAAATTGAAATAAAATCCTCCATGCAAATTATATTAAACTTAAAATTAAATTCAACATAGTTAAAATAAACTTCATACAAATTAAAATAAAAACTCCATACAAATTAAAATAAAAACTCCATACAAATTAAAATAAACTTCAAAGGAACTTCAAATTTTCCAATTCAATCATTCTCTTCCTCTTTTTGTTCTGCTTCCTCTTTAATGACTCCTCCATATCCACAGACTCCTCCATATCCACTGGCTCCTCCATATCTACCACTAGAATTTTGTGAAGCGAAAAATTGATCAATTCTCTGTGCCTGCTCATTTGTAATCCATATTGCTTCTTGATACTCCAGTGCTTGTCTCCTCATTTCTTCTCGTAACTCTGTTTCCCTTCTCCTTATTTCTTCTTGCATCTCCATTTGTTTTATCCTCATTTCTTCTTTTTCTACATTCTTGCTGCTACTTCACGTGCCTCCTCGATATTTTCTAAGTTTTGCACAATTTCAAGCATTTCATCGGTTGATATAGGTGGAGTTGATGTTCCTTCTCCATCAACAAATCTCATTCTGAAACATATATCACGTCGCTTGATAGTTTTAGAGTACCCTCCAACACCATACACTCTTCCATTTTTCTTCTTTCTGCCTAATACATCATACTAAGTCCAAAAACTAACACTAGGGTCAGTAGGATATCCTGATGGCGGTCCATGTAATTCATGATGCTCTGACAACCATAGGGTAAGTCGTCTATCATAATCCTCCTATAAAAATAAAATAATTAAGTGTTATCATGATTTAAATAAGTTAGGTACATAAAATAAATAAATAAAATGACTTAATATAAAAAAAAACTTACTTGAGTGATTCTTGAGCGCTCATCAACAAACTCTCCATTTCTCTTTAGATGAGTCTCCATATGGATTTCATTAAGAAGTGGATTTCTATCCAAATTTTCACGCTAATTAAATGAACAAAAATAATTAGTTATGAGTAAAATAAAATATAAATGATAAATTAATTATATAAAGAAATAAATTTACCATCCTCCGTGCAATTTCAACAGCACTAATACTGTCTGTTGCGTAGTTGTGGCCGCCAACTTCATGTGCTCTATTTTTTTGCCTTTTGAGATGTTTCCTTAAAGGCTTCAGAAGTCCAATAGGAAATAATCTCTTCAAATATTTATTTTTCTGTCCATCATGGGCGTGTTCCTTTTTTCCCATCTAAGTCTAACATTCCTCATGGTCTCATAAAATCGGGCACCACATTTTATGTGAAAATTTTCTTTAATTTGGACTTAATCTCTAACATCACAACAACACTTCTCCTACATTATTATATGAATTAAAAAATATATTAAATAAAGTATAATCATGAATATCACAATAAATATAAAAGGAAATGCCTAAATGAGTAAGTTAATTATACCTGAAATGTCTTAAATGAGTCTTCCCTACCATCTTCAAGTATTGCTCCATAGGTCGGCCATAATTTTTTATACTTCTCTTTAATAATGTTTGTTATAGTCGATGCTGCTAGATGTGATGGAAAGATTCTAAACAACAAAATCTTGAGTTAGTATTGATTAAATAAAACTCAAATTTAAAATATAATATAAAATATAAACACTTACGATCCTCCATCAGGCCAAATGATAAGTTTGCCTTGATGATATCTAATTTTTAATGGTGCATTTCTCAAGATACACTCCCTCCTTCTTTGCTCCTCAGAAGCACTGGTATCTCCATGAGCACTAATATCTCCATGAGCACTAGTATCTTCATGAGCACTGGTATCTCCATGAGCACTAGTATCTCCATGATCATCTTCATAAGGGATGAGTAATGAATGAGGCATGCTAGATTTGCATGGCTCCATATACTGCAAAGGCACATCTATGGAAGGCATAGGAAAATGTGTGGGGTGAGTGGTGCTAGGTCCACCTGGTTTCAAATAGGATTTATATCCAGGAGATCTAATAAATGATGGCGCAGACATGGGTGGGAATAAAGAAAAAGGAGGAGTGGATAGTAATCCAGTGAAAGATCCAGAATAGGGTGAAGTAGTATGCACATGAGGCATAGTAGAATGTTTAGGAAATGTTTTGTACCCCAAAATTTGCCCTCCCATATTTATCAATAAATTTTAAGTGAGGTCCTCAAATTGCTCAAGGAAGTCCAAGGGTTGACCAGACAAACTCTCTCCTAAGGCAGTCTATCTCAAATTAGGGTTTCAGTTTGCATCAAGATGTTTGGATCCAAAGGGTCCCAAATGCTCACCATTGTCCTAATATGTTCTCAAGGTCATCCATGTCAAGTTTCAAGCCTTGCAGAGGAAATTTTCTCAGTCAATTGCTCAAAAGCCTAAAAATCGTTTGTGCTAGGGCAAAAGTCAACTGTGTCCCACATACAGTCAAACCTCAAGATTTTTGGTCAACATTCTCATTTTTAAGTATTATTCATCATTTGATAAAGGTATTATCATGATTCCTCAAGGATTTCTCACAATTCATCAAAACCCAAAAGTTGTTAAATTAGGGTTTTGTAGAAAAAGTCAACTCAACTTTGACCAACCATAACTTTCACATACTTTATCAAAAATGACCCATCCAAAGCTCATTTTGAAGAGGATGTAATTACACACAATCCTTATTCAGCTCCCAAAATCAAAATATGCACTCACAAGAAGATATGAATTTGGACATTATAGGTCATTTTGAAAAGTCAACAAAAACACCTTTTTTGTCAAAGCTTCATACATGAACATGGAAGACTCAATTGAGATGAGACCAAAAGGGTTGCTTAGAGGATATCCTAAGCTTTCTAAAAAGTCCAAGAACACATCTCTAGGGTCAAAATTGAAGGAGTTATGTATTGGCAAAGTTGACCTTTTTTGCAAAATTGCAAAAAGTAAAATGTTTCTCGAATTGCAATTTTTGTCAAATGGGCCCAACCTTTTATGCTTGCATTGAGTTTGTAACATGACCCACGACCCATGATCCTTCCCATTTGTCATTCTTTTATTTTTGTCATTTATTTTGATTTTATTTCAATTAAATCAAATAAAATCAAAATAAAATCATGAAAATATCAAAAACTAATCAAAGCTTGAGATTTTGTGCATGTTTAGGTCTACTATACAGCTTGAAGTGAGATCAAATCGTGCAAGCTTCATTTGGACACAAAAAGATTGAGTTTTGCTTGATTTAGAAAGATTTGCACAAAGAATCAAATCATGAATCAATGATCTTAATTGAAAAGGATTTGAAGCAAATTTGTAACCTAATTCCTTCTAGGGTACATAAGGAAGATGTTCATATCAGAAACAAAGGGATTATAGGCGTGCAAAGGTGAAAGCAACTTTCAAAAAAATCAAGAAAAGTTGTAAACTGATTTTCCAGTTCCAGGCTTCCTCAAGTCATTCCAGTCACACAAATCGTTTGCTGGACGTTCTAGGATCCTATTCCAATCACTAACAAGCCTCATAACATCCAAAAATGCACTGTACAATTTGTTAGAACATAGTTTGATTCTACAACCCTTAATTAGAGTTTTGATGATAACAAAATACAAGAATAAATAAATTCAAAGATATATATATATATATATATAGAACAAATATGCTCTTAAAATTATGTTTTGTGTTTACAGAAGTTCTGATGGAATCTGCATCAGAAGCATCAGAAGATAAGTAATACATCAGCATCAGAAGATAACATGTGCTACACGCTGAAGCTACCAGATCATACGCTGAAGCTTGATGAACAGAATTTGCGCATAAAACACTCTAACTCTGATCAAGATCCTTACCAAGTCATCAGCACTCAGAAGCGTCAACATCAGTTAAAGCAAAGAACACTCTGATTATCTTAAAGAAGACTCTGAAGCGTTACTAAGTATTCAAGACAGATTAATTGCTAACGTCTCTCTTCAAGACAAGATCTTCTCAAAAAGGAAAGAACGTTATTATCATTGAAAGTGATTTATGGATAATAACGTATCTTTGTCTTGGCTATATAAACAAGTCTGTGTGAGAAAAGAAAAGGTTAATAAACATGCACGCACTCATACAATTTGCTAAGCCTTCAAACCACGCTCATTCAAACGCATTAGCAATCCAGTTTCATTCTAAGCTTAAATTTGTGTATTATCACAGTTGTGGTATACTGTTTTATTAGAAAACATCAAACACATTATTGTTCAATTATTTGTAAAGAGATTTCCTTGAGATAAACCGGTTTGTGGTTATACTCAAGAAGGCTTTAACAGTTGTTAAAGTGACTGTGTAATCCTTTGATTATAGTGGATTAAGACCTCGTTGGAGAGAGGCAAAATCACCTTGACGGGTGGACTGGAGTAGTTTGAGATCAAACGAACCAGGATAAATATACAGTGTTGTTTAAGCTTTTGTTTTAAGTTTTACAATTCAACCCCCCTTCTTGTGTTTTTCACATCTTCAATTGGAATCAGAGTGCCTGGTTCTGAGCTTATAACACTTAACCGTGTTAGTACAAGATCCAGCGTCAGAAAAACACAATGGCAGGACCAAATCAAAACATCAACAATGACAACAATGAAGAAAGAGACAGATTCAGTGGCAAACCTCCAATCTTTGATGGAGAGAACTTTGACTAATGGAAGACAGAATTGGGAGTTTCTTTCTGGCCCATGATGCTGATCTGTGGGACATGGTGACTGATGGATACACGCACCCAGTGGATGGAAGTGGTCAGAAGATTGACAGGAAAACAATGTCTGATCAACAAAAGCGTGATTTCAGAAATCATCACAAGGCCAGAACAATTCTTCTCAATGCCATCTCTTATTCAGAATATTAAAAGATATCAAACAGAGACACTGCAAAGAATATGTTTGACTCTCTGAGAATGACGCATGAAGGCAACATTCAAGTCAAAGAAACCAAAGCCCTTGCACTCATTCAGAAGTATGAGGCATTCAAGATGGAAGAAAGTAAATCAATAGAGACTATGTTTTCAAGATTTCAAATTCTTGTTGCTGGTCTAAAAGTTCTTGACAAAGGGTATTCCACTGCTGATCACGTTAAGAAGATCATCAGAAGCTTGCCAAAACAGTGGAGGCCAATGGTCACAGCGCTTAAGCTAGCAAAGGATCTCAACAAAATCTCTCTGGAGGAACTTGTCAGCTCCCTCAGAAGTCACGAGATAGAGCTAGAAGTAGATGAACCTCAAAAGCAAGGTAAGCCATTAGCTTTAAAATCTAACAGAAAATCTGACTCCAAAGTTTTGCAGGCTATGGAAGAAACCTCTGATGGGTCCTCATCAGAAGAAGATGAACTGTCTCTCCTCTCCAGAAGGGTGAACCAATTATAGAAGCAGAGGCAAAAGAAGTTCAGGAATCCAAGAAGATCAGAAAATCAGAATGAATCTTTCTCCAGATACAGAAGGTCAGAATCCTCCTCTGGACACAGAAGATCTGAAGGCTCTTCAGGAAACAGAAAGCCAAAAAACAAAGACATCATCTGCTATGAATGTAACGATCAAGGGCACTACAAAAGTGATTGACCAAAGCTTCAAAAGAAAAAGCCTAAAAAGAAGTTTGGCAAGGAAAAGAAGAAAAGTCTCATGGCTACATGGGATGATTCTGACACAACTGAAGCTGACTCAGAATCAGATGATGAAAGAGCAAACATAGCTCTCGTGGCAAACATAACACAAGACAGTGAAGCTTCTGAGTCAGACTCTGAATCAGATACAGAAGAGGTATTCCCTGACTTTGCTATAAACTTTACTAAGGCTGAATTAGTTGAAAGCCTTAATGAAATTCTGGAAAGATATCAGCAGATCAGAGTCAAATTCAGAAACCTGAAAAGGAATCTTGCTTCTGACTCTGATAAAACTGAGAGTCTCAAATTGGAGAATTCTGAGTTAAAAGATAAAATTTCAAAATTAGAAAATCTATTGCAAAACTCTCAGAAGGAAACAATCCCTGAAACTCCCAGCAATGCTGATGAGATCATCAAGGAGTATGATCACAGCTTTCAGAAGTTTCTTGCTAAAAACATAGACATAAGCAAAATGGCTTCAATGATCTATGGATTTAGCAGAAATGGCAGAAAAGGGATAGGATATCAAGGTAAGGTACCTACACCAAAGAATGCCATGGATTTAGTTATAAAACATACTCCACTTGATTCACACTTTATATATGGGCACACACATGACATAAAATATACTAGTAGTGATTACTCTGTCAAACCAAAATTCAATCAGAGTTTTGGCAAAACTAACAAATCAGGACCCAAGAAAATATGGGTACCTAAAGATAAAATAATACATGTGGCAGATATCTTTAGCAGCAAAGCAAAAGCACCAGTCATGGTACCTGGACTCTGGCGGCTCACGACACATGACGGGAAGAAGGCATATGTTCCAAAACCTGGAACTTAAGCCTGGAAGCCACGTAGGTTTTGAGGCAATCAGAGAGGAAAGATCATTGGCTCTGGAACTGTAGGTAATGGAAATCTTCCCTCTATAAGTAATGTTTTATTAGTAGATGGATTAATGCATAACCTGTTATCCATAAGTCAATTAAGTGATAACGGTTATGATATAATCTTCAATCAAAATTCATGCAAAGTTGTTAGTCATAAAGATGGGACTATCCTATTTAATGGAAAGAGGAGAAACAACATTTATAAAATAAAACTTTCTGAACAAAAAAGTCATAATGTAAAGTGTCTTCTGTCTGTTAACAACGAGCAATGGATATGGCACAGAAGATTGGGACATGTTAGTATGAGAAGAATATCTCAGATTAACAAACTCAATCTGGTCAGAGGACTTCCTAACCTGAAGTTCAATTCAGATGCTCTGTGTGAAGCATGTCAGAAAGGCAAGTTTGCAAAACCAGCTTTCAAATCCAAAAACGTTGTTTCTACCTCCAAGCCATTAGAACTTCTGCATATTGACTTATTTGGACCAGTTAAAACTGCTTCAGTCAGTGGCAAAAAGTATGGGTTAGTAATCGTAGATGACTATAGCAGATGGACATGGGTAAAGTTCTTAAGGCACAAGGACGAGTCACACTCTGTGTTTGTTACCTTCTGCAACCAAGTTCAGAATGAAAAGGATCTTAGAATCGTCAAAGTAAAAAGTGATCATGGTGGAGAATTTGAAAACAAAGATTTTGAGTTATTCTTTAATGACAAAGGCATTCTGCATGATTTCTCTTATCCTAGAACTCCCCGGCAAAATGGAGTTGTAGAACGAAAGAACAGAACATTGCAAGAAATGGCCAGAACCATGATCAACGAGACTAACGTTGTTAAGATCTTCTGGGCAGAGGCAATAAACACAGTGTGTTACATTTAGAATGGAATCTCCATAAGACCTATTCTGGAAAAGACTCCATATGAATTGTGGAAGAACAGAAAGCCCAACATTTCTTATTTTCACCCATTTGGTTGTACATGTTTCATTTTGAATACAAAAAATTATTTGAACAAGTTTGACTCTAAAGCACAAAAGTGTATTATGTTAGGATACTCTGAACGCTCAAGAGGGTACATAGTATACAATACAGAAACACAGATTGTGGAAGAATCGATCAGTGTTTGTTTTGATGATAAGCTTGACTCTCAAAATTCAAAGCAGAATGAATTACTTGCAGGTATGGAAGTTGAATTCACAGGTACTGAAGACAAATCATCAGAAGCTCTCAACAGAGACACTCCCTCAACATCAGAAAGAGTCACTGCAAGCAATCCAGCACCTTCTGTTGATCAACTCCAGAAAAGACCATCCAGAAGTAGCATGGATCACCCAGAAGAAACAATCCTAGGAAGAAAGGAAGATCCAATCAGAACAAGATCTAGCTTCAGAAACTCTGAAGAATCCCTCATGGGACTTGTTTCTCTAATTAAACCAACAACCATTGATGAAGCACTTCTGGACAATGACTGGATTCTAGCAATGCAAGAGGAGCTAAATCAATTCACAAGAAATTACGTATGGGATCTAGTTCCTAAACCAAAAGGATTCAACGTCATTGGAACAAAATGGGTGTTCAGAAAAAAACTGAATGAACAAGGTGAAGTCATCAGAAACAAAGCACGACTGGTAGCACAAGGTTATAGTCAGCAAGAGGGGATAGACTATACAGAAACCTTTGCTCCAGTCGCCAGGTTAGAATCTATCAGACTCTTAATTTCATTTGCTGTTAATAAAGGCATCACTCTGTATCAGATGGATGTTAAGAGTGCATTCTTAAATGGCTATATAGAAGAAGAGGTATATGTGCACCAACCCCCTGGTTTTGAAAGTTCCAAAAATATAGAATATGTTTTCAAACTAAAGAAGTCACTCTATGGTCTGAAACAAGCTCCCAAAGCTTGGTATGAAAGACTAAGTAACTTCCTGTTAGAAAAGGAATTCAACAGAGGGAAAGTGGACACAACCTTGTTCTGTAAGACAGTTAAGAATGACACTTTAGTATGTCAGATTTATGTTGATGACATCATATTTGGATCTACTAAACCTTCTCTGGGAAGAAAGTTTGCTAAGTGTATGCAGGCAGAATTTGAGATGAGCCTAATGGGGGAACTAAAATTCTTTCTGGGCATTCAGATTAATCAAACCCCAGAAGGAACTTACATTCATCAGAGCAAATATGTCAGAGAACTTCTGAAGAAATTTGATCTCTCAAAATGTAAGCCATCAAAGATTCCAATGCATCCCACGTGCATTCATGAAAGAGAAGAGGTAAGTAAAAAGGTAGAACAGAAGGTCTACAGAGGTATGATTGGTTCTCTTCTCTATCTGACGGCTTCAAGGCCTGACATTTTATTCAGTGTATGCATTTGTGCTAGATTCCAATCAGATCCTAGAGAATCTCACTTAACAGCAGTTAAGCGAATTTTCAAGTATCTGAAAGGTACTACTAATTTGGGTTTGTTTTATAGAAAATCAAGTGATTACAGCTTAGTAGGATACTGTGATGTTGATTTTGCTGGAGACAGAGTAGAACGTAAAAGCACTTCTGGAAGCTGCCAGTTTCTGGGAGAAAATATGATCTCATGGTCCAGCAAAAGACAATCCACAATTGCTCTATCAACAGTAAAAGCTGAATACATAGCAGCAGCTGGATGCAGTACACAAATGCTCTGGATGAAAAGTCAACTTGAGGACTTCCAGATATTTGAGAGTAACATTCCTATCCTCTGTGACAATACTTCTTCTATTTGTCTTAGTAAAAATCCAATTTTTCATTCTAGGGCTAAGCATATAGAAATAAAACATCATTTTATTAGGGACTATATTCAGAAAGGGATTTTAAATTTTAAATTTATTAACACAGACCATCAATGGGCTGATATTTTTACAAAACCTCTTTCTGAAGATAGGTTCAACTTCATTCTGAAACATCTCAGCATGAAGCTCTGCCCAGAATAAAATTGTTTTAATTCCATATATTAACCTTCAGAACTTTGTTTATTTTTCTGTGAACTACTGATGAATCTTTCTTCAGATCTTTAGAAGTACAGATTGTATCAGAATCTATCCATGAAGATCTGAGCGCTTCATTTCAAGGATAGAAATGTGTTGTTCACTCAAGCAAACAAGTGTCATCCAGTCATCAGCTATTTTCTGATGCTGAACATGCGTTCACGTTTCTGAAAAGGCAAAAGCACTGATTGGATGCATTGAGACACATGTCATGGGTAACCGTTCCAAATATCTTTCTAAATCCCCTAAAATCAGCTACCATTAAATGCTAATAATCATTATTAATTTCTCTCTCTTGCCGTTTATGTTTTCAAAATTGTTTAGAAATCTATTTAAACACACTTCACACCATTTACACTCTTTTACCTCCACTTTCATTTTCTCTCAAACTTACTGATTTCAGTTTTCATACTTTCTCAAAACCCTTTCAATCTTTTTCACAAAAACCTTCGTGTGAACATGGCTTCTTCCAGCATTCCTACTTCAGGTTCCCAGAAAACAGGTTCATCTGAGCAATACGAAGAACCTTACAGAACGCTTCTCACTCCAATCAAAAATCTTGAAGTTTTGTCAGAATTGATCGTGGATTTCAACAGCCTTCAAGAGAATGGGTTTAATCTATCTGAAGAGGTTAAAGCTCAAGGCTGAGAAAAGTATTTTGACCGTCTGGTGGGTCCAACATTTCCTATTCTGGTAAAGGAATTTTGGATTCAAGCTTCTTCTTCAAATCATCAAGTTACGTCTTACATCATGGGGAAGAAGATTGTTATTA
Source organism: Vicia faba (assembly GCA_948472305.1). NCBI lineage: Eukaryota > Viridiplantae > Streptophyta > Magnoliopsida > Fabales > Fabaceae > Vicia > Vicia faba. The sequence goes on from OX451738.1 coordinate 460,330,423, forward strand.
CTGAGGACCTGATTGCAAGACTCATAGGCTACAGTGGTGGTGGTGTTCGCTGCATTGACATGGCAGAAAGGTGCGTTGATGCTGCCCTAATTGCAAGGGAAATTTTCACTCTGGGGCTTCCCTCCAGCAAGATAAGGGATTTAAAAGACAAACACAGAATTTGGGCCAAGATCATTCTGGGGTGCATCAATCACGGGAAGCCTACTAGCTCTCCTGACTACATTAATATTGATCATCAATTTCTGATCTATTTCATCTCTCAGAAGGTCAAGGTGAATCTGGCTCATCTTCTATTCAACCATCTGAAGACAAGTGTCAAGGAAACAAGATAAGAGGAACGAACAAAAAGGGATTGGATACCCCTTGGAAGACTGATATCAGATATTCTAACAGAGAATAAGCTGATTGATCACCTTACAGAGGCTCAGGAAATCAGCTCTTTGGAAGCTGTTGTTGGCAAACAGTTGAATGCTAAGAATCTGAAGAAGATGAAGTTGATTGAGAATATCAAGAAGGAACCCAACGTCACTCCTTTTGCAGCTATCTCTAGCAGAAGAGTCCCTCTGGATAACTTCCCTCTGTTCTCAGAGATTGATTCTAAACCAGATATAATACTCAGATATCTGGATGCTTGCAAGGCTGATGGTACAACACCAAATCTGAATATTCAAGATCTTCAGCAGAAGGCTCCAGAAGTTGTGCTGAAGAAAACCAAGAAAAGGAAAGTTGCAGCAGAAGGATCCTCCCAGCAGACTCCTAAAAAGAGAGGTAATCCTTCTTCTGTAACTGTTTTAAATTCAATTGTTGTATCAACATCCATCCCAATTCCCAATCAACCTGAAAACCCGACACCACAAACTTTTTATGATTTTGACCTTGACTTTGACCTCTCTGAATCATTAACTCTAAGAAGATCTCACTCACAACCTCAAAATCCAAACATTGTTGAAACCCAACAAGAACTTGAAAAAGTTCTTTCTGATATAGACCAACACACTTCTGCTCCCATTCCAGAAAATCCAAATCCTGAAACCACCACAGAACCACAACCAGAAATTCCCATCTCACCACAACCAGAAATTCCACTCTCTCCAGAACCAGAAATCCCACTACCTTCATCTCCTCAACCAGAAATTAATCCACCTTCTCCACAACCTGAACCATCTCACCCAGAAGTTCAAACTTCTGAGGCTCAACCCTCTGAATCCCTTGAACCAGAACCTCTGGCCATTCATTTGCCCTGTGGCACCATTGTGAATTTTCCCCAACTTCCCTCTTCACCAGAATTAACTCCACCAAATTCCCCATCAAGTCCAATCATAATTCCTGACTCTCCCACTCCCTCACCAAAGAGAAATCCAGAAGACAACATCAAGACTGTTATTGACTTAACAGTTTTTGAACGTCTTGCTGCCATCAACCACAAAACTGCTATCCCAAAACCAAAACATCCAGATGTTGGTACCAGCATATTGAACTTTGAAACAGAAGTACAGCAGTGGATCACTTCTATGAAAAAAGCTAGTCTTGAGCTGGTTGATCCTGCTGCATCAGACTACCTTTGGACAAAATTCAGAAGATGGGTATGCTCTGAAACTTTTAAGTTGCAAGAACAGAGCTACGGACAAGCTCAACAGAACTTCAGCAATCTGCTAAAAGAAATTGAAGGTCCAGTTCTAAGCAAGCTGCTTAAAGAAGAAGTTCTCCCTCTGGGCTTTGCTCCTTGGTCTGAATACCGTCCAGCATCCAAAGCTCAATCTGATACTCAAGAGCAGATGGTTCTTGCTGAAGCACTGGGTCAAGAAAAAGTTATTGCAGAAAGCTCTGAGAAGCATCCTGTTTCTGAAGATCCTCAAGCTTCCTCCATTGACAGGTAGACTCTTGAAGACCTGAAAAGATCTGATATGTTGATGCAGGAAAGAATGGATAAGCAGGACAACAAAATTAATGCAATAGCAAACATGTTAAGCCAGCAACAGGAAACCAACACCCAAATCAAGAGCATGTTGGAGGCTTTGTTCACACGTCTTCCTCCCCCTTCTTAGAATTTCCTTGTTTTTATAACTTGTTTATTTGTAATATTCGTACATTACTGCTATTTTGAACTTATCATTGCTTCTGTTTTTCAATATAAATGCTTTTTGACTCTGATTATTCGTGCTTTTTGATAACTGACAAAAAGGGGGAGAAAGAATGATATTTTTCAAGAACGGATTACTGAGACATAAGTCTCAAACATTCTGATCTATTTGAATTTCTTTCCTTTGAAAAGCTTGAACAGGTACAAAATTCTGACGAAAGATACAGTAAAGTACAGTAAAGTTCGGATGCTCAAAGACTCATGGAATTAAAGGGAAGTAATCAACTCAGGGGGAGTTTTCTCCTCTTAGCTCTGATACCTTTTATTCTTTATTTTTAATTGAAAAAATCTGGTTTTTGTCATCATCAAAAAGGGGGAGATTGTTAGAACATAGTTTAATTCTACAACCCTTAATTAGAGTTTTGATGATAACAAAATACAAGAATAAATAAATTCAAAGATATATATATATATATAGAACAAATATGCTCTTAAAATTATGTTTTGTGTTTACAGAAGTTCTGATGGAATCTGCATCAGAAGCATTAGAAGATAAGTAATACGTCAGCATCAGAAGATAACATGTGCTACACGCTGAAGCTACCAGATCATACGCTGAAGCTTGATGAACAGAATCTGCGCATAAAACACTCTGACTCTGATCAAGATCCTTACCAAGTCATCAGCACTCAGAAGCATCAGCATCAGTTAAAGCAAAGAACACTCTGATTATCATAAAGAAGACTCTGAAGCGTTACTAAGTATTCAAGACAGATTAATTGCTAACGGCTCTCTTTAAGACAAGATCTTCTCAAAAAGGAAAGAACGTTATTATCATTGAAAGTGTTTTATGGACAACAACGTATCTTTGCCTTGGCTATATAAACAAGTCTGTGTGAGAAAAGAAAAGGTTAATAAACACGCACGCACTCATACAATTTGCTAAGCCTTCAAACCACGCTCATTCAAACGCATTAGCAATCCAGTTTCATTCTAAGCTTAAATTTGTGTATTATCACAGTTGTGGTATACTGTTTTATTAGAAAACATCAAACACGTTATTGTTCAATTATTTGTAAATATATTTCCTTGAGATAAACCGGTTTGTGGTTATACTCAAGAAGGCTTTAACAGTTATTAAAGTGACTGTGTAATCCTTTGATTATAGTGGATTAAGACCTCGTTGGAGAGAGGCGAAATCACCTTGACGGGTGGACTGGAGTAGTTTGAGATCAAACGAACCAGGATAAAAATACAGTGTTGTTTAAGCTTTTGTTTTAAGTTTTACAATTCAACCCCCCCCCCCCCCCCCCCCCTTCTTGTGTTTTTCACATCTTCACAATTGGCCATGGATAAGGGTACCATGATGCTCGTGAGGATGCCACGAGTTGATTCGTACCGTTGCTTTGCATTTATCACGCTTATATAGGATTTTGGAGAAGTCCAGGGTTATACCTACACCCCTTAACCGTAGGTAAAATTTACAGAACTTTTAGCAACGGTGGGAGGAAGAAGAAGGGTAGCGTGGCACTCCCTGATTTGCCCATTCAAAATTTCGCGCGTTTTGTTAATTATTATTTTGTTTTTCCATATAATGTTTATTTTTTGTTCCATGTACAAAAAGCCAAGCCAGCTCAGATGGTCATCATGCATTGGGATAACGCCTAAGGGCCTGGGTTCGATCCCTAGGTCCCCATATTTTCCTTATGTTTATTTTCTTTGCATAATCAGGCGCGCTAGCATCCAAGGCATCCACCATACGCCCTTAATATCCAACCAATTTGATCATCAAGGGCCATATCTAAAGCTTCCCAATGAAGGTCCATTATACGCCCAGTCAAGCCAGCAACACAGGATCTGGAAAGTCAACAGGGCCAGGCGCTTTAGGGCCCAGAATTGCAAGTCTTACCCCCCTGTTTGCTAGCATACCACCAGGCCTATTCTATTTCTTTTCTAATTTCCTTTATTTAATTTCTTTTATTTAATTATTTTCTAACCACAAAACTAATTTCTTTTTTCATAAAAAAATCATAAAATCAATTTCACCAATTTAGAATTTAGGTTTTATTTTATTTTATCAAGTTTAATTTTATATTAGTTTTAATTTAGGTTTAATTCTAACTTTTTTTGTAAATAAGTAAAATCAAATTAGAAAAAAATTAGGGTTATCATGTGATTTAATTTTTATTTCTTTTCTCAATAAATACAAAATACAAAAACTAGGTTGATTTAATTATTTTTCTTAATTTAAATTAATTAGTAATTAGGTTTGTATTTATTCAATTAAAACCTTATTTTCTCAAAACAATCAAAAAAACCACAAAAATTGATTTTTCTTTCAATTAGGTTTAGACGGGGTCAAAACCCTAATTTCTATCGTTCTTAATTCATTGCGCGCGTTTTATTATTTTTGCGATATTAATGTAACTGCTTACGGTATGTAATAGTTTTAATTAGGATTTCCTTTTTATTTATCATTTTACTGGTTTTTTGGCTATGTAATTAATCCCCCTCCCCGAAGCCTTGTAATAGTGTAGTTTATTTCTCGCATTTTAATTCCCGCAAATATTAACTGTTAGATGTATGTTAATAGGATTGTATGGCAAGAATGCATGATAATTTAAAATGTTTAGCAAACCCTAATATGCAAAGATAATAACTGAAATCAAATCACTCGCACATGCGCACTCTTAGGGTATACTCTCACTTCGGTTGCCTTCGGTAAACGATCATTAAGTATAGGGTATCTTAGTGGTTACCCTCTTGTCTAAACAAAGATCAAACGTCCCATTCAGAAATGTTGCCTCAGAAATGTTGCCTCGGAAAGGTTGCCTCAGAAATGTTGCCTCGAATGTGATCTTAAGACTCTAGGGTTATTACTAAGACGTTCTAACATTGCTTTAGTGATTGTACGTCCCTTACACCAAACACCAAACACTTTTTCAAACAAAGTTTTCAAAAACAACTTCGTAACACTCTTGAAGACAGAAGCAAGGGTTAAAATGAAGTAAAACAAAAACTTTTCAAAACAAACACACACAAGCAATTTTTAAAATGATGAGCAAGTACCTAAGAGCCCGTAGAAAACTATGGATAGAAAGGGTGATAATACCTTCCCTTTCTATAATCTACCCCCGTACTCAAAATCTCAAAAAAGGAATTTTTCTGTGCTTTTGTCCTTTCCAGTTGGATAAAATAAAAGTCAGTGGCGACTCTTGCTTACCGCGACATTTTGCAAACACAAATGCAAAATGCAAACCAGCATTTTCCAAAATAGTCGGTTCTGCCACCGTATCACAGAACTGGCGACTCTACTGGGGATAAGAAAGTGGGGTATACCTTAGGATTAATTCATCATAAATTGCTTCTCTTTTTTGTTTTGGTTGCTTTACTATTAAAGGGTTTTGTATTGAGAGTTACTATAGATCCTAACACGGATCTGGGGGACACCTTTTAGGTAAGTAGCAATAAACTGTGAGAGAATTGTACGGTGTAGACCGATGCGGTTGAAGCAGTAGCTACGTTGATGTGGCACATTGGTTGGTACCGGTATCCCTTATGGAGAAACGAGGAGAATACGGGGCTGCTACGTGTGTTGTTAAGCATCAACTGACCTTAGAACACTTAATAGACCAACTTGGCCATTAGGAAGTAGTGAGATAGCCGACCTCGGTGTAAAGCTGAGAATTGGTTGTTAGTCGATGCTACATTCATTGAGACCATACTCTCGAGATAGTTCTGACTACAAGAAAAGATTGCGTGAGATGAAACCATGACCGATGGAGGATGGTTAGTGATATTGAGAACCTCTAGAACCCGGTTACTTTTGCTAGGACATGTTGAAACCAACTGAACTTCAAGATGATAATACCTTTGACCCCATGCAAGCCTTAAACTTAAGGGCTTTTGTGTGACTTGTTTGCCTTTTCCATGTCTGTTATCTGCTATACCTGTGGTGTTTTTATCATGACATCATGCATCATAACATAGCATGCATATTTCATTATACTAACCATTTCAAAAACCGAGGGGATTTATCTTTGTTCTGTTTTGCAGATTATGGCTTCCATGCGCAGAAACACCATCCGAGTTAACTTTGTGCAAATACCTACTCAACTCAAAGATTTAGCCTCGAGAGTTTCTAAGACTTCTTCCTTCAATAAGAGACATGGTCAGCTTCTTAGCTTGGTTACCTCAAAGTTTGATGAGCAGATGATGAGTGTGCTTTTCCAGTTCTTCGATCCTGTGCATCATTGCTTCACTTTCCCAGATTATCAGCTGGTTCCCACTTTGGAAGAGTTTTCTCACTTATTGGGCATATCCATCCTTGAGCAGATGCCCTTCACAGGTTTGAAAGAGGCTCCTAGACCATAAGACATTGTCTCAGCTTTGCATCTGAAAAGGGTTGATGTAGTATCCAATTGGGAAACACGAAGCGGGGTTGAAGGTTTCCTATCCAAGTTTCAGATAGATTAAGCTCAACTATTCTGGGATAATTTGGACTTTCAGGCTTTCGAAGACATCTTGACTCTCCTTATCTACGGTTTAGTCCTCTTCTCGAATCCAGATTCTTTTGTGGATGTGAATGCGGTTAAGATCTTCCTTTCTCACAATCCTATGCCTACTCTTCTGGGTGATATCTTGCATGCCCTCTATACTCGTACTATGCAAATAAGAGGGACTCTTATGTGTTGTATGTCGTTGTTGTCGAGGTGGTTTATTTCGCACCTCCCTAAGTCCGTGTTGAAGAATGAAGAAGGTTTGGGATGGTCTTACAGGATAATGTCCCTTGTCCATACAGACATTCTTTGGAGTTCTAAGGCTATGGAAAGAACTGCTGTCATTGATCGATGTGGGGGATACCCTAATGTCTCGTATCTTGGAATCAGAGGGGGTATAACCTACAGTCCTTGTTTAGCTTTGCGACAATTCGGTCGTGCTCAGAGAGACGGTCCCCATGAGTTACTTCTTACAGATATTGCATTTGACTACAAGGAAGACATTGACGAGCATCGTCGGAGGTTTATACGAGCTTGGGGCAAGGTGAACAGATCTAACCCCCAAGAGCTAGGACCAAGGACTTCTCTCCCTATGCAGCCTTATCTCCAGTGGGTCTGAGCCCGTGCCCAGAAGCTTGGTATGCCCTATGAAGCTGTGTTACCAGTGATTATGGATCCCACCAACAAAGAGGGCATTCCTTATACAGTCCTTTATCCTTACATGCCCACTGATCCTAGGGCATTGAAGAGATCCTGGATTCAGCTGAAAGAGGAGAGGGATACCTACCGAGAAAAGTACCATGAGCAAGAAAGGAAGATCTTGAAGCTCACCAGGCAGCTCGAGAATGAAAGAACGATCAATGACTATGTCAGCATAAAGGGGAAGCGTCCATGGGATTTCTGATTTTTCTTTTCTAGTTTAGATTTGTTTTCCATTTATTTCTTTGTAAAGGCATTGTTGAACCTTTTTACCAGTTAATCTAATAAAGTTTTTTATTTTTTGGTTTGCAAATTTAAATCTCCCAATGTCTTTGAAATCATTACATACGCATCCCATTATCATGCACACCATTACAGGTACCATTACGAGTTTCTCATCTTCTTCGCTGTTTATTTCAGCACTAAATGTCTTCCGATCAAGCTATCAAAGATCTCCAGGCACAAAATGCCCAATTCCAAGAGATGTTGTTAAGCTTGGCTAAAGGGCAAGAGGATTTGAAAGCTCTCATTCTGAAAGAGAAAGAGATGAAGAAGAAGAAAAAGAAGGTCGTTCTTCTGAGTATGGGCAAAAGGTTTGGGGATAGGTTGAAACAGCAAGCTGATCTGTCCTTTTCATCCAAGGAAGGGGAGAACCAAGAAGAAGAAAAGAGCCCCAGTCCTGCAGTTTCTGATAATGATACAGATTATGATGAGGAACAATATCCCCCTGTTGAGGATAGGTACAAGCAGTTAGAAGACCGTATGAGTGCTATGGAGATTCAGAAGATCCCTGGTTGGATTTCGGAGAGCTGGGATTGGTATTGGGAGTGGTGATCCCTCATAAGTTAAAAGCTCTGGTTTTTGCCAAGTATGATGGAGTATCATGTTCGAAACTTCATCTCCGCTCGTACGTCCGGAAAATTCAACCCCACACTGCTGATAGAAATTTGTGGGTACACTTCTTTCAAGATAGTTTGTCAGGGACTCAACTTGAATGGTTTTATCAGTTGGAAGGAGCTAATGTCCGAAATTGGGAAGACCTTGCTGCTGCTTTTTACAAGCAGTATCAGTATAACGCCGACCTTGCTCCCACTTGTACTCAACTTTGGGGTATGTCAATGGGTGCAGGTGAAGGTTTTAAGGACTATGCTCAAAAGTGGAGAGACCTGGCTGGAAGAGTCCAACCCCCTTTGTTTGGCCGGGAGTTGGTTGACATGTTTCTAGGGACGCTATCTGGTCCATTTTTCAATCATCTGATCGGCAGTTTGTCATCTGGGTTTACTGAGTTGATTTTGACTGGAGAGAGAGTAGAAGTTGGTATTCGAAGTGGTAAGATACATAAGGATACTTCATCAAGTGCAGTAAAGAAGCCTTTCACTGGTAAGAAAGAAGCTAGTGCAGTCTACAGCCCGAGGGGCCAAAGCAGACCTGAACACCGTCAAGCAGTGAATGCGGTAGTGATATCAAGACCCACAGTTGCTCCATAATGCAACAATCAACAAACGGTGGAAAGACCACAGAGACAGTATGCTCGGCTCAATATGACCTTGTCTCAAATTCTACCACAATTATTGAAGACCAACCTGGTAACTCTGAGGGAAGCCCCGAAGAATCCCAACACCACATCTTCGCTATATAACCCGAATGCCCGCTGCGCCTATCACTCTGATGGCCCAGGTCATGATACAAACAACTGTTGGGCCTTGAAGAATAAGGTGCAAGACTTGATCGAAGCCAAAGAGATTGAGTTTGACACTCCGGAGAAGCCCAACGTCATAACTGCTTCTATGCCCAAACATGGTCATGGAGTGAATGCTGTGGACAATGATTTAATTGTGACCTCCGTGGAAGAAATTTATACTCCTTTGATGACAGTTAAGAAGAATCTATTATTGGCCGGTTTATTTCCGGGTTATGGCGAAGATTGCCACGTATGTTCAAATCTGCCTGCTGGTTGCCATTTATTGAAATTAGGTGTTCAGCGTCTAATGGATAACAAAGAGATCATGTTCGAAAAGACTATGATTCTGTTGGTTCCAATTGAAGAAGTTGCCATCATAACCATTTCCGCCAATCCTTCCAAGGCTTCCTCGAGAAAGCCTGTTAGGATTACACCTGTTCCAAGAGTTACTTCGTTAATATATATTGTCCCTGGTCCTATCCCATACACTTCGGATAAGGCTGTCCCTTGGCACTATGGTGTCGATGTGTATTACCATGGAGTTAAGCAAGACTTAAAGAGTGAGGAAGCTGATATCAGCAACATTGTCGGGGCTAGCAAGGTCACCAGAAGCGGAAGACTCTTTTCTCCCGAGATTTCCCCTCCGACTGTTCACAAACTTGTGGTTATTCCACCTGATAGTACATCAGCTACTGTCCCGATTCCTGATCCAGTTATCACCCCTGTCGCCGAGCCATCTGGCACTCGGGGCAAAGAAATCACAAGTGAGCCTGCCCGAATGGAGGAACCTAAAAAGATCATTATAGAAACCTCTAAGTAAGAGATAGAAGAAATTTTGAAGATTATCAAGAAGAGCGACTACAACGTAGTCGAGCAGCTGGGGCAGACCCCGTCAAAAATCTCCATGTTGTCCTTGTTAATGTGTTCTGAAGCCCATGAAAAGGCTTTAATTGCTTTCCTCAAAAATGTGCATGTGCCGCAGGAAACTTCTGCCGATCAATTCAAATATTGTGTAGCTAGTTTGACTGCCGACAACGGGTTGGGTTTCTCAGATGCAGATATGACAGCTAAAGGAAGAAATCACAATGATGCGCTGCACGTCTCGATCGAGTGCGGGGGCACTACCATGGCTCATGTACTTGTGGACACTGGGTCCTCATTAAATGTTTTGCCAAACAAAGCATTATACCATCTGGACTGTGAAGGTTTGATCTTAAAGCCGAGCAATATTGTGGTCAGGGCTTTCGACGGGTCCAAAAGGATGGTGCACAGGGAGGTGGACGTCCCTATTAAAGTTGGCTCTCAGACTTTTGCATCTACTTTCTACGTGATGGATATCCGCCTATTATATTCTTGCTTGCTAGGTCGCCCTTGGATTCATAAGGCTGGGGCAGTGACTTCCACGCTCCACCAAATGTTGAAATATCCAGTGAAGGGGAAGATTGTCACGGTACAAGGTGAAGAAGAGTATATGGTGAGTCATCTCAATTCCTTTCGCTATGTGGAGATGGATGGGGAGTTCATCGAAACCCCGTGCCAGAACTTTGAAGAGGTCCCCCATACTTTGGCGTCAACTGAAGTTGCTACTGACAAACCTCCGATGAAGATGGCTTTCCTCAAGGATGCCAGGGCTGTAATTGAAAAAGGTGGGTGTGCAAATTGGGGTCAGCTCCCTGATTTCACGCACAAAACTGACAAATTTGGTTTGGGCTTTACTACAGGGGCTCAAAGGGCTATTAGGCGCACGCAGATTGGAAGAAATCCTCTGCATATCAGTAATCAGGGAGTGAATGCAATTGAGGACAGTGAAGAAGATTCAGATATCGACAGTTGGATCTACCCTACAACCAATGGTGGATTAAACAACTAGACGGCGAAGGACTTCATACCTGTTTCTTTTATTCCACAGTAATTGACTTTTGTTTTGAGATGTGTAATAAACAGTTTGAAACTTTACGGCCCGGTGCCTTTCCCGAGGCACCTTGGCTTTGCTTGTGAGGGCTTATCATTTGTCATTTTCATATATCATCAATAAAGCATTGGACGTTTTCTTGCATTTGCGCTCCTTGTTTTTCTTTTTTCCTCGCACTTTATCAAAACAGCTATTGTCTTACACACACTCACGTATCATAATGCAGATCCATATTCACTCTGGATCCCATTGATAACAACTCTACTATTGTCAGTTATGACTTCGAAAATCCAATCAACCAAGCTGAGGACGAATGTGAGGATGATTGTGAGGTGCCTGGGGAACTTGCTAGACTGTTACTATAGGAATAAAGGGCCATACAGCCTCATGAGGAGCCAGTTGAATCAGTAAATTTGGGTACCGAGGAAAATAGGAAAGAGGTCAAGATAGGTGCGAATATGGAGCCTAGTGTCAAACAACAGTTGATACAGATGCTACGCGACTATGTTGAGATCTCCGCCTGGTCCTATGAAGATATGCCCGATTTAGATACTGACATTGTGGTACACCGCCTGCCGACTGAAGAAGACTGTCCTCCGGTAAAGCAGAAGGTTCGCTGTATGCGCCCCGAGATGTCGGAGAAAATCAAAGCTGAGGTCATGAAATAGTTTGACGCCGGATTTCTAGCTGTTACTTCTTATCCGCAGTGGGTTGCCAACGTGGTTTCGGTGCCTAAGAAAGATGGTAATGTACGGATGTGTGTGGACTATAAAGATCTAAACAGGGCAAGCCCCAAGGATGATTTCCCGCTTCCTCATATCAACGTTCTGGTTGACAACACCGCGCAGAATAAGATCTTCTCCTTTATGGATGGTTTTTCTGGTTACAATCAAATCAAGATGTCTCCCGAGGACATGGAGAAGACAACTTTCGTTACACAGTGGGGCACCTTTTGTGACAAGGTAATGCCTTTCGGGTTGAAGAATGCTGGGGTAACTTATCAGCGCGCCATGGTCGCTTTGTTCCACGACATGATTCATCATGAGATTGAGGTTTATGTTGATGACATGATAGAAAGGTCCCAGACTGAGGAAGAACACCTTGACCATCTCCAGAAACTATTTGACAGGTTGAAGATGTACAAACTGAGGTTGAACCCGAACAAGTTCACCTTTGGGGTAAGGTCTGGTAAACTGCTGGGTTTCATTGTTAGTGATAAAGGTATTCAGGTGGATCCTGCAAAGGTGAAGGCTATACAGGAGATGTCGGCTCCTTGCACAGAAAAGGAAGTTAGAGGCTTTTTGGGACGGCTGAATTACATCGCCTGATTCATTTCACATCGGACTGCTACTTGTGATCCAATCTTCAAGCTGATGAAGAAAGATCAAGTAGTAAAATGGAATGATGAATGTCATACCTCTTTTGAAAGGATCAAAGAATATCTTCAAGAGCCACCAATTCTGATGCCTCCAGTTGAAGGAAGACCTTTGATCTTATACTTGACAGTACTGGATAGTTCAATGGGGTGTGTGATGGGGCAGCATGACGAGTCTGGCCGAAAAGAGCATGCTATTTACTACCTTAGCAAAACGTTTACCGACTGTGAGACTCGGTACTCACTGCTTGAGAAAACTTGCTGCACTTTGGCATGGGCTACTCGCCGGCTGAGACAGTATATGCTGACTCACACTACCCTATTGATATCAAAGATGGACCCAATCAAGTATATCTTTGAAAATCCTGCCTTGTCCGGAAGAATAGCAAGATGGAAGATGATCTTAACTGAGTATGACATCCAATACACCACCCAGAAAGCAATCAAGGGGAGTGTATCGGCGGATCATTTGGCGCATCAGGCCGTGGATGACTACCAATCCATGAATTTTGAGTTCCCAGATAAGAACATCATGTTGGTGACCGACTGTGAAGAACCTGGACCGGATGAAGGATCTGAGGAAGGATCCCGATGGTCTATGTATTTTGATGGAGCCTCAAATGCATTGGGTAATGGCATTGGCGCTGTGATCATATCTCCTGAGGGATGTCATGCTCTGTTCACCGCCCGATTATGTTTTAACTGCACCAACAATATGGTGGAGTATGAAGCGTGCACCATGTGTCTTCGAGCTGCTATTGACCTGAGGATTAAGTTCTTAAGCGTATTCGGAGATTCTGCTCTAGTGATCAGTTAGATCAAAGGAAAAAGGGATACGAAGCATCCAAATCTTATTCCTTACAAGGAGTATGTACTGACATTGCTCCCACACTTTGAGGAGATAACCTTTGAACATTTCCCGAGAGAAGAGAACCAGCTGGCGGACGCGCTAGCTACCATGTCTTCTATGTTCAAGGTCAGGTGGGACAATGAAGCTCCCCAGATTACCATTGAGAGGTTGGATGAACCCGTACATTCCTGTGACATCGAGACTGAAGAGGTAGCAGATAAACCCTGGTTTCATGAGGTAAAGAGGTATCTTGAGGCTCAAGAATACCCCGAGGGTGCATCTGTAAATGATAAGAAGTTCTTGAGAAGGTTCATTGTGAAGTTCTTCATCAGTAATGGTGTCCTTTATAAGCGTAACCATGATTCAACCTTATTGCGAGGTGTGGACAAGAGTGAGGCAAAAAGGATTAAGGTAGAGCTACATGAGGGTACCTTCGGAACACATTCCAGTGGATATACCATGGCAAAGAAAATTCTACGGGTAGGATATTATTGGTCCACTATGGAAGCCGATTGTTATCAGCATTCTCGAACCTGTCATAAATGCCAAGTCTATGCTGATAAGGTGCATGTACCTCCAGTTCCTCTAAATGTTTTGACAGCTCCTTGGCCTTTTGAAATGTGGGGCATTGACAACTCCGGTTTTTTCCAAGTATGATGGAGTATCTTGTCCGAAACTCCATCTCCGCTCGTACGTCCGGAAAATTCAACCCCACACTGTTGATAGAAATTTGTGGGTACACTTCTTTCAAGATAGTCTGTCAGGGACTCAACTTGAATGGTTTTATTAGTTGGAAGGAGCTAATGTCCGAAATTGGGAAGACCTTGTTGCTGCTTTTTACAAGCAGTATCAGTATAACGCCGACCTTGCTCCCACTCGTACTTAGCTTCAGGATATATTAATGGGTGCAGGTGAAGGTTTTAAGGACTATGCTCAAAAGTGGAGAGACCTGGCTGGAAGATTCCAACCCCCTTTGTCTGACAGGGAGTTGGTTGACATGTTTCTAGGGACGCTATCTGGTCCATTTTTCAATCATCTGATCGGCAGTTCATCATCTGGGTTTACTGAGTTGATTTTGACTGGAGAGAGGGTAGAAGTTGGTATTCGAAGTGGTAAGATACAGAAGGATACTTCATCAAGTGCAGTAAAGAAGCCTTTCACCGGTAAGAAAGAAGCTAGTGCAGTCTACGGCCCGAGGGGCCAAAGCAGACCTGAACACCGTCAAGTAGTGAATGCGGTAGTGATATCAAGACCCACAGTTGCTCCACAATGAAACAATCAACAAAGGGTGGAAAGACCACAGAGACAGTACGCTCGGCTCAATATGACCCTGTCTCAAATTCTACCACAATTATTGAAGACCAACCTGGTAACTCTGAGGGAAGCCCCGAAGAATCCCAACACCATATCTCCGCTATATAACCCGAATGCTTGCTACGCTTATCACTCTGATGGCCCAGGTCATGATACAAACAACTGTTGGGCCTTGAAGAATAAGGTGCAAGACTTGATCGAAGCCAAAGAGATTAAGTTTGACGCTCCGGAGAAGCCCAACGTCATAACTGCTCATATGCCCAAACATGGTCATGGAGTGAATGTTGTGGACAATGATTTATTTGTGACCTCCGTGGAAGAAATTTCTACTCATTTGATGACAGTTAAGAAGAATCTATTGTTGGCCGATTTATTTCCGGGCTGTGGCGAAGGTTGCCATGTGTGTTCAAATATGCCTGCAGGTTGCCATTTATTGAAATCAGGTGTTCAGCGTCTAATGGATAACAAAGAGATCATGTTCGAAAAGACTATGATTCTGTTGGTTCCAATTGAAGAAGTTGCCATCATAACCATTTCCGCCAATCCTTCCAAGGCTTCCTCGAGAAAGCCTGTTAGGATTACACTCGTTCCAATAGTTGCTCCGTTAATAATTACTGTCTTTGGTCCTATCCTATACACTTCAGATAAGGTTGTCCCTTGGCACTATGGTGCCGATGTGTATTACCATGGAGTTAAGAAAGACTTAAAGAGTGAGGAAGATGATATCAGCAACATTGTCGGGGCTATCAAGGTCACCAGAAGCAGAAGACTCTTTTCTCCCGAGATTTCCCCTCCGACTGTTCACAAACCTGTGGTTATTCCACCTGCTAGTACATCAGTTACTGTCCCGATTCCTGATCTAGTTATCACCCATGTCGCCGAGCCATCTGGCACTCGGGGCAAAGAAATCACAAGTGAGCCTGCCCGAACGGAGGCACCTAAGAAGATCATCATAGAAACCTCTAAGCAAGAGATAGAAGAAATTTTGAAGATTATCAAGAAGAGCAACTACAACGCAGTCGAGCAGCTGGGGCAGACCCCGTCAAAAATCTCCATGTTGTCCTTGTTATTGTGTTTTGAAACCCATGCAAAGGCTTTAATTTCTTTCCTCAAAACTGCGCATGTGCCGCAGGAAACTTCTGTCGATCAATTCAAAGACTGCGTAGCTAGTTTGACTGCCGACAACGGGTTGGGTTTCTCAGATGCAGATCTGACTGCTAAAGGAAGAAATCACAATGATGCGCTGCACGTCTCGATCGAGTGCAGGGGAACTACCATGGCCCATGTACTGGTGGACACCAGGTCCTCATTAAATGTTTTGCCAAAGAAAGCATTAGACCGTCTGGACTGTGAAGGTTTGATTTTAAAGTCGAGCAATATTGTGGTCAGGGCTTTCGACGGTTCAAAAAGGATGGTGCACGGGGAGGTGGACGTCCCTGTTAAAGTTGGCTCTCAGACTTTTGCATCTACTTTCTACGTGATGGATATCCGCCCATCACATTCTTGCTTGCTGGGTCTCCCTTGGATTCATAAGGTTGGGGCAGTGACTTCCATGCTCCACCAAATGTTGAAATATACAGTGAAGGGGAATATTGTCACGGTACAAGGTGAAGAAGAGTATATGGTGAGTCATCATAATTCCTTTTGCTATGTGGAGATGGATGGGGAGTTCATCGAAACCCCGTGCCAGAACTTTGAAGAGGTCCCCCTGACTTTAGCGTCAACTGAAGTTGCTACTGACAAACCTCCAATAAAGATGGCTTCTCTCAAGGATGTCAGGGCTATAATTGAAAAAGGTGGGTGTGCAAATTGGGGTCAGCTCCCTGTTTTAATGCAAATAGCATAGAAAATAATATATGCAATTTTTCATGAAAATAATTTATTTTATCATATAATAATATTTACATACAATAAATAATATTAAAAATATGGTAATAGAAATTAATAATAATAATGATAATTATAATTATTAATAATTAATAAAATATAAATAAAATACAGTATATAAAAAAGATATAAAAGAAATAAAAAAATAGTAATAATTTTGAACAAAACCTGGGGGGGGGGGTGCAATCCCAGTTAGGAAGTAAAAAACAGGGGGTCTATTTAAGAAACTTCCTGGGCCCAAGCATACTTCAAAACCAGGAGGGGGTGAATTGTTGTTGTGTTTAATAAAAAAATGGCATGGGGAGTGTGAAAATAAACGGGCCAGACCCAAACGCAATTTTGTAAATAAAAAAAAGGTCAGATGATTGTGTGTAGTGGGGAGCACAAGCTTATGGTGGACTCAGCCTCATGGTCGTCCACCGATGATCATGTGGATGAGATTTTAAGGCATATGCTAGTTACGATGATCGCACGCGCACAGGATAACATCAGCACTAACCAGTTTTTTGTTTTGCATTGTTACAATTTTCATTTTATTTGAGACCGTTCCTCTCTCTCTTGTGCAAAAACTTCTCCTCTCTTCCTCTTTCTAAACCCTAGCTTCTTCTCTTCACCTTCAAACGTCCTCTGTGGCGCTTCAACCCGGCACCCCTAATCGAAGCCCCATCAAGCAAACCCCAAATCAATCAAAGCAAAAGCTAAGTTTGCTCCCTCGCGATCTTCTGTTCTCGATGGTGTATGATTTGCTACTGACCTTGCTTTCTTCTTCTTGGTTTGCAGGTAATGGTGATCCACGATGGTGATAGTGAAGGTAGCTGTGGCGGCTCAAGGGAGACGGCGGTGATAGCGATTAGGGTTTTAGATCTTGAAACCCTAATCGCACCTTCTTCTTCTTCAGCAACAAATTGGATTTCTCATGTTCTCGTCTCCGCGTATTGGTATCGGTTTCTTCAAGCCCCCATTCTTCTTCAATCCTTCTCTTGTCTTTGTCTTCCCCTCTTCTTCTGTAAATCCCCCCGTAAATTCTCCCTTCTTCAGTATTTATAACCTTTAGGATTAGGGTTTTTGAGTTGTCAGTTAGAACTTTAGCTCAGATTAGGGAATTAGAGGAAAATTAGGGATTAGGGTTATGTTAACTGATTATGAGATTCACATATTTGATTCGATTTGTAAAGAAATTTGGTTTTGTATATCATTTAATCTTAGATTTGATTCTGTATAGATACTGTAATATTTTGATTTAGTTAAAGATTTGAGATTTGCTGTAATTTCTTGTTTGAATCTTCTATAATATGCAAGTTTGGATTCAGTTTTGGACTTTTAGATTTCTACAGTGATTGTTAGCAAAAAAGAAAGGTTGGATCTGTTCAATCTCTACAGTGTGTGTTACTAGAGCACGGGCCCCTTAAGCTGCAGTAAAATATTATAGGCCCATTAATCCATTACAGCAAACATATTCCTTTTGAGAAAACTGGGCCTGATTCAGACAGTATATTGCAGTTTAGAGGCAATATACTGATCTGAGGAGATACATTGCGGATTAGAGGCAATGTAATGGGTTTTGCAGGTATGTTGCGGCTTAGAGGCAACATGATAAGTTTTGAAAATACATTGCGGCTTGGAGGTAATGTAATGGGTTTTTGCGAATACGTTGCTGCTTAGAGGCAACATACTGAGTTTGTAAGGAGTCCATCACTGCAGGAAGATTTAGGTGATGGGCTGAATGTGTCAAGGCATGAAGGCTGAAGTGACGGGTTGAATCGTAAGAGAAGCATTGCATTGGTTGACCCTTAGATAGTTGAATCGAGGGTGAAATTATTTGTCTGTTTGCTAGGTGATACATGTGTATGCATGCGTATTGAATGTTTTATGTATGCGACATGTATGATGTTCGACATTGATATGGAACCCTGAATGTATTGAATATTGAAATGTATAAGGTATGTATGCTTGAGATATGCGAAATGTTTGCATGTATGAAATGTGCGTAAGATGCGTATATGCCTCGAAATGTTATAAACACCATTTCTGGAATTCTCTCCTTTAAACCAATGGCTTAGAGTTACCAATTCTTGGTGTTGCATGTCGTGTCTTCGTTGCATTGTTGAACTTGAATATGGTGGACCAAGTCGGCCAAAGTTGAACATTAATTTTGTATTGTGGGCGCAGACGTAAACGTAGACGTAGATGATAGCCTATGTGTAAATTTGTATACAGGCGTAGACGTAGACGTAGGTAATGGCATATGTGTAGATTTATATGTCGGTGTAGACATATGCATGTGGTCTCTGTAAGCGCGTACATAAACATAGACGTATGTAGATTTGTAGGTTGTAGGTGCAAGCGTAAGCATAGATGTATGTAGATTCGTACGTTTTAGGCACAGGCGTAAGTGTATGTAGACTCGCATGTCGCAGGAATAGTCGCAGGCACAGGCGCAAGCGTAGACATGTGTAGAATTGGCAGGAGTACACTTGTGCGTGGATGCATGTACGGACGTAGACTTTGTGGCGTAGGCATAGGCGCTGACATGGACGTAGACTTTGCATAGGGACGTAGGCATAGACTTGGTATTGTTGAGGGCAAGCATAGGCGCGGGTGCGAACGTAGTCTTTTTTTTTACATCGCGAGCATAGACATAGGCGTAGACATGGACACATGTATGGAATTTGTATTGTAGACGTAGGAATATGTGCTTGGACGCATGTGCGGATGTAGACTTCGTGTTGCAAGTGCGGGCATAGGTGCAGACATGTGTATGGACATAGACT
This sequence comes from Vicia faba, assembly GCA_948472305.1. Taxonomy (NCBI): domain Eukaryota; kingdom Viridiplantae; phylum Streptophyta; class Magnoliopsida; order Fabales; family Fabaceae; genus Vicia; species Vicia faba. The sequence continues at coordinate 460,349,491 of OX451738.1, forward strand.
TTTTGCATCATGAGCATGGATATGCATTGATACAGGCGTAGACCTGTGTATGGATGTAGACGTAGATATGTATGGATACGAGCGTAGACATGCGTAGGTTTTCAAGACGTAGGAGTAGCCATGTGCGTGGACGTAGACGTGGATTTTCTTTTGATATCTTTCTAACCAAAATAGTTTTTGATGTTTTGTCAAATGCTTTTATTTTGTTAATTCCCCGAAATGATTTCAAGACAATATTCACAAGTAATGATCGTAATATTTTGCAAACAAGTCTGAGAAAAGAAAAATGCAATTTGAAAAATGCAATGGAAGCAAGTGTTCCATTAATATGCCTCTGAATAGGCGAGAGTATAAGATGCAATTCCTAGAACGAGGTAATTACAGAAAGTTTTAAAAAACTGTAAATGGCAATAAAAAATGATAATTGCTACTGTTGTGCCCCAATATCCTTTTAATGATCTTATCTCCTTTGCTTCTGAGTTGAATAATTCAGATCTATCTCTCCTTTCATGGTTCTTAGTCGCAGTTCATAGATCGCAGTATTTTTGTTCTTTATTTCTTTGTATGGAATGATCCCTAATTTTTGCCTGGATTGACCTTTCGGGTTTTCAATCCACCGGAATAATTTTTTTGTTATATGCCCCTAATTTTTGCCTGGATCGCCCTTTAGGGTTTTCCATCCACCGGGGCGCTCCTTTTTGCCTAAGTCGCCTGTTTAAGGTTCGATCTTAGCGAGCTTTTTATACGTAGTGTTTTTGATTGCGTCTGAATTTTCCAGATGTGATAGTTATTCCCCATCCATTGTTGTGGAGATAAGACCACCACCAGAGAATGTTATTTTGACTACGTACAGACTTTCGTAATTGGGGGTCCGTTTTCCACGTGGGTCGAGGCAGAGTAGCAGAATCTTCTCGAGTTTTAGACCATGTTGTGGTCCATCTTGTACAATACATCGTTACTCTAAAAGAATTCTGAGGCTAGTTCCTGTAGAGTTCATTTGTCGATGCTAGAGGCATTTTCTGGATGTCGTGAAATTAAGGCTTGTTATATTGTCATCTTTTAATAGCAAGGAATTGTGCGGGCTTTTCGAAGCGTCTATTTGTGATGCGCAGTTCGTGGTTTGACCAAGTTATTTTGAACACTGATGATATAGTTGTTAAGGTGTCTGTCATTTGATTCCCTTTTCGTGGGACGTGACTGAAAATGATTTTTTGCAAATTCCGCAGTCAGTATTAAAACATGATCCCGGTATGGAACCCGTTTTGGATGCTTAATATCCCATTCGCCGTTGACTTGGTTTGTGGCTTGTGAGAATTCTTTGGAGAAGTAAAAATTGACCATATATCGTGCCCCAGTGTATTTGAAGCTTCATTGAACGTGGATACCCGACGTGCCCCTGGCTTGGGTTCTTCGTCAGATCTTGGTATTTCGTAGTTGTTTATTTTTACGGCACTATCTGTATTCGACTTTGGCCTATTTCCGTAGATATGCGCAATAACTCGATCAGCTTCTTTGTGGCTCCCCTGTTAACATTGCCCCTTAGCTTGGTTTCTTCCAGGTCTTCCCTTGTACTCAGATTAATGGTCTTGATAGCCTCTAGATACGGTTGCGTATTATTATATTTTCTTTTTATTTTTTATATCTCCCTCGTTGTTTTCTCATAGAGTTCAAGATATTTATCATCTTCCTCTTTAGCTTGGTTGATAGGAGCATCAAAATTATATCGGATCACAGCAATAGCATTATCGGTGGTTTTGGGCATGAATTTGCACCTTTATTATGTTTTGGTGCAACTTCAGAATTTGAATATTCGAAAATGCATATGCAGCGAATGTATTGCCATTTTAAAATTAAAATATAAAAGCAAGAGAAATACATGGATCTTGATTGTAAAAAAAATATAACTTTTATTAATCACGGATATTGTCTGAAACAAAACAGGGAAACCCTTACAAGCAACCCCTATGTCTCGGCTTAACACAGGTTCTTTCGAAAACAAGAAAAACTAATTAGGAAAGAAAAGGATCTCAGGAATCTCCACGACCGTCCATCTTTTGATTTCTCTTCCTGGGGTGCATTCTCAGATGAATTCAGTTGTCCCTTTGGTGTTGGCTTTGTTGAATATCTTCGCCACATGTCCCCCATGCACTACTCCATTGTTGACAGAGGTCTCTTGAATCGGAGGAGAGTGTGATTCGTCCTTCAGAGTAGCTTTGTACTTTTCTTCAGGGTATTGTCTGAACTGGACTATCCCCTGGTCCCTTAGCCTTTGTAGAGCTCTTTCGAGAGCTTCATTGTGTCCTAGTGTTTACCGTGGGAATTGGTAAACAACCGCTGATCTTCCAAAAGGTTACTTATTTGGTGACTCGCAGGATCGATCAGATTGATCCTAAGACATGGTTGATTTTGGGGTTTTGACTAAGTTTGGTAATGGTTAAATGACAAGAAAATAAAGAAGCTTTATGTAAATTGCATGAAGAAGAAAACTTGACAGAATAAAGAAAAGCTTGAAATGAAAGGCTTCGACTGGAAAAGTAAAGGAGAAAGCAAGTAAAGTTTCTGGAAAATAAATGACTTTGATTAATTAAAGTGGTGTTTCACACATACATTCTCAACAATTCTTTCTCTCACGCTGGGTACTCGAATCTATATGAGTAACTTGTATATAATTGTGAACACACGCGAAAAACTGTGTGAACTACTAATATTTATACTAAACATATCCCAAGTAACCGTCGGGCAGTTACGCTGCTTCGAGATGACTCCACTTGGCACGTTCACAGCGTTCGACGCTCCAGATCTTGGCACGTTGCACTTGGTAACCGCTGGGAACCGTTTTCCCTCCAAACGTTTGAATCTCAAACCGTTCCACTCTGAGCAATCGAACACCTTCGTCGAAAAGCACCTTCGACGTCGAAGGCAACAAGATTCTTCCTTGGAAGAATTTCTCTAAGTACATTGCCATCTTCTGATGGGCATTTCGACAGACCCAGCTGGTCGAAACCATCCTTCAGCTTTAATGGCTGATATTAAAAAAAACAAGGGTGTCGAATTTAGGAGCCAACAAATTGCCCCCCAAGAATGCCTTATTTCGACTCTGAAAAGAAAAAGGCATTCTTTGAAATTCCATTCGACACCTGTCTTTTCATTCTTAGCCACAAATTAAACTGTGCACTTTTTGTCTTCTACCAACCACTGACAATCCCAAGAAAAAAGCCATCATTTCATCCATACCTAAGACGTCACCTCAGTACGGCGTGCAGCGTGCCCAATGTCTTTTCACAAATTGTCATCATGACAATTTCCCAAAAACGAGGGCGCACGCTGCACCCTTTCATTTTTGCAGAACGGCTATGTCAACAGGGGGACGCCACGTGTCCCACTATCTCCTGCAACATTAAATGGCCTCGAATTTGGGGATTTCCCAACCACTATAAATAGCGCTAAGTACCCATTGTGGGACTTTTTCACGCTATTCTGCCTTCAAACTTGCAAACACCTTGTTCTTCACTTCATCTTCAACCTTAACATCAACAATGGCCTCAGGTTCCTCTACCGCTCCTAGTTCTAACATCCCTTCCAGAAATGCTAAACCCAAGATCTTCTCAACTGTCCCCATAGTTACCCCTACAGGCCAACGAAGGGTTCCTGAACCCCTAGAAACTGCTGAACGTGAAGCTTATTCACACCAACTCATGATTCCGGTTGGATACTCCAACCAAATCTTCGCCATGTCTGGCCCGCTAGCCCCATGCATCGATGAAGCCATGAAGATCAAAAGCTTCTTTCCAGTGCTTGAAAATATCAAACCTGTTGGGTGCTCTAAAAAGATGCAGAGGACAACGAAGATCCCGCTAAGGAGAAGATAGATCTTCGCTTCTTCAATAGGGGTGTTAGGGCTTTCAGGTCTAGCCCTAGCCTCACTCCTGACTACAGTGCTTGGCTAGAAAAAATGGAAAAAAGCCAGGCTTCGATCTGGAAGGACTTGGGGATATACGACCTAGTTATGCTGTCGAAGACGGGTCTTAACTACTCCCCTGAGATGCTGATAGCCTCCTTGCTTTTCTGGGATTACACTCATTTCACTTTCCACCTTCCTTGTGGAATGCTAACACCCACACTTTTCGACGTGGCTGCCATCACTGGCCTTCGACCCACTGGGGATTATTTCGACCCAGAGGAAATGTCGGAGGATCAGATTGGATTCTCAGCTACGAAACCCACCTATACCACCTATATCAACCATTACCATGATAAGTCGACAGCCACTGTGTCGGATGTAGAGCATATCGCGTTTCTAGCCCTATGGCTGTCACGCTTTGTGTTCTGCACAAAGTCTTTACAGGTGACAAAGAAGATGGTCACCCTCGCCACCCAACTCCACCATGGCCAAAATATTTGTTTGGCAGAATTAATCTTGGCGAATCTGTACGAGTCGATCAGCAGCGGAGCGACTCTGTTGAAGATCATCGAGAATAGAGCCAGTTTGCTGCTTGCAGGACCTTTTTGGCTACTTCAGCTGTGGCTCAATGCCACTTTCGAGTCTTTCTTACCTCAGAAGACTCAAATAAATGAGCAAGCTCCGGAGATAGCAAATAGGCGCATCGAAGGCACCAAATTAGCTCTACTGACCCCGATTGAAGATGGGTTGGAGCTTCAATAGACTTTTGCAAACTTCGTCTTAATGTTTGCAAGAAGAAAAGAATTTGCTTCGACCATGGCTCCCTTCGCTCGACCAAAGGTTGGTCCAGAATGGTTCACGAGGCCCCATCCTAAGTCGTCAGGTGACCCTCAAGTCGAAGAACACACAATAATGTGGGAAGCATTTCTTACACCTAGAATAATGCCCCTGCGCTTTAAAAGCTCCAAGACTCACTTGAGCTTGATCGTGTATCAACCAAACTTGGTCTCTCGACAGTTTGGTATCATTCAAACACTTCCTTCTCCTATTTTTCCCAGGGAGAAATCCATGTTATATTTTTGCAACGACTATACTGAAGATGCTGCCACCAAGCATATCGGCAGGTATGCTGGTCGAACAGTCCTTTCACTGTTCGATTATCAGCTTAACTTTCTCTGTTCACCATCCTTCGAAGACTGGTGGAAGAGTTACTACGCTGAAGAGTTCTTCGACGAGAAAGACTTTGTGGACGAACTTCAGAAGTCCTTCGTTCTAGTCCTGGACAAAATAAAGAAATGTAAGTTCACCTCCAAATTATTTTGTCTTTCCATTTCGACTGGTAGCCTGTTAATTATAATTTGTCTTCTTTCAGTTGTTCGAAAGCCTGCAGCCAAGAAAGCTGCAGAAGGCCATCAGGGAGGAGGTCCCTTGACAAAACCTCCACCACCGGCGAAAACTATAGCACCGGCGAAAACTACAACAAGCCATCAGGGGGAAGGTCCTTCAAAAAAACCTTCAGCACCGGTAACCAGACTTTTATTATTTTCTTCTGGTTTTAACATTCTGACTTTCGATGTAGCGTTCTAAATCGAACTCTAATTGGTTTTCAGGCACCTTCACCCAAGAAACGACCTGCACTGACGGTCGAATCTGGGAGTGACGCAGAAGACGACTCTCCCCCCGCTCCTCTAAAGAGGCGAAAACTGAAGAAAGATGTTCCTTCTCCTGAGACTCGACCCACAATCAGAATAAAGGTTGCTGGGAGAAAACCCAGGCCACCTCCAGTAATTATTGAAGAGCCAACGGAGGAGGAACTAAATGTTTTGCCCAATAAACCCATCGAAAGCGACAATTCCAGCCCTGGGGCTAAAGTTCCTCTGCAGGTAATTTCTTTGACCTTTTTTAACTCAGGTGTCGATGCTCGCGTTCGATTGTGTCTCTTTCTAACCTAGAAGATTCTTCTTCTTCTTTTTCTATGAAACCACTGAAAGCTCAGCGCCAAAGACTTCTGAAACACTAGACTCTGCTGAACTCAGTAGGCCACAAGAGAAGGAATCGGCGAACGATGAAGCCAATGCTGAAACAGATGAAGCCAATGCTGAAACAGAAGAACAACAGCCAAAGGAGATTCAAGTGGTCGATCTGTCGGAGGAACAACATGACGAAGGGGATCATGCTGATGCTGGTACTGCTGAACTTCAGGTCGAAGATAGTCATGTCGATGCAGACGCTGCTCAACAGCTTCAACCCCAAGACAACGCTGCTGCAAAGGTTACCACCTCAACAAAGCATAGGTCCAAAGAAGACTTAGCACTCTTGAAGCAAACTGATCCCATTGGCTATCTGAATGCCATTATCGAGAGCAAGGGAAGTTCGTCTGATATTAGTCAGGAGGCTTCTACTCAGTCGGGGAAGTCCACTGAGACTTCTCCTCTCGATGAGGCTTTAACGAAGGTCAAGGCCCAGTTCTTCAAGAAAGATTTGATGAAAGCTTTGGAGGGGGACCCTACTGCTCCGTCGTGTTTGGGAGCTGTTTTGAATGCAGTAGACTTGCTAGCTGTGACTCCGGAGGTTTCGAGCTTTATCATGGAGTTATACTCCATTATTGATCAAGTCTCAGCAGACTATCAGCGACAGAGGGGCTTCAACAGCCAGCTCGAAGCGTTATATGGCAAAAGTTCTTCTGCCTGGACTGCTGTAGCAGAGACGACTTCTCGAATTGCAGAGTTGTCGAAGCAAAAGGCATCTAAGCAAGAAGAAATTGATGCCATAGATCGAGACAATGCTTCCATAAAGGCGCAAATCGAAGAGCTGGAGGCCAAGATGAACGCCAATACTAAATGCAAGGAGGAGCTTCTCTCAACTGTTTCAGACACCGAGAGTCAAGCTGAAATCACACAAGGCCTAGAGTTTACTGAGAAAGCTCAAGCCTTCGATGACCAAATTGCCAAGCTTGCCCAGGCGAATGCTTTGTGCAACAAAAGACTGGAGTTGCAGCAGGCTAAGTACCTTCGACTCAAAGACTCCATCCCCTTCTGATTGACTCAGCCCTTTAACCATGTATTGTAATGTGTATTTGACAATATTGCCATTTTGGCTAATTTATAAAATTTTCCATTTTGGCTTATTTATGGTTAATTTAGTCATTACTTGCTATTTTTTTGATCTCTTGGAGTATAGGTTTATACTTTTTCAAATATTTGCCATTTACTCTCAAGAGTCTTTTATCTTCACCTAACTCTTCGACTTCATAAGCTCCACCAGAAAAGGTTTGGATAATTCTGAATGGTCCTTCCCATTTGGGTGACCATTTCCCCATGCTTCGATCCCTTCGATCCATGGGAAGAATCACCTTCCAAACTAATTCTCCAGGCGAGAATGCCTTAGGTTTCACCTTTTTATTGTAAGAGTCTTCCACTCTTTTCTTCTGAAGCCTTGGTAAGTCGAGAGCGCGCAGTCTTTCTTCGTCTAAATCTACTAGTTCGTCTAACATCATATCCCAATAAACTTCAGAGGGGATATCATGGTGTCTCTGAACCCTTGCAAATTGAAGACAAATTTCTGCTGGCAACACTGCGTCATGACCAAAAGTTAGCCTATATGGTGTTGTACCTATGGCTTCTTTTGGGGACGTTCGACAGGCCCACAAGATCTGGTCTAACGTCTTATGCCAATTTTTTGGCTTCTTCCCAACATGCTTTTTTATCAAGCCAATCACTACTTTGTTCGCTGCTTCGACTTGACCGTTTGCCTGTGCATAATAAGGCGTCGATGTTAGGAGTTTAAAGCCTATTTCCTGAGCGAATTCCTGCATCTTTCGACCGGTGAAAACTGATCCTTGATCAGTAGTTATAGTTTCAGGGATTCCAAATCTAAAGATAATGTTCTTTTGAATAAATTCAATGACATTTTCTTGGTCTACATTGACTAAAGGAATAGCTTCGATCCACTTAGTAAAATAATCAATGCCTACCAATATATACTTCTGGCTCTTTGATGACACTGGTCGAATCTCTCCAATAAGGTCCAACGCCCATCCTCTAAAGGGCCAAGGTTTCACTATCGAGTGAAGTTCGCTTGCTGGTACATGTTGGATGCCTGTATGGACTTGACATTCTTGACAACCCTTGGCGAACTCGATACAATCTTTCAACATGGTGGGCCAGTATAGTCCTTGTCGAAACAACAACCATTTCATCTTATGGCCTACTTGGTGAGCCTCACATGCTCCAGCGTGCGTAATCGAAAGGGCTATGTATGCTTCAGTTTCACTTAAGCACTTTAGCAATACCCCTTCAGGCGTCTTTTTAAATAACTCATTACCCATGAGTACGTAACTCAACGCCCTATATTTTGTTTTTCGTTCTGTCGAAGCTACTGGATTTTGAAGATAATCCACAATGGGTTTCCTCCAATCTTACTCTGACAAATTGTCTATGAACAAAATTTCGAAGTTACTTTGATCAGCATACCCTAGTCTTGTCGATTCCAAGTCTGTTGGTGACAGACAAGTTGCTTTTATCTTTTCTCGAACTTCGATTGCTCTTTGTAATCTCGTTTTTGAAATTTTGTACCCAGATGCAATTTGTGCCAAATCGTTGGCTATTTGATTTTCCAATCTGGGTATATGTCGAATGTTGACCATTTCAAATTTTTTCAATAAACGATTTGCTATCACAAAGTACATAATGAGATTTTCTCTTATGCATTTATATTCTTTTGTGACTTGCTTAATGACTAACTCTGAGTCTCCCATTATTTCGACTCGAGTTGCCCCCAATTCCAACAATATCTCAAGGCCAGTAATTAGAGCTTCGTACTCAGCCTCATTGTTCGAACAAGTACCTGATATCTTGTACTTGAATGTTGTTGGAATTTTTTCTGGAGAAATAATCAAGACTCCTACTCCTGTTCCATCTTTATGGCTGGAACCATCGAAGTAGAATTTCCAAGGCTTTATCTCCACATAATTAATACTCTCAACTTGAATTGAGTGGTCGACTATAAAGTCTGCCACCACTTGTCCTTTCACTGCCTTAAGAGGCATAAAGGTCAAGGAGTATTCAGTTAATGCTAGTGCCCACTTGCCAATTCGACTGTGCAAGATGGGTTTCGACAACATGTACTTGAAAACATCAAAATGAGACGAAACATAAACTGGTTTTATATATTGTTTGAGCTTTGTACAAGAGAAATACAGACATAGGCACAATTTTTCAACTTCGCTATATCTAGTTTCTACATCGTTCAAAACTCTACTAAGATAGTAAATGGGTCTTTCGACTCCATTTTCATCTTCTTGGGCTAACATGCTTCCCAAAGTTTTGTCGGATGCAGCTATGTACAATCTCATACTCCTGTTGCTACAAGGAGGCACCAAAATAGGTGGCTTTGTGAGGTACCCTTTGATTTTGTCGAAGGCTTCTTGTTGCTCTTGCCCCCATTCGAATCCATCTTTGTTCAATCGAAGTAAGGGTGAAAAGGCTTGAGCTTTCCCACTTAGGTTAGATATGAATCTCCTTAAGAAATTTATCTTGCCTAACAGAGATTGCAGTTCCTTTTTGTTCGCTGGCGCTTTCGCTTCCAGAATTGCCTTCGTCTTGTTCTGATTGATTTCGATTCCTTTCTTGTGGACAACGAAGCCCAAGAAATCTCCAGTTTTTACACAGAATGCACACTTCAAAGGGTTCATCTTCAGACCATGTTCTCTCATTCTTTCGAATGATTGTCGAAGGTGGTCTATATGGTTCTTCCTGGAAACAGATTTTATAACAATGTCATCAATATATACTTGCATAAAAGTGTTAATAAAATCATGGAAGATAGAATTCATTGCTCGCTGATATGTTGCCCCAGCATTTTTTAAGCCAAAAGGCATCACTACCCATTCGTAAGTGCCTAAAGCCCCGGGGCATCAAAAAGCTGTTTTTGACAGATCTTCTTCAGCAATGAAAATTTGATTATATCCTGAATAACCATCGAGCATACTCAGGTACTCATAGCCAGCGGCAGAATCGACTAGCATTTCCGCCATAGGCATAGGATATTCATCTTTGGGTGTAGCAGCATTCAAATCTCTAAAATCTATGCACACCCTCAATGTACCATTTTTCTTAATCACTGGCACAATGTTTGCAATCCATTCGACATACCTCGTAACGCGTATGAATTTGCACTTCAGCAGTCTTTCGACTTCCGTTTTGATCTTCGACAGTATTTCTGGAGCGAAGCGTCTTGGACTTTGCTTGATTGGCTTCTTCCCAGGTTTGATTGGCAACTGAAGTTCTACCAATCCTCTGTCGAGACCAGGCATCTCGTCGTAATCCCATGCAAAACAGTCCTTGAACTCTTTTAACAATTGGATTACTTCCAACCTGAGTTCTGGGTCAATTTTTGCGCTAATGTAAGTTGGCTTTTTCTATAACCCTTCACCCAAGTTGATTTCTTCTAAAGGATCCTGCGCTAGCATCTTGATGTTATTCGCTAAGGGGTCCTTTTCGAATCCCAAAGGCTCATCGTCGTAGATGGCGTCGAGCCTTTGTTCCTGCATCCCTTCTGGCATGGTATCAGGAGGTTCCGGATTGAAGTCCTTTCCAGAACCTGTAGAAGATAACTGTTGATCATTGGCCTATGTGGCCATATATTTTACTTCGGCTTCGAGAGCCGTTATCATCTTTGTTTCGGCTACGTAAGCCGAAATTCGCTGCAAAGATTGTGACTCAGTCATTGTCACTGAATTCACTTCCCCAACTAGTTGGTTGGATATCAGTTAACCCACTAAAGTCAATGTGGGACAAGTCTTCTCTGTCCCATTGAAAACCATGCTCAGGGTGCAGGTATAGGGAACAAAAAGTATTTGGCGCTGGCGCCAAGTCGAAGTCAGGTGTTGGGCATGGCCCAATGTGAGCCAGGTTCTTGTCGAAGTCTGCCAGCCCTAGGTGATTTACTTCGCCCAGGTAATAGCTTTGGTCCGCTTCTATGTTTTCGACCATTCCATCAGGACGCCATAGCAGCAACCTCTGGTGCATTGATGATGGTACAGCTCCAACACCATGAATCCATTCACGGCCCAACAAAAGATTATAGTTAGGTTTGGCCGATATGACCATAAACATAGTTGGTCGAAGGATAGATCCCACTTTGATGTCCAGTTGGATCACACCCATAGTGGTCCCTATGCCGCCTTCATAATTCGACAGGACCATGTTGTGAGGCTTGATGTTCTCATCACTTTTGCCTATTTTTCTTAGCATAAAGTGAGGGATGATGTTGATGGTTGCCCCACAATCTACCAAGATTTTATTTACTGTGGTTTCTTCGAGTTTAGCCCTTATAAATAAAGGCTTGAGGTGATTTTTCATCGCCTCTGTAGGTGGCTCGAAGAACCCATTCTGCTCTTCAGTAGCGCCATTATCCATGACGAAATAGCACACTGGCCTATGCTTAGCCATTTCTTGCTCCACTTCCCAATCGCTTTTTTCGACCTCCACCTGGCGGTTGAACTCCCTGGGCAGAACTGAGACTGTGTTCACCATGATATCTAAGGTGTCATCCGACTCAGAACCATCATCGTTATCAACTTCACCCTGGTTAGGACAAACTAGCCTATTGGTTACTGGTTGTCTTTCCAGAGGTTTCCTTTGCTTTCTGAGGAACATTTGAACTGGATTCTGCCTTTGGTTCATTAGCAGCTTCCCTCTCAGCTTTTCGTCGCCTCTGGTATCTCCTCCATTGAGATCGAGACATGGGATTTTTCCCTTTGTAGTTGCTTGATACCTGTGTCACTTTAGGGGTAGCAACCTGAGGCTCTTTCTTATGTGTTAAAGACGAACCTCTTGGCACTTCGAAGGAGTGCCATCTTTCCTCGCTTGGTCTCTTTCGACCAGATGTTTTGTACCATGTATCTACTGGCACATTAGTCGGAGGCCTGAAAGTCAGTGGCCTCTTTTCTTGATTTGAACTCCTTTGGGGAGTTCTTCTGGGGTCATGTCGAGTATCAACACTCTCCCTTTTTCTATTTGTTGCTCTTACACCTTGAATATGTTCAGCAGCTTTTTTGTCGAAGATTGAACTGCATCGAGGACACAGCATCACTTCTGACTTCTTTTTCTGACATCTTTGTAGGAAATCTGCCAGATTTTCATTTTCCCGAGGGAAAGCAGTTTTGTTGGCTTGTTCTTGCCTCATGGCCTCCTCTGATGCTTTTGGTTCAGAGACTTCGACCATGTTGACATTCATGGTATCTTTGGTGGCAAGAGTCAACTGCTTCATCTGAATCTCCAAGTCCTCTGTCTGGCCTTGAACTGCAGCCAAGTGAGAACTGGGTTTTGGTCCAGATTTTTGAGCTCCAACTGTCTCCAGCTTTGGGCTTTCGACCGCCTTTTGGACCGCTTCAATTGTCTTTCTGGATAGATTCCCAGAAAAACTGCCAAAGATTGGCATGTTGACATGGTCCTTTGAGACTTCGACCATTGTGATTCCTGGCCTCTTCGACTGGCTTTTGGATGCCTCGATCACGTTCACCTCTGAAGGTTCAGCATAATGGGCTTCAGCCTACAACGGGTTAGAGTCCACAGTCATGGGGGTCTTGTCAGCAAACTTTAACCTCCCTTCTTCGATAGCGTCTTGCACAAGATTCCTGAAAAGAAAACATTGAGACGTTTTATGGCCCAGAAAATTATGATATTTACTAAAGCCTCTCTTCTTTCTTTGATCAAGAGGAGGCACTTTTACCCCTGGGGGTACTATCATTTGGCCATCTTTTACAAGTAAGTCAAAGATTTCATCACATTTTGTAATATCAAAACTATAAGTCTTTTTGGGGAACCTATCGTTGGTCCTTTCTGGACCAGTGGGATTTTTTCCACTTGAGGGGACTAACAGTTTGCAAGAGTATGGTGGCCCTTGTTTTAGTTTCGCTAAATCGACCTCGCCTTCTTCGACGGTTATAGTTTCATCGAAGGTTTCTGGATCTTCGTCATCCATCTCGACATACGCTATCCTCTCTCTTTTATGAGTTTTCGTTGCCTTGGCTTTCTCAGCTTTAAGGCGTTCTACCTGTCAAACTCTATCGGCCAATTAGGCCATGTCTCTCAGGTATTGAGTGTCTAACTTCTTCCTAATGGAATAATCTAAACCGCCTGTAGCTATTTCGACTAACTCATGTTCTGGCACTTGTGTAAAACATCTTGCTTTGAGCAACCTAAACCTATTTAGATATTCGTCTATAGGTTCAGTGAAACGTCTCTTTACACTGGCCAATTCTTTCAGGCTTATCTTGGTTTGTCCCATGTAGAATTGCTCATGGAACAATCTCTCCAACTGGGTCCAATGATGGATCGAATTGGGGGGGAGAGTTGTAAACCAAGTAAATGCGTTCTTTGTTAAAGAACTTGGGAAGTACTTAATCCTTAGGTTTTCGTTGTTTGAAATATCTCCTGCTTCGATCAAGTATCTCGCCACATGTTCGACAGTAGATTCTATCGTGTCCCCAGAGAATTTAGTGAACTTATGGACTTTACATCTAGGAGGTAAGTCTGTTTGTAACACGTACTCTGACAGTGGGGATGTGAAGTTGGGCCTACGAAAGCCCATGTTCATCCCATTTTGCGTCATGATTCTTTCGATCATGGTGCCAGATTATTTTCCAAACCCATATTCTGGTATTGGATATGCTGAACCACTTCGTCAGCATTTTGGTTTCTGTTAACTAACCTTACCTCTGGGGCTATAACCCTAGGTTCTTCGACAGGCTGCTCCAATCGTGCCCTAAGGTTTTCTTCGACAGGCTGCTGGACTTGGTTGATAGTGGTTTCTTCCTCTAAGAGTACACCTTGGTTTCCCCTTATTTGCGCCCTTTGGGGATGTCGAATAGGTTGGGGTACTCCAAAGAAATCAGCCAAACGCGTCATTTGCGTTGTCATCTGCTGATTCGATTGGGTGGTGTTTTGTATTAGAGGATTCAGCACTGTACTTAAAGTTTGTGCCAACATTTGAACCATATCATGGTTGCTTTCGTCCATTTGTTGCCTCAAGACTGTTGTCGAGGCATTTGTAAGGCCATGTGCTACTTGGGACGTTCCTCCTAAGAGTTGGGTCCTATTTTTGTTCGCCATACCTACTCCAGAGCCTTGGAGTGGCGAAGAGGCACTCACTAAAGGGTCTGAAAAAGTGGACGCAGCGTTCGTCAGGCTAGCCAATTCAGAAGTTGGCATGCCATAAAGTGGTTCTCGATTTTGACCGCCTGTCATAAATCCTGGGGGAACGTAAGGCCTTGTTCCTGGATTTCCCCTTGGTGGGGGAGTTCCTAAAGGCACTCTGGGGCCAGTGAACGGAGGTAATGGCCCCGTTGTTGTGACCGTTACTGCTGGTGTTGAACCAGCGGTTATCGCTTCACTTACGGTTGGGATAACCGTTGTTCCCACATTCGTTTGTGGGATTTCGTTATTGTTTGGCGGATTCGCCATCGCTTCTCTTCTTCTGGCAGTATTGGTATTGTTAGTGTATATTCTACCACTTCTCAATAACATGCAATACTTCTCGAAAAAGATGATATTTTGTATAAAAAGGTTAAACTTCAAAATCAACACAAGGTCCCACCAGGTGTGCCAATTTGTTTACCGTGGGAATTGGTAAATAACCGCTGATCTTCCAAAAGGTTACTTATTTGGTGACTCGCAGGATCGATCAGATTGATCCTAAGACATGGTTGATTTTGGGGTTTTGACTAAGTTTGGTAATGGTTAAATGACAAGAAAATAAAGAAGCTTTATGTAAATTGCATGAAGAAGAAAACTTGACAGAATAAAGAAAAGCTTGAAATGAAAGGCTTCGACTGGAAAAGTAAAGGAGAAAGCAAGTAAAGTTTCTGGAAAATAAATGACTTTGATTAATTAAAGTGGTGTTTCACACATACATTCTCAACAATTCTTTCTCTCACGTTGGGTACTCAAATCTATATGAGTAACTTGTATATAATTGTGAACACACCGAAAAACTGCGTGAACTACTAATATTTATACTAAACACATCCCAAGTAACCGCCGGGCAGTTACGCTGCTTCGAGATGACTCCACTTGGCACGTTCACAGCGTTCGACGCTCCAGATCTTGGCACGTTGCACTTGGTAACCGCTGGGAACCGTTTTCCCTCCAAACGTTTGAATCTCAAACCGTTCCACTCTGAGCAATCGAACACCTTCGTCGAAAAGCACCTTCGACGTCGAAGGCAACAAGATTCTTCCTTGGAAGAATTTCTCTAAGTACATTGCCATCTTCTGATGGGCATTTCGACAGACCCAGCTGGTCGAAACCATCCTTCAGCTTTAATGGCTGATATTAAAAAAAACAAGGGTGTCGAATTTAGGAGCCAACACCTAGCGGGGATCCGCATTATTGGTTGAAACCCTTCAGCTTCAGCGACCACAAGAACTCCAAAGGTCTAATTGTGTTGTGTTCAATATGGGGGACTAGACCATGAATCTTGGAAGTAAGGAGTAATAGTCAGTTTGGTTGAAGTCCTAGAAAGATTTGTGAGTCAAATTACACAACAAGTATAGAGTGGTGCATAGTTCAAGTCATCTAGTAGAAAAAGAAGAGTGGGAATCTTAAAGGTTTCCACCTGATTAATTCACCAGAATTCAGAAGCAGATTAAACTTTTAATATCGCAAGATTGGGTATTTGGCATGGAATAAGTATTGCAAGTAATTTCATGCAGTAGGGAAGAAACTGTAGTTTACGTTCACATACCACGTAGTTTATAAGCGAGGTGTTATATTGTCATCTCGGCTCATTGGACCGCCCAGAGCACCTCCAAGAAGTGGAATTATTTCAAGGAAGTATTCTGGAGAAATTTATTTTCCAATAGTTTGGAGGACATAGAGGCATTGATACTTAGCAACTTTGCCATGAGTCTATGGTAGTGGCGGGTATTTGGAAGGGATTGATGGCATGACTACTTAATCCAAACGAGTCATTTATGCACTAGACAAAGGGTAGAAGATAGACCGAGTATGCCAGTCTTAGAAGGAAGATCAGGTTAAGGGTAGTTCAGCAAAGATTCACTGTTAGTATGAGATCATTATGGAAATGTTGAGTTGCCCAAGGAACAAATGAAAGAGGTTTGAGTAGAGATAGAGAGAGAGAGAGAGAGAGAGAGAGAGAGAGAGAGAGAGATCAAGCAATTCATATTTAAAAAGTTCTGGTAGAATGGTTCTATATTTAAAGTTAAGAGGGTTACCATAAAAAGGAAGCAAATGCAGAGTGTGGGAGTAGTGTAAATCTTGTCATACAACCATCGCAATAGGATACATTTTGGAAAAATGCATAATGGGATCATTAAGATGTCATTGATTCTAAATTGGGGGCATGAAACTGATGATTGTTCATATACAAAAAAATTTATAGTATAAGGTGAAGAAGAGAAATCTATACCTTGGATCCAGAAAAGCATGTGTTAGTAGTGTCTTGGTCACAAGTATGTCTGCTTGATTATCTTGTGTCGTGATAGTTGTGGAGTATCACATCCCTTTATTTGAGCATGTAAGTTTTGTGTCCTGAGAGTCCAAGTATGTGGCAAGAAATCGAGAGTGATCCAAGCTTGGGTACGGAACTAAGTGTGGATCATAAAATGGACTACATCACATGGACTCGTGTGTAGTTGGCAAGAGTTTTTAGTTGGGAGTCGTTCTGATATGTAACCAATGTGTGATGAAGCGTATAGTGGATGTTAAGTTTAGAAGTGAATCTAAGTCTGTAAGTATGTAGGGATGTCAAGGCTCATCATTAGTGTGTATTATTTGGTTGTCAAGAGTAGGAGTCGCTGATTGAAATTTCTTTTATTGTTTACCTTCCTTAGTAGTGTTTGGGTTGTAAGATCATAGAACTGTGAATGCATTAGCCTATTAGATAGATGTTTTACATGATGTTAAAACTAGGGTAGTTTTAGCTTTTTTGTATATTAGACGGTTTCTCTGAGTCATTTTGTGCACCCTTGCATTAGAGATCTTAGAATACATCTATAACATGTTTGAAAAAGTTGTCAATAGGTATCATGCACTAAAAATCAATTTCTGCATAAAAATTAGTTGCATGTGTTGACACATTTGCGCTATGCGTTGACACATATGAATCAATAATAAAGTATGTAGGCTCTATAACTATGTGTAGACACATCCTTCATTTTAAGTCACCACATGTCATTATAAAACCTCTATGTGTCGACACATTTGTGTTTTGTGGCGACACATGTACTGTTGTTTTAAAGCATGTAACCTTTGTAACTTTATGTCGACACAATGACCTCATATAGGTCGACACATGTCATTACATATGACGACACATAACTTACATGTGTCGACACATGTGTTAAAATTTCTCAAAAATTGTTTTCCTTTTCAAACTTCTAGGTTTCCCTTTTGCCTCCAACTCACACACCTATATATACTTCATACATGCATCATTTTCAACTTGATAAAACTATAAACACATATTAATATTGCTCATCATCTTCAACCTTGCATTTATGCATACACATAAATAAAGTACACATAATAATTCATTGTTTGGGTGCCATCTAGACTTGGTTGATAATGTTAAATTTAGGTTGTTTGTAATCTAAGGTTAGGTTGAGAATCATAGGGGGTTTCATCAGGAAAAACCAAGTGTTGATCTCAGAGACCATTGTGGATTTGGGGGGTTATTTCAATAAAAAAACCGAGTTGGAGTTTTCGTGCAAGATCATTGGGATCTGAAGTTTTTGGAAAAGATTGAACAATTATGGATTCGACCAAGTGAAGAGCTTTGAAGATGGTGGTTCTTCCAAATGAGTAGTGTGAGACAGTGAATCACATTGGTAAATCTTGGTATCACAGTAACACGCAATTGGATTCAATTGAGTGAAATCTTTGAAGACATTGACTCTTGCAAAGGAGTAGTGTGAGACAGTGAATCAATTGGTGTTAACAGATGATTGGTCTAGCATAAAATCAAGGGGAGAGACATTACAAGAATCAACAACAAACTTAGGGTTTGTAGTTTTGGATTGCTTCAATTCTCGTGTAAAATGATATATTTGCATAGTAAGAAATTTATCTATATTCCAAAAAGAATTGGGGGAAGACATAGCCATAGAAAGGACGATTGGTAAACTTCCTAAACAAATCCTCATGTCTTTGATTGTGCAATTAATTCGTATAGACAAATCCTTTTATTGTTAAATTGTTTTGCTGATTACCTTACAATCTATTAGATTGTAAGAGGTATTTCATACCAACAAAGTTCAAAGGAAAGTCTGAAAAATTAAGTGTACACCAAGTGTTTGATAAATTACTTCACATAGTTTTATCAATTGCACACTGTGTTTGATAAACTATTTTAATTAGTTTTATCAATTGTTTCATTAGATATTGGTTGGCATTATAATTGTAAAATAATTACTTGAGAGCTTATTGTATTAAGATCTTATTATTATCATTTAACTGAGTTTGATAATTTACGCATAATGAGCCTCTAATAACCAGTTCGATTTGGACAATTTCTGATATAGGATATGTTCTGGACTGGCCCGATAGCTTGAATGGGCCCAGTCTAGACCTTTCCTTTAGTACGTCTGCACGCCCGTAACCTGAACCGCCCGCTATCCATCAGGCAATATCAATCATTTGGCCTCCCAAGCCAACATTGTCCTAGGATGACCAGCGAGCATCCTCTTAACCTGTCTGACATCAAGATCGTGTAGACCACCAGGAACCGGCCAAAGAGATGCCCGTAACTGGCCCCCTCCTCGGTACCAACGGCTAGTTACGGGCACATCTGCCCGATTTGACCAAGTCCTAGCAGTTACCTGATTTCACGGACCCGCATATCCAAGCGTGAAATTAGGAACCAATGGCCATGCGCCAGGGGCATTATATATACCCTCACACCTGTAAGGGCCTGGTATCGAATATTCACTATTCACCACCTAATACTTTGCTTGTATCTCCTTGTTCCCACTCTTACTTGATCGTCGAAGTGCCTTGCAGGTACAACCACCTTTTTCTCCTCGACATTACAGCCCGACTACAGATCATCTTCCAGCCACTTCTCAGGTTCTGATCAACCAGTAAGATCAGTGGCGCCATCTGTGGGAAACTGCTCCCCCCATCTTTCTTTCCTCGAAACTTAAGATCAAAGCAACTTTTCTAGATTTCTCTCAGTAATCATGGCCGGCCATGATGATCTTCATCTGCCCGGAAAGACTATTTTATCCCCTGCTTGCAAAGCCGGCGGAAGTTAGGAACATCCTCACCTCAAGGACGACCCGGGTTTCCGGGACGGACAGGCTGCGTCTCCAAATTCCACTGACCCCCGATGCGGTGACGACCAATTCTTGGACAAGGAACGATCCAAGAATTCCACTGAGGAACTGCCAGAAGTCATGTAACTAGTTCCCATCCCTCTCAACACCGACCCGGCCATGGAAGTACTGCTCGCTGCTATCAATCAGACCAACACCCTCATCCTACAACAGAATTAAAGGATAGGGGCCTGGAAGAACAGGCGATCAAGTTCTCCTCCTCGAAGAACCCGGCGATGAAACTCCCCCAGTATATCGCCACCCAAGAATGGCCTACCACCCAGAAAAGAGAGGCGTGGCATTTCTTCAAGAAACGCAACCGCACACCTCCTGCAAGAGACCAAGACTCCCCTTCATTCAAGAAGACGAAAGACAACCGAAAAATCAATCACGCTCGACTGCCTTCACTTGAGCCAAAGTAGAAACAGAGGAGCCCCTCCCCCCGATGAGACTGTGACGATCGACGGGGAAGAAACTATCACTCTCCTTCTCAATCTCCCACGAATAGTGAGGATGACGAACTTTGTGGCTCGCTATCGAGGGAGATTACTAAGGCTTCACGCCCTGTCGACCTGGAGAAGCTGCCTCCATTGGGAACCTACGACGGAACAACAGACCCTAACAAGCACATCGAGAACATCGACGCTCTCCTCGACTACCTAGGAGTCAGGGGAGCCATCAACTGCAGACTCTTCCCAACCACTCTCGGGAAGGGGGCGATATCGTGGTACAAGAGCCTCCCCAACAAATCCATCACCTCATGGAAGCAGCTCGGAAGGATATTTTCGACGCATTTCACTGGCTCCTGTTGACACCCGAAATCGGAGGCTTCGCTCGAAGCAATCATACAGGGCAGGGACGAGTCTCTACGGGTATATATTGAATGCTTCAACAAGGAAGCAATCCAAGTATCAACGACGGACAACATGAAGAAGTATCTCCTCAAGCACGGGCTTCGTCCCCGTAGTGACTTTGCCAAAGCTGTAGAAATTGAGACACCGGCCACGCTTGACTCCCTCCTCCTCAAGGCCCATGCGTACATAAAGTTCAAGGAGAAGGAAGCAGCTAACAGCACTAGAGAATCTAGGCACCGAGAGAGTGCCAAACCCTCAAAGAGCAACGAGCCCTCGACATCCCGTCGGGGAGAGAAGAAGCGGGAAAATAAGTCCCGCAATTCCAAGACTACAAGGGGTCAGTCGGTTGTTTCCACGACTACACCCCCTCTAACTACATCAAGGGAGCGTATCATTTCTTAATGCGCCAATTCTGAATTCAAGCAAGTCGGGGTGCACTTCCCCCGACAAACACCGTCCAAGTCGGGAACCGACAAGAGAAAATATTGCAGGTTCCACAAGAGTCACAGGCATAACACGGAGGATTGCATTCATCTCAAGGATGAAATTGAAATACTGATCAGAGATAGGCACCTCAAGCAGTATAAAAATAAGGAGGGTGCCCGTGACGAAGCACCAGAAACCAAAAACGTCGAGGAAGGGAAGAAATCCTCCGACCTCGACGTTATTCCGATCGCCATGAGCATCTCACAGATGGAAGATTTATATTATCCAGGCATGGAGAATGTCCCCTTGTACTTCTCCTCCCATAGTCCTTGGGAATCCTTTTCCGCATCCATGGTCATCTCCGGTGGAGGATTCAACAGGCACATAGTTGGGTTGGTGAAGAGGAGATTCGACCAACTCATCAAAGCCAACTCAGATATTGACGTCGCGCTCGATAAATTCCGAGGAGGCTCTCATCCACTTGCCTTCTATAGGGAAGAATTGTCGGGCGGGGCCCCGAATTCGAGAATCTCACTACTCGTGAGAGCTTGTATGGCTAATTTTGGCGTGCGTCACATTTTGGTCGACCAAGGTAGTTCGGTGGACATCATGTACACCCAGTTGTTTACCACCTTACAGTTGAACGAGAGCCATCTAATCCCTTATGTGGGATATAATCTTCATGGCTTCAATGGATCCAACACGAAACCCTGGGGATATGTTGAGTTGATCGTCACATTCGAAAGAGGGGTAATGGCCAGAGCCATCAAGACCCAATTTTTGGTGGTAGATTTCTCGTCTCTCTACCAGTGCATCCTCGAGAGACCCACTCTCGCCGAGCTCATCGCGGTCCCTTCTACTGTGCATCTCAAGATGAAGTACTACACTGCCGAAGGCTTGGTCGCCACCCTCCGCGGGGACATCCAAGCATCCAAAAGGTGTTCTAAGCTTTAGCCAAGGGCCTCAGTTCCATCAGCGTTCAACCTCGAACGAGCACTGGAGCCACACTTCCCTCTAGCTCCAAGGAAGTCAAGCCCCTGTCGAGGGTTGATACCATTAACCTTGACAGTCACTTCTCCAAGGAAGACCGTATTGAGTAAAGAAGTAAAGGGAAGGAGCCTATGGTCGAATACAAAGGGTCAATCTCCTCTATTAATCGCAATGAACTCTCGATTCATGCACGACCTATCCCGAATGGAAACTTCGAGCTAGTTCCCCTTGGAGAAGACCCCGCCAGAGGAGTAAAGATCAGAGCAGACCTCCCCGACCTGGCAAAAAGGCAACTCAAAGCTTGCCTAAGGGAGTATGCTGATTTGTTCGCTTGGAGTGCGGCTGAGATGCCCGGTTTAGATCTAAAGACCACATGCCATCACTTGACTATAGATTCTGCCCTCAAGGCGGTCGCACAACACAGAAGAAAGCAGTCGTCTGAGATAGCAAAGGCTGCAGAACTAGATGTAAAAGATCTTCTAGAGGCACATTTTATTTCTGAAGCCCAGTACACAACCTGGCTCTCAAATGTAGTTCTTGTAAAAAAATCTAATGGAAAATGGCGCATGTGTATTGATTATACTGATATCAATCGGGCTTGCCCGAAAGATGCTTATCCCCTCCCCAATATTGATAAACCGGTTGACAACTCGGCCGGTTTTAAATTGCTATCATTCATGGATGCATACTCTAGTTATAACCCGATCCCCGTGGCGAAAACGGAAAAAAATACATCGCTTTCATGATCGAGTCGGGCAACTATTACTACAACATAATACCCTTCGGCCTGAAAAACGGGGCACTACATATCAGTGCATGATGAACAAAGTTTTTCGCAACGAGATAGGCGACATGCTCGAAGTCTATATGGACGACATGATCGTCAAGTCCACTGAAGAGCTCGGCCATGCCGTCCACTTAAAGAAAGTGTTCGAGACAGCTCGAAAGTGCCGGATGCATTCAACCTATAAAAATGTACCTTCGACGTACGGGCAGGAAAGTTCCTCGGATTCTATATGACGGAACGAGGCATTAAGGCAAACCCCGAAAAATGTCAGGAATTTTCCGAATTTCTGACGACCGCCTCGAAAAAGGCCATCCAGATCTTGAACGGCATGCTCACGTCCCTCTCTCGATTCGTGGAAAAGTCCACCTAGCACACGCTTCCCTTGTTCAAACTCCTGGGCAAGGTAGCAACCTTCGAGTGGACGCCCAAATGAGAACAAACCCTCGTTCATTTGAAACAAGCGTTGTCACAGCCATTCGTCCTTTCTTGGCCCGAGAAAGACGAGGTCCTCTACCTCTATCTGGCCTTCGCCTCCGAGGCAATAAGCGCGACACTAATAAGAGAAACTCCAGAGGGACAAAGACCAATTTACTTCATGAGCAAGGCCCTGCAGGGACCAGAGGCAAGATATCAACAAATCGAAAAAGTAGCTCTAGCCCTTGTTAACACAACAAGGAGACTTAGGCACTACTTCTTGGCCCACACCATAGTGGTCTGGATAGATCAACCAATAAAACAATTGATTGGAAGACCAGACATGGTCGGCAGAATGTTGAAATGGTCCTTGGAGCCACTACTATAAAAAGGGAAAAGACTGCACTTTTTTAGGCTTTTAACAGTGCTTTAAAGCGTTGCCTAAAGCAACGCTACTAAAAGAAAAGACAGTGCTTTTTTTCAATGTAAAAGCGCTGTCTTATGCCAACTTTAGACAGTGCTTTTAGAATAGACAGCGCTTTTTTATATACCCCTTTAGCAGCGCTTCTGCTTTAGACATCGCTTTGTTATTTTTTTAAGATTGGCTTTAGACAGCGCTTTCCTTTGAAAGCACTGTCTATTCCCCCACTTTAGACAGCGCTTTCAGACTTTAGGCAGCACTTTTTTTTAAAGTTTTTACAGCGCTTTTCTCCTAAAGCGCTGTTTATTATTCACAATTTTTTTTAACAAATTATCTATTTTAATAAGAATTTTAACCATATTTGATCCAGGTTTTCACCATATTATGCACCATTTTTGGTAGCTTCATTCTAATAAAATATACATATATAAAAATTGCACATATATATAAAATTGATTATATAGACAACAACAATTACAAAATTTATGATGCAATTTAAAATTCTACAAGTTAAAATGCCTAAAATTCAAAATTGAATTTACATCTATACATCTTTCTATCTTTGAGAATTCTCATGAAACAACAACAACATGAATATCTTAGCTCTATCTTTTACACATGTACCTATAAACTTGGAAAAAAACCAAATGATCGAAATTCATAACATGATAATATTAACGTTGCACTTTATTCAAATTTAATTTATACTCAAAACTCGAAAGTTCTCATCAAAGGAAATAAGACAATATACCTTAGCTTATAAAATTCTCAACACGATAATGAATTGACACCATTCCTCCATAAGTTCATCCAATTGATCTTTTGAGTAATGTGCACAATTGAATTCCTCAAAGTACTACATATATAATAATATAACATAGTATGTGATTTAGTTAAAACAATATGTCATTTTATGAGAAACACAAAATATGAAAATAGTATGTAATTCCTAAGTTAGAAATCCATACCGTGGATGGAATCTCTAATCGATCCAAAAGAATAGTTTCTTTCATAAACTTCAACATAAAATAGCCACAATATATATCGTTACACTGACGAGGACACTACACGTGGAAAGAAAATACGAATATATATCAGGATATATCCCTTAAATTGTTTTATCAAGTATCATCACTAATGTAATCAAAACTGAATATCTCTTTGTGAAAATATACCTCCACTCTGATCCATGTAACATTGTTGGCTCTACTTTTTTGTACTTGAATATCTCGTTGGGAGCGAAAAGCAAGTAGAACGCTATAATAAAATATAAATGACTATTTAGAACAATCTCACATAGAATCATAAACATAAACACAAATCCAGATATGTTGACCATAAACATAAACATAAACATAAACATAAACTTGAATATCTCTTTGGGAGCGAAACACTTACATGTCAATCATCTGTTTCAAATCTGGATATGTTGACCAATCATTGTATAACGAGTCCAGATAATACACAGTTTCTCTCATAGGATTAATCGCAACCAATAACCAGTGTCCACTGTAAGATTAAACAAAGATTAAACAATAGCCAAAAATGGAAAATTATAATAGATCAAGTTAGGATGAAAATCTAACCCGTTGTCAATATTATATGGCAAAAAGAACAACTTCTCAGTATCTTTACTGGCCACGAATAAACCTAGTACATATGATATGACATCATTTGGTCTCGTTACAATCAACCCTGAATTGACAGTTATGATACGGTGGGAGAACTGACTTGAGGTTTTGCATTTGTGTTCGCAAATGTTTTGGTTTAGCAAGAGTCTCCACCTACTTTTATTTTATCCAAAAGGAAAGGTAAAAAAGCACAGGAAAGACCTTTGAGATTGTTTTTGGGTTCGGGGGGTAGATTATGAAAAGGGAAGGTGCTAGCACCCTTTTCATCCATGGTTTTCCATGGGCTCTTAGTTACTTGTTTTAGATCACTTGCTTTGCTTTTTCAATTGTTTGAAATGGTGCTTTGTGTGGTTTTGAAAGTATTTTGAAAAGAGGCCATTGTTTTGGCAATCTTTGTAATGATTCTTGTTTGTAAGAATGTATACAAATATGTTTGTCTTTTTGAAAAATGTTTCAATGTTTGAAAGTTTGTTTGGAAATTGTTTTGAAATGTGTGTGTGTTTGTTTTGAAAATAACAAGGATTGTTTGAAAGAGATCAAGTAACTAGGAGTTATCTACCCTACTCAAAAGTCTTTCCTATACATTTTTATTCCTTTGACATTGTTGACCTACCATTGTTTTGGTAGATAACCCTATCTTTGGATGTTTAAACGGGACAGGCGTGGGTCATCGTATGACCATGATAGCAACGGTGCCAAGTATCTTTAGCATTTTGAGGGACCGAGATCATTTGTTTAGGCAACCTTTTGATAGCGTCATCGAGGGACTATGATCTTTTGTTTTGTTTTGTTTTGCCAAGATACTTTGTATGCATACCATGGCCATTTTAAGGCAACAAAGTGGATGAAACCCTAGGGGTTCTTGTGTGCAATGTGTTGTCATTTTTCATGCATTTTTTGTCTTGTATTAAGTCATGTTATTTGTTTGATTTTTGGTCTTTTCATTCAAAACCCTAGTTTACTATCATGGTATATGAAAGCAATAAATTGTATAAAGTAAATCTAAACTATTACAACAATATTATGGGGAGGGGGATACAAGTTTTGAATAGGGGGATATTACTAAAAATAAAACCCTAAAACTATTACAACCAAATTGAATTTAATGTACAAATAAATAAATAAGCAAATATTTAAATATGCAATAAAATGTATGTATGCAAAAATGTTTTTTTTGTATTAATTTTATGTATGTAAAAATAAGTTTATTTAAGTCTTAAAAATAAGAAAAAATAAAATGATTATTTTTGAAAGGGTGAAAACCCTAATTTTTGTTTAATAGAAAATATATTCTAATATTATTCCTTTTATTCATTTTTTGTTCAAGAAAAAAAATAATAATAATATATACAAAATGTTAAAAAAATTGAATATTGTATGAAAATATTATTTTAAGTGTATAAATAATAAAAATAAAAATGTATGATATTTTTATGTTATTTACAAGTTTTATTTAAGAATATAAAGTATAAAATCCTAACAAACTATTTATTATGCAAAAAATAAAATAAGAGAATGTGATAAAATGCAAAAAAAATGAAGAAAATATTTTTTGTGATTTTTCAATGTTCAAAAAAGATAATAAAGTCAGAAAATATAAATTATGCAAGAAAATATAAAAAATAAAAGAAAATGATCAGGGGGGTGTAAAAGCAAAATGAGAGGTGTGAAAAGTAGAGACGGCAAGCCCAAGCCCAAGCTCACTTCATCCCTGACCTCCAGACCAAAAACGCGCGCGCTATACTTCAAATCGTGTTCTTGCTATTCTTTGCATAAAATCAAAAACTTATAACATGAAAAATGTAGCTCATGAACTCACGATTCCAATGATATAAAGAACATGACCTAACTCTAAAAGACCAAGGAGAATTTTAATGGCCCTAAATTCTGACCTAGTTTTTTCAGCAACTTCAACAATCAAATACTCTTAGCTCAGTTAATATAAATGGAAACTATACATATGTACAGCTCAAACACGTTAAGGACTACATTTTTGCTTCATAAACCTAAGCTTAAGGATGCCTAAATAGAGAGATAGAAACTTGACAAATACCTTGTTCAGTTGAGTTTGGATATGGCAATGTGGGGACTTTGAGTGAGGCCTGAAGGTCGTGTGAGCTTGCTTGAAGTTCCCGCAAGCTATCCCAATGCTCAGCTGACCTTGTAGATGCCTGAATCTTCCTATAGAAGTCAACCTGCAAACTCAAAAAATGAAAATGGTGAAGCTTGAAACAGGGGTTGCAGTGTGAAATCAAGCTTTCCAAGTGTTTTGATGAAGACAAGCTAGCATGCAAAAATGAATGGATCAAGTTAGAAGATTCATCTCAAGCAAAGATTCATTGATCAAGATCAACTTTTCAAGACTTATGGCTTAAGGTATATGAAATTTTTGATCTTATGCTCTTAGTGCTCAAAATTATTTTTAATCATGCATTTACTTTATTAAAATAATATTTTGAGTATATACTATGTATGATTGAAGAAGGATGTTTTAAATTGCTTAAAATCTTTGAAAATAATGATTTTTCAATTTTTGTACACAAGCAATCGATTGTCATCAAACGACAATCGGTTGCATCCAAAAAACATTTGCTTCTGTTTGACATACAATCGATTTTCATCTAGCAGCAATCGATTGTCATCTAGCAGCAATCGATTGTCATTTGTTTTATTTTCAAATTTTTTGAACGTTGGCCTATGAGCAATCGATTGCTCCTCAATGACAATCGGTTGTCATAGTTATATTTTCCAATTTTTTTAAACGTTACTGTGCTGCAATCGATTGTTGCTTTAGTGCAACCGGTTGTTGTACTTCATATTTTGAAAAACTTTATTTTTCCAGCAACTTTTAGTACCACCTTTTCATGGCAATCTTTGTATCTTTTCAAATACATTGTTTTAGTAAAAATGGTTTAAACATTGCTATGTTTCATTGAAGAGGTATTACTACACTATAAATTATTTTTTGTTTAGAATTTTAAAATCAATCAAAGAAAATATACAACAACAATCACTAACAACTTTCTATTCTTTTTTATCATACTCTTTATACTCAAGATTTTTGTTCATCATTTTCATATGCATACTGAAAATTGTTCTTGAGCACTTAGAAGAGTATTCCATCTTAAATTTCATATTGAATAGAAAAGATCAATCAAGTGATTGACATTGCTCTTTCATCTTTCAAACTATTATACAAATCAAACAAACTATTGTATACTTGTTTTCAGGATTGTTGGAAACAAGAAAGACACTTAGGGAGGATTGTTCTCTTTGTGGTCTTAGTGAAAATCCAAGAGGATTGTTCTTGGTCCAAGAGGATTGTTCTTGGTTGTTAGGTAGTCTTTGTACAAATTACCAACTATAAGGAAATCTCTTTCATGTTGAATGGGGACTGGAGTACTCTCGGACTGTGATGGGAACCAGGATACATCTTTGTGTTCTTTACTTTCCGCATTTACTACTTTCATCACTTATCAGAAAAAGAAAGAAAAGAAACTCGTGCAAAAATATTCATACAATTCAGGAAAAGTTTTAAAGAACCTAATTCACCCCCCCCCCCCCCCCTCTTAGGCGCATCTGAACTTACAATTGGCATCAGAGCAGGTTATAGGTAACCTGTTCCTACTAGATCCAGAATGGCTTCCGCAAACAACAATTTTGTGTTCAGAGACGGTGGCAGTAGCAACAAGCCTCCTCTATTTTGTGGTGAATATTTTAATTTCTGGAAGATCCGTATGAAGGCTCATCTAGAAGCACAAGGAGAAGAAATATGGAATGCTGTCCAAAATGGTCCTTTTGTTCCGATAACTGTAGTAAACGGCGTTGGTTCGTCAAAGCCTAAAACTACATGGGATGATGATGATAAGAAAAAGGTCCTGTATGAAAAAAAGGCAATAAACCTCCTTCAAAGCGCACTTAGTATGGATGAATTCTTCCGTGTCTCAGCATGCACAACGGCAAAAGAAATTTGGGATACACTGGTTGAAACACATGAAGGAACAACTGAAGTTAAGAGATCGAGACTTAATACGTTAAGTCAAGAATATGAATTATTCCGCTTGCAACCTGGAGAATCCATTCTTGATTTACAAAAGAGATTTGTGCATCTAACAAATCATCTAAGGGCACTTGGAAAAACATTGACTAATGATGAATTGAACCTAAAAGTGCTCAGATCCTTGACTAGAGAATGGCAACCAAAAGTAACGCCAATCTCAGAAAAAAAGAGTCTCGCTACTATGACATCCGCAACCTTGTTCGGAAAACTTCAAGAATACAAGACAGAACTTGGTAGATTGGAAAAGCGTGAAAATCAAGAAAAGAAGTCTAAGAACATTGCCTTAAAGATTGACTCTAAGGAAGACGAAAAGAAAGACAATCCTGATGAAGATGAAAACTTCATGCTTCTCGTTAGAAGACTTGGAAAATTCTTTGGTAAAAATGACAAAGCCTTCTCGCACACAAAGAAGAAGAAACACTTCAAGAAGAAGGAAGAATCCTCATCAACACAAGAAGTTACTTGTTATGAATGTGGTAAACAAGGTCACATCAAATCGGACTGTCCAAAACTTTCAAAGAAAAGTGGCTACAAAGGCGAGACGGAATCAAAAGATAAGGAAGCATATGTTGCATGGGAAGATGTTGAACTAAGTTCGTCATCCGACTCTGATAGCGACTAAAGTGCCAATCTTGCGTTAATGGCATCACACCACTCTGAAAGCGAAGATGATAAGTGTGATCGGTGGATCTGGAACTGACTGTTTAACGCTGGTTCGCGAAATGTCGCGGAAGCAAGAGTCGCCACCGTCTTTTATTTTCTCCAAATGGAAAGGACAAAAGCACAGAAAAATTCCTTAAAGAGATTGCTCTCGGTTCGGGAGGTAGGTTATAGAAAGGGAAGGTGTTAGCACCCTTTCTATCCATGGTTATCCATGGGCTCTTAGATACTTGATCATTGTGTTTTCAAAAATGTTTGTTTGCTTTTCAATGTGGGTTTTAAAAAGTTTCTTTGAAAATTCCAATTCGACTCTTGTATCGGTCCTCAAGAGTGTTTGAAAAATTGCTTTCGAAAGCTTTTTGAAAAGGTGTTGGTGTGAAAAGTATTTTTGATTTGTTTTGTTTTGAATTAGAGCAAGTATCTACGAGAACCTACCTACCCTAAGGAATTCGTCTGTGTAAATATCCTTTAAAGTAATGCCATCCCACCATTGAGAGGTAGGTAGCACCACCGTTGGAGGTGTTCGGGTCAATTCGAAGTTCGGGACATGGTGATCACCAGAGCAATGGGAAGACACCTTAGAAGCTACCCTCATGCCAGGTTCTCGGATCATGAGGACTTACTAAGACATCCTCTACTCGACAATCACCTTTCGAGGCAAGGCAACAGTGAGGCGTACCCTAGGGGTGGTGTGTGATTTGTGTGTCATGTTCAGTTATTTTTGTCTTTTCATGTTATTGGTGATCTATACGCTTGTTTTTATTTAAGGCCATTCATTCTTGCATGCATTTGTTTAACAGTTAAAAAATTGCGAGAAAGATAAAATTCTAAACTATTACAAAAGGCGCGGGTCCACATCGCCAAAATTTCCAGGACCCGATTTGACAGAAAAATAAAGAATTAAAATGCGAGAGATAAATATTTACATGGATGTGGGAGAGGTACATGAATAATTATAAGAAATGAAATAAAACGCGCGACTTGAATTAAAATTAGAAACGAGGGCGTTGGACCCTTTTTTAATGGAATTAAATTATTAGCAAATTAATTAAATTAAAGAAAAGAAAATATATTTTTTTGGTTTTTTGTATTTATGAGGATTTAATGAGATTAATTGAAATTAAAATGCTAACCCTAATTCTAATTATTTTTTAGTTTATTAAAAAAAATATTAAAGTTTAAACCTAAGTTAACCTAATTAATTACATGGTAATTTAATTACGAAAATAAATAATATTTAATTATTAGTGAAGAAAAAGAAAAAAAGGATAAAAATATTTACAAACCCTAATTCTACCAAATTTTAAATTGATTAAGGAAAATATTACAATTAAACCTAATTTAATAACTAAAATTAATGAATAATATTTATTTACAAAAAAAATATCTTAATTAAATAAAATACTTATTTTTGTCTTTTTTCTGATTTTTTGGTGTTTTTTATATTATTATGGAAAATAATTAAATTAAAAAAAGGGAAATAATTGAATCAAAGAAAAGATATAAAAAAAAAATAAAAGAGATAGCAAACCTAGGGGGGTCTGTCCCCAAATTGGGAGGTATAACCCAGCATTTCAGGCCCAACAACCTCTGGCCTGATTGACTTTCCAGCTAGCGCGCATGTGAGTTGACTGAGGTTCACTATGGTCTTCAGATCCTGGCCCTTGATTGAGTGCAACGGGACGCGTGGACGGCTTGATAACATGGATGCATGATGCACCTTAGCGCTGAAACTACACACAAGCATTAAATGGAAAATAATATGGAAGGGGTGGGGGACCTGGGGCTCGAACCCAGGTCCTGGAGGTTACCACTACTGCCTTGCCAATCGTACCAAACGCGCGTCTTGATTATCCTATGGCCAATAAACAATATAATATAAAACGAACGTTAGTGGAGAATTTTAGCGCGCAATTCAAATTAGCCAATCAGCTGATGCCACAGGATCGTCTTCTTCGTTGCTTTGTTTTTCCCTGAAATAGAAAAAGAGTTAGCGGGGGTTTTGAACCCCCCCAAAGTATGCCATGGCCAATAATAGCGAATAGGCCCTCTTTGAGTATAAATTAGGCGCGAGGATGCTATTCTGATCATCCAAACATGCTGAACATGGTCAGGGCATTGAGAGCTCCCAATTTTACAGCGTTAAGAAACACCCAATTCAAAGCTTGCAAAACCCTAAAAGATAACAATGGTGGAATCGCGTATAATGCACAAAAACACAATTAACTTATATAGTTAGCATCAGAATCCATCAATTAGTCAGAATCCATAAGAAAAATGCAATGAATATGCTTGAAAATCAAAATACGATTATGCATATTATGTGAAAAAAATTGATTTCTGTATACCAATTCAAAGGGCTATGCGTATGGAAAGCTATCCAGTTAGACTAAGTGATGTCCTAGGAAGGTAATGGGATGAATTTCTTGGCTTGAATCGACCTAGAAGATGGTTTTCAGATTTGAGTTTTTCTTGAAAAATTCCAAGTTTGTTTTTTGGTATATGGCGCAGCTTGGAGTTCCCTAGGATTAGGTTTGCATTCTATACTTATGTGTGAATGATTAGGTCAAGGAATTTGGTCAAAAAGATCCACGAATTAAAGGATTCAATATTTGATTTTTATGCCATGATTCTCCAAATCTTTTTCATGCTATTTTGGCTTCAATCATATCCAATCACCATAATTCCTTCCATATTTGATTGTACACGAAATATTGAGATTATTTTATGCACAAAAAGATTCAAAACATTAGGTTTGGTATTTTTCATGTATTTTATTTAATTAAATGAATTATTAATGATTAAAAATCCAAATAAATAGAATAAAATGATAAAAAAACTTCCCTTTGGGCCAAATGGTCATGCACATGCCTTGGATAATGAATTGTGGAAGAAAAAGAGGCCCATTGGCAATTTTAGGTCATTTGAAGCAATGTTGACTTTTCAAAATATCCAAAAATTTCCCAACTTCCACAAGGCATAACTTGCTCAATTTTAAAGCTTTGCTCATGTTCTTGGACATTTTGGAAAGGTCTTTGAGTCCTCTAACAAATGGCTTTGGTCCCATGTCATTTTGATTTACCAATCTCAAGTTATGGCCTTTGACTTAAAGTCCCTTTTTGTTGACTTTTGAAAATGACCTATAATGTTGAAATTGATAACTTTTTGTGAGAGCATTTCTTGGACTTGAAGTGTAAAGAGGAGTTGTAGGAAATGTCTTTATATTCACAATGAACTTTGGATGGAATTTTTCTGATAATCCATGTGAAAGTTATGCCCTGGTCAATTTACAGTTGACTTTTTCAACTGTCCAAATATGGAAACTTTTGCATCTTGATGATTTTTGAGCCAAGCTTTGAGAATCATGATCAAGCATTGATCAAATGATGTTTGTGGCTTCAAAATGAGATGTTGACCAAAAATTTGAACTTTTGATTGTCAAATGACCATTTTGCCCCTACAGTTGACTGTAGTGCAATTAGGGTTTTTGACTGTGCAATTTTGTGCTGAAAGTTTTGAAACTTGGTATGATGATGCTTGACCATATTTATAGGCATATGGGACTTGATTTGACCCTTGGAAACTTCATTTTCTTTGTCAGAACCAAAACCCTAATTTTGACTGTTAGGAGGCCCTTGAACTGTGCAACTCTTGGAGAGGTTTTGAAACTTGACTTGGCAATTTCTTGAAGAATATGGGAGGGCAAATTTTGGGGTACAACAGTTGCCCCTGTTCAATCTTCTTATACTTGAGGATGCAGATTGGCTGACGTGCCTTTCGTAATCCGAAGGTGGAAGATGATTGGACACTAGAGTGCCCAGAAATTTGCGCTCACATAGTAGTGGGAATGGGCTTATAGATGCCATTTAGAGATTGTTGGATAGGATGATGGGCTTATAGATGCCATGCTAAGAGATGATGGATAGGTGGATGGGCTTATAGATGCCATGCTAAGAGATGATGGATAGGTGGATGGGCTTATAGATGCCATCTGGATGTTGATCGCATAAGAGATTCCTTGGCGAGAACTTGCGTACCTACAAAAGGAAAATGATTACCTGACCTGTTACAGGAGCTGGTCTTCAGATGCTTTGTGTAGAGGTGTCCTGACTGGTTACAGGAGCTGGATCTGGAGCTTCAAACGGTGATGAATGAACCAGGGATGGTTACTACCTCAATAGGAACGGCGAGAGAACCTTGGATGACTTTAACCTTAACAGCAATCATTGAGAAAATCTGGGGACGATTACTACCTCCGCAGGATCGGGGAGAGAACCATAGGCAACTACAACCTCAATAGCAATCATTGAGAGAATCTTGGATATCTTCTACTAAGTCTTTATCAGGAAAATCTGTTTGGGGTCGATTTAGCTGGACTAGAGAAGGCCTTGGACTGGATAAGAAACAGAGAAATCTTTGGAGTCGATTTAACTAAACCGGTCTAGGTCTTGAATGTCTTCAACTGGATAAGAAACAGGGAAATCTTTGGAGTCGATCTGACTGAACCAGAGAAGGCCTTTGACTGGATAAGAAATAGAGAAATCTTTGGAGTCGATTTAACTGAACCGGTCTAGGTCTTGAATGTCTTCAACTGGATAAGAAACAGGGAGATCTTTGGAGTCGATCTGACTGAACCAGAGAAGGCCTTTGACTGGATAAGAAACAGAGAAATCTTTGGAGTCGATTTAACTGAACCGGTCTAGGTCTTGAATGTCTTCAACTGGATAAGAAACAGGGAGATCTTTGGAGTCGATCTGACTGAACCAGAGAAGGCCTTTGACTGGATAAGAAACAGAGAAATCTTTGGAGTCGATTTAACTGAACTGGTCTAGGTCTTGAATGTCTTCAACTGGATAAGAAACAGGGAGATCTTTGGAGTCGATCTGACTGAACCAGAGAAGGCCTTTGACTGGATAAGAAATAGAGAAATCTTTGGAGTCGATTTAACTGAACCGGTCTAGGTCTTGAATGTCTTCAACTGGATAAGAAACAGGGAGATCTTTGGAGTCGATCTGACAGAACCAGAGAAGGCCTTTGACTGGATAAGAAACATAGAAATCTTTGGAGTCGATTTAACTGAACCGGTCTAGGTCTTGAATGTCTTCAACTGGATAAGAAACAGGGAGATCTTTGGAGTCGATCTGACTGAACCAGAGAAGGCCTTTGACTGGATAAGAAACAGAGAAATCTTTGGAGTCGATTTAACTGAACCGGTCTAGGTCTTGAACGTCTTCAACTGGATAAGAAACAGGGAGATCTTTGGAGTCGATCTGACTGAACCAGAGAAGGCCTTTGACTGGATAAGAAACAGAGAAATCTTTGGAGTCGATTTAACTGAACCGGTCTAGGTCTTGAATGTCTTCAACTGGATAAGAAACAGGGAGATCTTTGGAGTCGATCTGACTGAACCAGAGAAGGCCTTTGACTGGATAAGAAACAGAGAAATCTTTGGAGTCGATTTAACTGAACCGGTCTAGGTCTTGAATGTCTTCAACTGGATAAGAAACAGGGAGATCTTTGGAGTCGATCTGACTGAACCAGAGAAGGCCTTTGACTGGATAAGAAACAGAGAAATCTTTGGAGTTGATTTAACTGAACCGGTCTAGGTCTTGAATGTCTTCAACTGGATAAGAAACAGGGAGATCTTTGGAGTCGATCTGACTGAACCAGAGAAGGCCTTTGACTGGATAAGAAACAGAGAAATCTTTGGAGTCGATTTAACTGAACCGGTCTAGGTCTTGAATGTCTTCAACTGGATAAGAAACAGGGAGATCTTTGGAGTCGATCTGACTGAACCAGAGAAGGCCTTTGACTGGATAAGAAACAGAGAAATCTTTGGAGTCGATTTAACTGAACCGGTCTAGGTCTTGAATGTCTTCAACTGGATAAGAAACAGGGAGATCTTTGGAGTCAATCTGACTGAACCAGAGAAGGCCTTTGACTGGATAAGAAACAGAGAAATCTTTGGAGTCGATTTAACTTAACCGTCTAGGTCTTGAATGTCTTCAACTGGATAAGAAACAGGGAGATCTTTGGAGTCGATCTGACTGAACCAGAGAAGGCCTTTGACTGGATAAGAAACAGAGAAATCTTTGGAGTCGATTTAACTGAACCGGTCTAGGTCTTGAAATAGCCGAGAACTTAACTGAATCTTTTCCTGAAAGGTAAAGGTCAGTCATATGCAATGCATGATATGGGTCAAGCAATGATGTTCTCAACATAAGTGAGATTTGTAAGATATGATGCGTACATGCATGCTATAATGATGTATGCGATGTTTACAAATGTATGTTTTTCGTCTAGGAAAGTAAATCCTTGACGGGTGCCGGGAAGTCACTCCTGGGCTGATGTTGGAGAATAGATTTTTGCTTCCGCTGGGGATGATAGTTGCAAGAATACCGGTAGGAGAAGATAACTCCGTTTGGGGCATAAACTTGGCGAATGATTTCTCTGCGGGGAGAAAAGTACCCTAGCGATCTTGCTGGGAAGCAAT
This sequence comes from Vicia faba, assembly GCA_948472305.1. Classification (NCBI taxonomy): domain Eukaryota; kingdom Viridiplantae; phylum Streptophyta; class Magnoliopsida; order Fabales; family Fabaceae; genus Vicia; species Vicia faba. The sequence continues at coordinate 460,385,465 of OX451738.1, forward strand.
ACTCTGTGGGGAGAGAGATACTTTGCTGAGTGTTGATAATAACTTGCTGGGGATACCTTTGTTATGTTGGAAGTGTTAATAGACTTCGCTGGGGATAAGGAGACTTTGTCGGGGACGATCTTTTCGTGGCTTTTGGCTGAGGATAACCCAGTTATATCCTGGTAAGGAAATAACTCTTTGAATAAAGCCGGGAGACGCGTTCGTGCTCTGCGAGGGATAAGCTTCCAGAATCTACTGGGGATAAGCTTACTGCTTGGGGAGATGAATTCCAACTTTCCTAGGGACACTGGATTGGACTCTCCTGGGGAAGTCTTGAATTGTATTGGAAGTAACTTCCACTGAATGTCTGGTAAACCGTCGGGGAACAATCTTAGATCAAGATTGTCGGGGGTGCTTGCTAAGAATGTATGTATATGCTGGGGGGAACGTTGAGATCTGCGGGAGTATACCCAACTTCCTTAAGGTTTGATTGTAACTCTGCTTGGGGAGAGTGTATGGACTTGTTGGCTCACTCTCTGGGGAATTAAGATGTCTGGTTATGTTCTTCAGCCTACCTTGGCACCTTGGTGGATGGAACAATTAGATCGCTTGGACATCTCATCATTGCCCCTGTTTCTGAGGTGGGAGAGGAAGACCTGTGAGGTGCTGATAGCTGTTGATGGACAGACCTTCTTCTGGTAGGCAAGTGATGACAAGACATAGTCGCACGCTTTGATCCCTAACTTTTGCCTGGACCGCCCTTTCGGGTTTTCAGTCCACCGGGATACCCATTTTTGCCCAATCCGCCTTTTCAGGTTTTCGACTTGCCGGGTGTACGGATTTTTTTCATTTCATCCCTTCATTTTGCCCGAACCCTTTTGGTTCGCCGGGAAGCCCTAATTTTTGCCTAGGTATGTCAACCTAGCGGGTCTTTGATTACGCGTAGTATTTTTTCGACTATGTCCACGCTCTCAGAATGTAGGGAGTTGCCCCTGTTAGAAGTGTTTTGTCATGCCACCAGAAGGTGTTTGATCAGGCAAGATTCGTTGTTGGAATGCCCCAAGTGACTCAGGCGGAGATTTGCCCCAGGCTATTTGGCCTTTGAGAGATTCTCCGAATCTTGATTGGACTGCCCCAGATAATAGACCATGATTATGTCATGCCCCTTGATTGGAAATGCTTTTGTTCACTAGGTATTCATCGTGCGAATTTCCCTGTTGTTCAAACAAAAGGTCATATGCAAACAAGGTTATATCAAAATGCAAAGCTTATGTCTGTCTTAAAGATTTTGAAAATGCATTCTTTTTTTCATAAAACAAGTGAATGTTTGTAAAACGTGATGTCAACTCGTTATTTCATCGTAGGCCTTAAGGAGTCAGGATACCTTTCGTAACAGTATGCTTTCGAACTAACCCATGCTTCAGCTAGGACTTTTAAGGGTTATAATGTGGCCTGGTTCACGGTTTAAGAAACAAAGGATAAAGGCTCAAATTATATTTGTACCCACCCGCTCTTCGTGATGTTCTTCGAACCTAAACTCAGTTGATCGTGCGTTAGACCTTGTTCGAGTCTTTTGCTCTAATATACCAGTGATGGTTCGGGTATTGACAATTTATTTTGAATGGGCAGTCATTTCCTTTTTTGTTGAGGGTTTGTATGACCTCTTTCTTTTTTTGATTTTGTTATCCCTATTTTTTTTTGCCTGAACTGTTTCCTTTTTGGAATTACAGTCAGCGGGATGCCCCCGTTTGTAAGCCTCCTTCATAGGTTTTTACTTTTTGGGCTTTCCATTTTTGAGATAATGACTGCCTTTCTTTATTGATTTTTCGGAACCGTCACTGTCTTCTTTTTTTTGTAAGGACCTCTTTGGTGCCATTCGTTATGCACTTGGATCAACTGAGAGACTACCCTGCCCCAGGTTATGTTTAAGGGTTTTAAATTTCGAAAAGAAAAACTTCTACTTCTTTGGCTCAGAGGGGTTGACGAGGGATTATCATCCTTATAACTCCAGTGTTTAGGGATTGAAACAATGTCTGTACCTCATCAGCGGGGTCTGTTCAAAAGCATACTGTAGATTATGGTATCGTTTTCGTCATCCTCCCTCAAGAGGCTTAGAATTATTAATTAAGAGTTGATCATCAGAAAAAATATGAAAATAATTTGCATATAGTGAATACGAATATATTGCTTCAAAACAGACATATGCGATGCATTAATGAAATAACAATGTTTAACATGAGTAAATGTTTAAACAATCAAAAGAGAATCACAACTTGAAAAATTCTAATGAACAAAAGTTTTCATCTCAGGGCTTGTTACTTCAAACAGTGAGCCTTGGAGGGATGGTAGAAAAAATCATCCTGACCATCTTGTGTGAACTCCAATGCCCCTTCATCAATCAGGTCCTGGATCTTGTTCTTCAGAGCCCAACACTCATTTGTATCATGTCCTGTACAGGCAGAGTGGTAGGCACACCTTTTATTGGGATCATAAGTAGGATGTGATGTGTTGGGGTTCTGGGGATGAGCCCTTAATGTGATCAGGTTCAATCTCAACAGGCGTTGTAAAGCTTGAAACAACGACATGTTAAGCTGGGTGAATTGCCTCCTGGGCTTGTCTGTCTGAAGCTGGTGAGGTTGATGCTGAATTTGTGACACTAGAGCCATTTGAGGAGCTCTCCCCTTATCTCCTTGTCTCAAAGATGGTTGAATGATGACTGGCTCTTTACCCTTGGACGTTTGCCCCAGTTGGTTACCCTGAAGCAGCTGGTTGACGAGAACCCCGAGCTCATCTTGCCTTTGAGCTAACCCTTGAATGGCAGTCACCTGCCCCAGCATCTGGACTTTCATTGCATCCACTTCAGCTTGCAGATGTTTCAGCTGTTCGTCCTCAGCGCTGTTCCCGACCAAAGCTTCCATGAGAAGTGCCCTTAGCTCCTCCTGCCCCTTGGATAAATTCAGGAGGATTTCCCCAAACTGAGTCTCTTGAGCAAGAAGGTCCTGGTTATCTTGTTGGGAAGACATTGCTGAAATAAACAGCGGAGATGGTAAGTGACCTGTCCAAAGGGTACCTGTTATGCAATGATATGTATGATATGCATGCAATGTTTTCAAGGACCTCGCGGGGTAAACAAGAAAATTTGTTAGAATTTGGGTCCGGTAGCTTGATTGAAGGAAACCCATGTCATTGAAAATTCTTCTTCAAGGGTCAAAGGCTCACCATATCCAGTGGGTCATAGCCCCTGACTTTAGTCATCATGTCTGGTTTTGATTTCCAGACAACCTTGGTTAAGGGAACCTTCTTCAAGTGTCAAAGCTCACCATATCAAGTGGGTCATAGCCCTTGACAACTTTGTTTAGAGGAAAATAAATCCTCTTTGCCCCTTGCTGGACAATTGGTTCATCATGACCTGCATCGCAAGCCTTTGAGATCCTTGAAATGGGTTAAGATGTATGCAATGGTATGATGTCATGATGCATGGGGTAATATGGGTAAACCTTGTTATAAGTCCCTATTAAGGACTATAAACAAAACCTGCAAGCAAACTCAGTAAACCCTGTTATGAGTCCTAGTTAAGGACTAAAACAAAAACCTGCAAGAAACTTAGTAACCCTGTTATGAGTCCCAATTAAGGACTATAAACAAAACCTGCAAGTATTTCATGTGTCAGATAACAAGCATGCAAATAGTCAAGTACGAAGGCACACAAGTCACACAGGAGGGCCCTTAGAGTTTAGGCCAGCATGAGGTCTAGGTATTACCCTCTTTCAGTTTGTTGGTTCATACCTGTCTTATCAAAGTAACCGGGTTCTTAGAGAATCCCAATATCATTGACTACCCTCAATCGGTCATAACTCCAGCATCGCAATCTTTTCTTGCGGCCAGAACCATCACGAGAGTTTAGCCTCAATGGGCGTAGCATACTGCTACTGTTCTAATGGCCAAGTTGGGTCATTTAAGGTTCTAAGGTCTGTTGGTGCTTAATGACTCCTTGGAAGACCCATACTCTCCCCGTTTCAACACGAGGGATATCGGTACAGACCAAGGTGCCACACCAACGTAGCCACTGCTTCACCCATGTCGGTATACGCCGGACAGGTCCCTCACAGCTTATGCTACCTAAACAGGGTATCCCCAGATCTGGGTTAGGATCTATGTAACTCCCATGCAACCCACAAATTTAAAGCAGACAAGTCAATACAATTGAAAACACAGTTATGAACTAACCCTAAGGTACACCTCACTTTAAGTTTTAGTCCCCAGCAGAGTCGCCAGTTCTGTGATCGGTGGATCTGGAACTGACTGTTTAACGCTGGTTCGCGAAATGTCGCGGAAGCAAGAGTCGCCACCGTCTTTTATTTTCTCCAAATGGAAAGGACAAAAGCACAGAAAAATTCCTTAAAGAGATTGCTCTCGGTTCGGGAGGTAGGTTATAGAAAGGGAAGGTGTTAGCACCCTTTCTATCCATGGTTATCCATGGGCTCTTAGATACTTGCTCATTGTGTTTTCAAAAATGTTTGTTTGCTTTTCAATGTGGGTTTTAAAAAGTTTCTTTGAAAATTCCAGTTCGACTCTTGTATCGGTCCTCAAGAGTGTTTGAAAAATTGCTTTCGAAAGCTTTTTGAAAAGGTGTTGGTGTGAAAAGTATTTTTGATTTGTTTTGTTTTGAATTAGAGCAAGTATCTACGAGAACCTACCTACCCTAAGGAATTCGTCTGTGTAAATGTCCTTTAAAGTAATGTCATCCCACCATTGAGAGGTAGGTAGCACCACCGTTGGAGGTGTTCGGGTCAATTCGAAGTTCGGGACATGGTGATCACCAGAGCAATGGGAAGACACCTTAGAAGCTACCCTCATGCCAGGTTCCCGGATCATGAGGACTTACTAAGACATCCTCTACTCGACGATCACCTTTCGAGGCAAGGCAACAGTGAGGCGTACCCTAGGGGTGGTGTGTGATTTGTGTGTCATGTTCAGTTATTTTTGTCTTTTCATGTTATTGGTGATCTATACGCTTGTTTTTATTTAAGGCCATTCATTCTTGCATGCATTTGTTTAACAGTTAAAAAATTGCGAGAAAGATAAAATTCTAAACTATTACAAAAGGCGCAGGTCCACATCGCCAAAATTTCCAGGACCCGATTTGACAGAAAAATAAAGAATTAAAATGCGAGAGATAAATATTTACATGGCTGTGGGAGAGGTACATGAATAATTATAAGAAACAAAATAAAACGCGCGACTTGAATTAAAATTAGAAACGAGGGCGTTGGACCCTTTTTTAATGGAATTAAATTATTAGCAAATTAATTAAATTAAAGAAAAGAAAATATATTTTTTTGGTTTTTTGTATTTATGAGGATTTAATGAGATTAATTGAAATTAAAATGCTAACCCTAATTCTAATTGTTTTTTAGTTTATTAAAAAAAATATTAAAGTTTAAACCTAAGTTAACCTAATTAATTACATGGTAATTTAATTACGAAAATAAATAATATTTAATTATTAGTGAAGAAAAAGAAAAAAAGGATAAAAATATTTACAAACCCTAATTCTACCAAATTTTAAATTGATTAAGGAAAATATTACAATTAAACCTAATTTAATAACTAAAATTAATGAATAATATTTATTTACAAAAAAAATATCTTAATTAAATAAAATACTTACTTTTGTCTTTTTTCAGATTTTTTGGTGTTTTTTACATTATTATGGAAAATAATTAAATTAAAAAAAGGGAAATAATTAAATCAAAGAAAAGATATAAAAAAAAAATAAAAGAGATAGCAAACCTAGGGGGGTCTGTCCCCAAATTGGGAGGTATAACCCAGCATTTCAGGCCCAACAACCTCTGGCCTGATTGACTTTCCAGCTAGCGCGCATGTGAGTTGACTGAGGTTCACTATGGTCTTCAGATCCTGGCCCTTGATTGAGTGCAATGGGACGCGTGGACGGCTTGATAACATGGATGCATGATGCACCTTAGCGCTGAAACTACACACAAGCATTAAATGGAAAATAATATGGAAGGGGTGGGGGACCTGGGGCTCGAACCCAGGTCCTGGAGGTTACCACTACAATGCCTTGCCAATCGTACCAAACGCGCGTCTTGATGATCCTATGGCCAATAAACAATATAATATAAAACGAACGTTAGTGGAGAATTTTAGCGCGCAATTCAAATTAGCCAATCAGCTGATGCCACAGGGTCGTCTTCTTCGTTGCTTTGTTTTTCCCTGAAATAGAAAAAGAGTTAGCGGGGGTTTTGAACCCCCCCAAAGTATGCCATGGCCAATAATAGCGAATAGGCCCTCTTTGAGTATAAATTAGGCGCGAGGATGCTATTCTGATCATCCAAACATGCTGAACATGGTCAGGGCATTGAGAGCTCCCAATTTTACAGCGTTAAGAAACGGCCAATTCAAAGCTTGCAAAACCCTAAAAGATAACAATGGTGGAATCGCGTATAATGCACAAAAACACAATTAACTTATATAGTTAGCATCAGAATCCATCAATTAGTCAGAATCCATAAGAAAAATGCAATGAATATGCTTGAAAATCAAAATACGATTATGCATATTATGTGAAAAAATTTGATTTCTGTATACCAATTCAAAGGGCTATGCGTATGGAAAGCTATCCAGTTAGACTCAGTGATGTCCTAGGAAGGTAATGGGATGAATTTCTTGGCTTGAATCGACCTAGAAGATGGTTTTCAGATTTGAGTTTTTCTTGAAAAATTCCAAGTTTGTTTTTTGGTATATGGCGCAGCTTGGAGTTCCCTAGGATTAGGTTTGCATTCTATACTTATGTGTGAATGATTAGGTCAAGGAATTTGGTCAAAAAGATCCATGAATTAAAGGATTCAATATTTGATTTTTATGCCATGATTCTCCAAATCTTTTTCATGCTATTTTGGCTTCAATCATATCCAATCACCATAATTCCTTCCATATTTGATTGTACACGAAATATTGAGATTATTTTATGCACAAAAAGATTCAAAACATTAGGTTTGGTATTTTTCATGTATTTTATTTAATTAAATGAATTATTAATGATTAAAAATCCAAATAAATAGAATAAAATGATAAAAAACTTCCCTTTGGGCCAAATGGTCGTGCACATGCCTTGGATAATGAATTGTGGAAGAAAAAGAGGCCCATTGGCAATTTTAGGTCATTTGAAGCAATGTTGACTTTTCAAAATATCCAAAAATTTCCCAACTTCCACAAGGCATAACTTGCTCAATTTTTAAGCTTTGCTCATGTTCTTGGACATTTTGGAAAGGTCTTTGAGTCCTCTAACCAATGGCTTTGGTCCCATGTCATTTTGATTTACCAATCTCAAGTTATGGCCTTTGACTTAAAGTCCCTTTTTGTTGACTTTTGAAAATGACCTATAATGTTGAAATTGATAACTTTTTGTGAGAGCATTTCTTGGACTTGAAGTGTGAAGAGGAGTTGTAGGAAATGTCTTTATCTTCACAATGAACTTTGGATGGAATTTTTCTGATAATCCATGTGAAAGTTATGCCCTGGTCAATTTACAGTTGACTTTTTCAATTGTCCAAATATGGAAACTTTTGCATCTTGATGATTTTTGAGCCAAGCTTTGAGAATCATGATCAAGAATTGATCAAATGATGTTTGTGGCTTCAAAATGAGATGTTGACCAAAAATTTGAACTTTTGATTGTCAAATGACCATTTTGCCCCTACAGTTGATTGTAGTGCAATTAGGGTTTTTGACTGTGCAATTTTATGCTGAAAGTTTTGAAACTTGGTATGAGGATGCTTGACCATATTTATAGGCATATGGGACTTGATTTGACCCTTGGAAACTTCATTTTCTTTGTCAGAACCAAAACCCTAATTTTGACTGTTAGGAGGCCCTTGAACTGTGCAACTCTTGGAGAGGTTTTGAAACTTGACTTGGCAATTTCTTGAAGAATATGGGAGGGCAAATTTTGGGGTACAACAATAAGGTTAGTAATGTATTCTCTCTTTTTGATAGTGATGCACAAGGTGCTATAAATGAACTGTTAAATGAATGCAAAATTCTGTACAAAACTATCTCATCACAAAAGAAACAAATTTCATCGTTGGAAGAAAAATGTGGATCTATTCAAAAAGATCTCAAAGATGAAAAGCAAAAAGTTAGTGATGAAAAACAGAATTTTGTATGCACAAAGTGTGAATCTCTCTCTTTCCAAATTGTACAACTGAAAAGGGTTATTGAAAGGTATGAAAAAGGAAAAATTGGATTGGAAGGTGTTCTTAGCCAACAAAGATACTCAAATGACAAAAGTGGTCTTGGATACTCAAAATTTTCAAAACCAAGTACCAACAAAACCATCTTTGTCAAGGCTAGCGACCAACCAACCAAAGAGAAAGAAATCACTCCCAAAATAGTTCATCACTACCCTCTAAGAAGAAATCTTATCCTTCTAGATATAGAAGTAAATTTGAACCTACTTGTTTTTATTGTGGTATTCGAGGACACACACCTAATGCTTGTTATGTTAGAAACTTTGGCATGGCAAATGGGCATTATGTGTGGGTTAAGAAAGGAACTAATTATGAAGGACCAAAAGCAACTTGGGTACCTAACAAAACCTAATCTTGTTTTGTAGGTAAGCTTGACGACCACTTCAAATCTATGGTATCTCGATAGTGGTTGTTCCAAGCATATGACGGGAGATATCGACAAATTTTCACATCTAACGCTTAAGGCCAAGGGTTATGTGACGTATGGAGATAACAACAAAGGAAACATTCTTGGCATAGGCAAAGTTGGTGGTCCACCTTTCACATCAATTGAAGATGTTCTTTATGTCGAAGGACTAAATCACAATCTTCTAAGTATTAGCCAACTATGTGACAAAGGCTTCAAGATCAAGTTCACTAAAGATGAATGTTTAATAGAAGATGAAGTCACACATGAGGCTAAACTTAAAGGTAAAAGAGTAAATAATATTTTTATGATTTCCCTTAATGATTTGTCTTTGAAGGTTAAATGTCTCATGGAAAACAACAACGACTCATGGCTATGGCACAAAAGAATCGCTCATATTCATATGGAGCATTTAAACAAATTGATTAAGCATGACCTTGTTGTTGGACTGCCTAAGATAAATTTCATCAAAGATAGACTTTGCGATGCATGTCAAAAGGGAAAGCAAACAAAATCAACTTTCAAATCCAAGAATGTGGTATCCACTACTAGGCCACTACAACTTCTTCATATGGACTTGTTTGGCCCTTCTAGAACGAGGAGCTTCAGAGGTAATGTATACGCTCTAGTTATTGTTGATGACTTTTCTAGATATACTTGGACACTCTTTTTAGTGCAGAAAAATGATGCATTCAAGGCGTTCAAGAAATATGCAAAGCAAATTCAAAATGAGAAGTCATTATCTATTGCCTCCATAAGAAGCGACCATGGTGGAGAATTCCAGAATTCCTCCTTTGGAGATTTCTGTGAAGAACATGGAATATCACATAATTTCTCAGCACCAGGGACTCCTCAACAGAATGGAGTTGTAGAAAGGAAGAATAGGTCTCTTATTGAACTTGCAAGGACAATGCTTAGTGATTCAAACCTTCCAAAATACTTTTGGGCGGATGCTGTAAGCACGACATGCTTTCTGAGTAATAGAGTTAATATTCGACCTATCTTGAAGAAGATTCCGTATGAACTCTTTCGAGGAAGGAAACCAAATATTTCATTCTTTCATGTCTTTGGCTGCAAATGTTTTGTCCTTAACAACGACAAAGACAACCTTGGTAAGTTTGATGAAAAATCAGATGAAGGTATTTTTCTTGGATACTCCTTATCTAGTAAAGCTTATCGTATATACAATAAAAGAACTTTAACTATTGAGGAATCTATGCATGTATAATTTGATGAATCTAACCCCTCCGAGGAGGATACTACTGTTTTAAATAATGATGATGAGACTTTAGATATTCCTCAAGAAGATGGCTCCAAGACCAACAATGAGAATCAATTGGAACAACAAGAAGAACAAATTCCGAATGAATCAAATGTCAATGATCTACCTAAGGAATGGAGAACCCATAGAGATCACCCTATTGATAAAATCATCGGTGACATCAGTCAAGGCATTTCAACAAGATTGAATCTAAAACATGCTTGCTTGAACATGGCGTTCGTTTCTCAAATCGAACCTTCCAAAATCGATGACGCATTAGGAGACGACCAATGGGTGATTGCTATGCAAGAAGAATTAAATCAGTTCGAGAGAAATCAAGTTTGGGAACTTGTTCCTAAACCAAGTGACAAACACATCATAGGTACAAGATGGGTGTTCAAAAACAAACTTGATGAGAACGGTATAATTGTCCGAAACAAAGCAATATTGGTAGCCCAAGGATACAACCAAGAATAGGGAATTGACTTTGAAGAAACTTTCGCTCTGGTTGCAAGGTTAGAAGCTAACCGTGTTTTACTTGCTTACGCTTGTTCATTGAATTTTCAGCTTTACCAAATGGACGTCAAAAGCACATTCTTAAATGGCTACATCAATGAAGAAGTCTATGTCAAACAACCCCCGGGCTTTGAAGACTTCAAGAATCCTTCACATGTCTTTAAGTTGAGAAAAGCTCTTTATGGCTTAAAACAAGCACCTAGAGCATGGTATGACAGACTCAGTACATTCTTATGCGAAAAAGGTTTCGAGAAAGGTAAAGTGGATAAGACCTTGTTCATAAAGAAGATCAAGGGTAACACTTTATTAGTACAAGTCTATGTCGATGATATTATATTTGGTTCAACTAACAAAGATTTGTGTGAAGAATTCTCGTTGATGATGCAAGGAGAATTTGAGATGTCTATGATGGGCAAGATGAACTATTTCCTTGGATTGCAAATTAAGCAACTGAAAGATGGTATCTTTATCAATCAATCAAAATATTGCAAGGAACTCTTGAAAAAGTTTGATATGGATAATTTCAAATCAATGCACACGCCAACGGGCTCCGATACTTATGTTGATCAAGATGAATCCGGTATTTCCATTGATATTATTAAATATCGAGGCATGATTGGATCACTGTTATACTTGACGGCAAGTCGTCCTGACATCATGTTCAGTGTATGTCTGTGTGCATGATTTCAAGCAAACTCGAAGGAATCTCACCTCATGGCGGTAAAAAGAATCATGAAATATCTCAAAGGAACAACCAATGTCGACCTATGGTACCCAAAAGGTAATATATGCAATTTAATTGGTTATTTTGACCCTGATTATGCAGGATGTAAAACAGATAGAAAAAGCACAAGTGGCACTTGTCACATTCTGGGAAATGCATTAGTCTCTTGGGCATGCAAGAAACAAGCTTGTGTGGCTCTTAGTACGGCCAAGGGGGAATATATTGCAGCGGGTATTTGTTGTGCGCAAATTCTATGGCTCAAGCAACAACTCCGTGACTACGGACTCGACCTTGGATGCATTCCACTCCGATGCGACAACACAAGTGCAATCAACATTACAAAAAATCCTGTGATGCATTCTAGAACAAAGCATATCAACATTCGACATCACTTTCTTCGTGATCATGTACTTCAAGGAGATGTTGAAGTCACCTTCGTGGATACGCATAATCAACTAGCAGATATCTTCACTAAACCGTTGGCAAGAGAACCATTTTTCAAGATCTGAAGAGAGCTAGGTATCTTGGACGAAAATGACATTATCTAATTAAGGTACATGGCTATGAACTTAATCTTAACTTTATGGTAATATATCATGATCCATGTTTTTATTACTAAACTTTTGATATATGACCATGAAATCCCCAAAAATTAAGTATTTTTCACTTTTTCACTAATGACAATCGGTTTTCATAGAGTGACAATCGGTTGTATCTAAAAAAATTTAGATTCTGTCTTCACAACAATCGGTTGTCACTCCATGACAACCGGTTGCTTTCTCATTATTTTCGCCCCTGTTTGCATTTTTCAAAGGATGCAATCGGTTGTCATCAAACGACAATCGATTGCACAGTTCAAAATTTTGAATTTTTTTTATTTTTTTTCAGTTACACTCTCTTTTATTCTTTCTCTTCCATTGCCATTACTATTATTTATTTTGTACAATATTCTTATTCTCTTTTTGAATGTTTTAAGTGTTTGGTCAACAATTTTTAAATGCCTAGTCCCTTCCTATGACACAATTTTTTGGATACTTACACACTCAAGAATCTCTATGCTACAAGTCTTTATTGTTTTTGACTAAACCATTGAATGCCTTACCTAACCATTGAATGCCTTACCTATCCATTGAATGCTTATCTATCTATAAAAGCTCAACCAAAACCTAAACTTCATATATCCTCTTTTGTCTCAAGAATCCTACAAACACCAAATACCCTTTTCCCCTTCCAATTCTCTCATCCCTCACCATGTCAACATCAAAGAAAGGCAAGGAAAAAGCTTCTTCCTCATCTCAAGGTGATGATTTCTCAAAACTCATTCCATCAAGAAGCCAAAGGGAAAGATTTGTGTCTCACTTTCAGAAGATGACGGTTCTTCTACCAAGGTTCGGTAATCTTGACAACTTCTATTCCGAATGCTTTAGTTTTCTAGCTTTATTTAGATCTCAAGGGATAGACAAGTTGATTGGTGTTAATGGACCGATTTACCCCACTTTGGTTAGAATTTTCTACAGCAATCTAACCATTAGTAGAGGATGCATGATTTCAAATGTCAAAGGGGTTCCTATAGAACTCACAGTGCAGAATTTTGGTGAAGCTTTGGGTATTCCAAATGATGGTGCTTGCATTAAACTTCTCTCAAATGCAAATCTGCCTGGCTACAACAAAAGATACTTCTACTATGGAATTGCAAGAATTCCCGAGCGTGATTTTATTCAGAAAAGGAAAAGACTTATTGGTGGAACTCCAGAGAGGAACTCTTGGACTACAGGAATTCTCACTATTGATGATCGTTTGATCCACTACTTTTTGGCGTATGTGGTTATGCCAAAGTTCTCAAATATTTCCAATGTCAATGATTGTGAGATGCAGATTCTGTATGCGATGAAGAATGGGATTCAAATCAACTGGTCTTATGTGATTCTACATCATATGGCACTACATAATGAAAATGCTTCTGCTTTGCCCTATGGCTCCTGGCTTACCCTTGTTTTTGAGAAGTTCAATGTTCCCTTGTCTGGTGAACACATGGTGCCTATGACTAACCCCAAACATGAAATCACTCCGAAGAAAGTATGTAATACCAAAGCCGGCGTCAAATTTGATCGGATTAATAGAACCATCACATACATTCATACTCCTCCATAAAACCAACCTCCACAAGAACAACCACTTCAAAACCAACCTCCACAACCAATGGAAAACTCTTACAATCAAGTTTTTGACTACCTTCAATACATGAACAACAACATGAATAATCAATTTGCTCATCTCTATGCCCATACCAATGTCCCTCCTTATGAAGCTCAACCTTATCATTACCCTTTCATTCAACCTCAAACCAATGAAGGCAATGATGGTGAAGGTCAGGATGATGAAGACTTTGTTGAAGGCATGGATGATTAGTTTTTAAGTTCTTATGTTTTTAGTACTTTATGCTCTTATGTTTTATGTCGTTTTTCTAGTTTCGTTTAAGACACTTCGTGTATTGTGATCTTTTTCGTTTTGTGCACTTTGTTTTTGTTATATCTATGTATGCAAACTTTATTTATGCTATGTTGTTTCTATGTGCAAAATTTTATGATCTTATTTCCCATTCCTTTTTGCTAATGACAAAGGGGGAGAAGACTTTGTAGTTTATTTTGTGTTTCTCTAACCCAAATTGCAGCAAGCAAGCAATCTTCAAAACTCTCATGCAATAGATCAAGGGGGAGTCTTTGACTTAGGGGGAGTTTTTAAACAACTTGATTAGAGAAAACCAAGATGCACTCCAAACTTCAAGCAATGGTTGTCATCATCAAAAAGGGGGAGACTGTGAAATCAAGCTTTCCAAGTGTTTTGATGAAGACAAGCTAGCATGCAAAAATGAATGGATCAAGTTAGAAGATTCATCTCAAGCAAAGATTCATTGATCAAGATCAACTTTTCAAGACTTATAGCTTAAGGTATATGAAATTTTTGATCTTATGCTCTTAGTGCTCAAAAATATTTTTAATCATGCATTTACTTTATTAAAATAATATTTTGAGTATATACTATGTATGATTTAAGAAGGATGTTTTAAATTGCTTAAAATCTTTGAAAATAATGATTTTTCAATTTTTGTACACAAGCAATCGATTGTCATCAAACGACAATCGGTTGCATCCAAAAAACATTTGCTTCTGTTTGACATACAATCGATTGTCATCTAGCAGCAATCGATTGTCATCTAGCAGCAATCGATTGTCATGTGTTTTATTTTCAAATTTTTTAAACGTTGGCCTATGAGCAATCGATTGCTCCTCAATGACAATCGGTTGTCATAGTTATATTTTCCAATTTTTTTAAACGTTACTGTGCTGCAATCGATTGTTGCTTTAGTGCAACCGGTTGTTGTACTTCATATTTTGAAAAAATTTATTTTTCCAGCAACTTTTAGTAACACCTTTTCATGGCAATCTTTGTATCTTTTCAAATACATTGTTTTAGTAAAAATGGTTTAAACATTGCTAAGTTTCATTGAAGAGGTATTACTACACTATAAATTATTTTTTGTTTAGAATTTTAAAATCAATCAAAGAAAATATACAACAACAATCACTAGCAACTTTCTATTCTTTTTGATCATACTCTTTATACTCAAGATTTTTGTTCATCATTTTCATATGCATACTGAAAATTGTTCTTGAGCACTTAGAAGAGTATTCCATCTTAAATTTCATATTGAATAGAAAAGATCAATCAAGTGATTGACATTTCTCTTTCATATTTTAAACTATTATACAAATCAAACAAACTATTGTATACTTGTTTTCAGGATTGTTGGAAACAAGAAATACACTTAGGGAGGATTGTTCTCTTTGTGGTCTTAGTGAAAATCCAAGAGGATTGTTCTTGGTCCAAGAGGATTGTTCTTGGTTGTTAGGTAGTCTTTGTACAAATTACCAACTATAAGGAAATATCTTTCATGTTGAAAGGGGACTGGAGTACTCTCGGACTGTGAGGGGAACCAGGATACATCTCTGTGTTCTTTACTTTCCGCATTTACTGCTTTCATCACTTTTCAGAAAAAGAAAGAAAAGAAACTCGTGCAAAAATATTCATACAATTCAGAAAAAGTTTTAAAGAACCTAATTCACCCCCCTCTTAGACGCATCTGAACTTACATACAGTTTCTAAACAAAGGCCTGGATGGTTTAGGTAGGAGGTATGGAATGTGTTTGAAGCCTTGAAACAAAAAACGCACGAGCAAAATATGTTTTGGCTAGTGATTTGCAGAGATTGCTCTATTTTGGGAAGAAATGATGTTTTTTGTGTTTGAGAGTGTTTGAGAGGTTGTGTATTCGTGCTTCTTGCTTGAGACAATGTTCTGAGGTGATTTAAAATGATACAAAGTCTTGGTTTTATCAGATACACAAGCTTGCTTGACTTTTGCAAGTTTGCTTGCTTTTGAAGAAAAGGTGAAGTGACAAAGCCAAAGGCCTGTACAGGCTAGCTTAAGGCCTAATGAGAGTTGGTGTACTTTGCCTGAAGTTTGTGGATCTTGTTTACAACCAAAGATCGGGTCCATGGATCAAGAAATACAAAATTGCAAAAAGCATGCTTTATTAAAATGGTATTATGCACTTTATGCCATTTTTGGATTAATTCAATGTGCAATGCTTCAAAGATCAGAACAAGACCATTATCCAATGTGTTTTCATTTATTTATGGAGTGTAGAGAGGATTAGGACCTGTAAAACCAAGTACAAGCATGTTTGAAACTGATTTGTAACTTGTAACATTGTGAAAATGCCTTGGACAAAAGTGATAATTTGCCATTTTCATTTCTTCGATTCTCCCTAACCATAAATGATCTTGGAGAGTTATTGGAAATTTTGGAAAGCTTGTAACATGATCTACAATCCATCTTTGAAATTCATTTTTAGATTCCTCTTGTAAATATGTGAAAAGTTTCCATGAAGTTAGGTCAAAAATCTGCCTAAACTAGGGCAAAATTTCACAAAGTTAAAAAGTTTATGGACCCTTATTCATAAAATCATAACTTGAGATACAAGCATCTTTTGGGAAAACTTTGTGAATAAAAGTTGTAGATTTTGTGGAGGACTAAAACTTTCATGTTGGAAGTTTTCTTTTAATCCAATTGAATCATGGTGAAAAAGTTGGGAAAAGTTAGGAAAAAATAAGAATTTTTCATAACTTAGGAAAATTCTAAGTTATGAAATTTTTCAAACTTAAACCCTAATTTCCAAATTTAAGTTTCTTGGTGAACAAGTTTCATTTTTTGACACATCTCGATGAAATATGACCCTTGGCACTTGATTTTGACCAAAAAGTCAAAGTTTGACTTTTCAGTGTACAGTTGATTTTTAATCAGTTGACTGGAAAATTCATTTGTCAATCCAATGCATTTGAGATCTTTTGAACCTTGTGATTAGGTAAAGATGGTGCCATTGAGTCCTTGAAACCATGCTTGAACCCAATTTGCCATTGGCTAGGTAAAAAATCAGAAATTGCCTTTCTCCAATCAAAACCCTAATTTTGACCATTTTGCCCTTTTGATGATCTGATCAAATTTTTTGAGGAGTTGTGGTCCAAACTTGATCAAATGGTTCATATAAGTCTATAATGTTGATGTGGATCAAAAATTATGATGTTTGACTGTAAATTGGCCATGGTTGACTTTTTCCCCAATACAACTGATTTTTAGGTCAACTGTCCAATTGACTGGGCAAAAATGTGATTCAAGGCTTGAAACTTGGTATGAGCAATCTTATAGGTCCAACATGAAGTATGAAAGTCACATGAGGCATTGAAAGTCCAAAAATCCCTGTGCAAACTCAAACCCTAATTTCAGGTCATCTTTGCAAGATGAGGTCTTGAGCTGAGCAACCCCTAATCTGGTCTTGAGTCCAAGAAGTCTTGTGAGGAGAATCTTGATAAAATGAGAGGGAAAATTTTAGGGTACAACAACAGTGTTGGGAGCTAAGAAGCCAAATCTTGCTTCTAATCCATGCGGGCGCACAATGTTGTCATACATAAACCTTAAATTAAAACATGATTAACATTATACTATATTCATTGAAATGAGGGATTAAATTGTTCATTTAATTAAACAAAGTTAATCGGAGTATACCTGATCTATATATCGATAACACCGAGGCCTAATTCTAAATGCCTAAAAACTTGCTCCATATCCTCTCTACCAATTGCTTCAAGATATTCAAAACCAAAGATGTCTGCACTCATAGGTATAAGGAGGGTACCACCATCTGGAATATCTGTAATTCCTAAATATGTCTGAAGGCACGACCTGAACTGAGCAGTAGTTTTTTTGCTAGCCAGTCTTCTTAGCAACATTGTTTTTTTGTGTGGAAATATTGTTAATTTCAGGCGCCTTACCCCTACTGAGTTGTGCAGTCTCTTTAGCATGAATCTAGTTATCATATAATTAGTTAGGGTAAGTATAAAATCATAAATTAGCATTTCTCATAGCATAAATGTCATATAATTGTGTTACCTCAAATGATGCAATTGACTCGGTCTCCCGCCTAATCCCCTTATCTTTTGGAATGGATTTTGTTGGAGTCTAACATTACCATGTAAATAAAATGTAAGTATAATTGCCATAAAAAATTTGAATAGTAAACGATTTTAAGCATACCTCATTATCTACGCAAATGAGGCTTGACGTCCATGCAACAAACGATCATATTGTATCTGCACCATTGTTGCATCCGCCACATCGTCAGGTAGTGGTAACAACGCACCCCCCTCTAAAACGACATCGACCGATACTTTCAAAAATCCCTCTGGGAGCGGTCTATGGTGAAGCATTTCTCCCGAAATATTATACACTTTTCCCTTTCCAACCATCCGATAAGTCAGTGTCGACAAATAGAGTTGACACCGGAAAATGCCCTATAATTTAATAAATATGGTTATATAATTAATAAACATGGTTATATAATTAATAAATATGGTTTTACAATTTATAAAGATGGTATATAATTACCTCAGGAAAAATTTGTCCAAAGTTACCATTGATACTACCTTTGTCACTAGTATCTTTAAAGCCTGTAGCTTGATCGATTTCCTTTTCCTTTCTCAGCTCATAGACTTCTTGTTGTAACTTTTCCAACTTCTCCTGAAGTTCTTTATTGCTTGGAGCTTTTTTCTTTGATTTTTTTTCAAGGATGTTGGAGTGATCCCAAATCCCTTACCTCTCACTCAACCAGAATACTCACGAATATCTAATGCTCGGGAGAGTATTCTCCTGCAATCATTATCTTCGTCTAGAGGTATAGAATGGGAAAGACTCTCCTGAAATTCATATAAATATTGTAATTAAAGAATGATATGTTAATAAAAGAATGATGTAATTAAATAAATAAAAGTATGATGTAATTAAATAAATAATGTTATACTTATACATCTCTCGAAAATTTGTTGAACTTTTTCTTCAACAGCTCCATCCTTACACACACGGGCTTCCTTCCAAAAAATGTGTTTCGGAAGAGATGTTTCAGAACTATTCTCTTTTGTTAGCTACACATTAAGCCAAAAAACATGATCAAATATAAGCGTGTATATATTATAGATACTTTGCAATTTATAGATACTTACAATATATTGTTGTAAGTGTGCATATCCCATACGGCCTTTTCTGTATGGATATGCTGGACTTGATGCTCATTGTCGATTTACGACACTTAAGCTCTCAAATTTTTGGGTATTTCTTTTCAATTTAAAAGTCTCCCATTCTTCAGCTGTAATCAAATCAGCATATTTCTTTGGAAGCTCTGCATCAACAAAAAATTTATATGCATCCCTTAGAAACTTTTTTGACAAGAAAGCTCTAAACCCTCTATGTAGTTTCCCGACCAATTTAAGAATATAATCTCTCCTCGTATCCTCAATGATGAACGACCTCTACGAAAATCATACACAAAGTGCGTTAGTATAAGTAATTTAGAGACATAATCATCATTAAAAACAATTATCATCACATATGGTACCTGTATCTCACTCCATATTTTATCTTTAGCATCATCTGACACTCTTGCTCTCCAATCTTCACATGTGATTGGAATTTCTCTTCTTACCACGGAACCGAGATAACTTGTCAACGTTGAACCGTTAGGCTCAATGAGTTGGCCTTCTTGGCTCCAATGCACATCATACTTTATGCCTTAGTCTCTATCCCAAATTATTCTCTTCATTATTGTTATTCCTCTCATATATTCCATTTCTGTTTTACTAACGGCCTTATCTCCATCATGCACAGAATCATCACGTGGGTGATCGTCGTTAGTAGCCATCTAACCTGTAATAAACATAAACATAAACCTGTGATCGGTGGATCTGGAACTGACTGTTTAACGCTGGTTCGCGAAATGTCGCGGAAGCAAGAGTCGCCACCGTCTTTTTATTTCTCCAATATGGAAAGGACAAAAGCACAGAAAAATTCCTTATTGAGATTAGTTCTCGGTTCGGGAGGTAGATTTATAGAAAGGGAAGGTGTTAGCACCCTTTCTATCCATGGTTATCCATGGGCTCTTAGATACTTGCTCATTTGTGTTTTCAAAATGTTTGTTTGCTTTTCAAGGTGAGTGGGTTTGAAAAAGTTCGGTTTAAAATTTCAATTCGACTCTTGTATCAGTCCTCAAGAGTGTTTGAAAAGTTGTTTTTGAAAGCTTTTTGCAAAGTGTCGATGTGAAAAGAAGTTTTTGATTTGTTTTGAATTAGAGCAAGTATCTACGAGTCATCTACCTACCCTAAGGAATTAGTCTGTGTAAATGTCCTTGAGGTAGTGCCATCCCACCATTGAGAGGTAGGTAGCACCACCGTTGGAGGTGTTCGGGTCAATTCGAGGGTTAGGGACAGTGTGGTCACCGGGCAATAGTAAGATACCTTAGAAGCTACCCTTATGCCATTGATCTTTTTATTCCGAGGCAACTTGTTTCGAGGCAACCGTTTCGAGGCAACTAGATCAATGGAACATAAGGACTCACTAAGACGTCCTATACTCGACGACCACGTTTCGAGGGGCAAGGCAACAGTGTGATCACCAGAGCAACAGTAGGACACCTTAGAAGCTACCCTTATGCCATGTTCATGGACATAATGACTTACTAAGACGTCCTGTACTCGACGACCACGTTTCGAGGGGCAAGGCAACAGTGTGATCACCAGAGCAATAGTAGGACACCTTAGAAGCTACCCTTATGCCATGTTCATGGACATAAGGACTTACTAAGACGTCCTGTACTCGACGACCACGTTTCGAGGGGCAAGGCAACAGTGAGGCGTACCCTAAGAGTGGTGTGTGAATTGTGTGTCATTTTCAGTTATTATTTGTCTTGTCATGCATTGGGTGAGCTACGCTTTGATTTTATTTGGGCATACATTATTTCATGTGATTAACAGTTTAAAGTGTGCGGAAATTAAAATGCGGAAAAATAAAGGTCCTACGCTATTACAAGGCGCGGGTCTACATCGCCAAATTAAACAAAGACCCGATTTTAAATAAAAGTGCGGAAAGTAAATGTCCTAATTATTATTACAAGGCTTTGGGGCAAGTACATAAATTTCACAAAGAAAAATAAAATAAACGCGCGAAGAGAAATTATATTTGAAGGTGCGAGGGCGTTGGACCCTTTAAAGGAATTAAATATTTGAAATTGAAAATTAATTAATGATTTTAATTACAAGAAAATATTTTTTGACCTTTTTTTATGTTTTTTATGAAATAAAATAAAAAAAGAATTAAAAATGTCAAAAGAAAAAGCCTAAGTCTAAATTTGTTTTTATTTATTGTGAAAAAAGGTTAAAATTAACTAATTAAACTAATTAATTTGTTAGTATTTTATTTACAAAAATAATTACTAAAGTGAAATTAATAATAATATAATAATTACATTTTTTTGTTTTTTTCTGAATTTATGAAAATAATTATTTGTGAACTAACTAAATAATAATAATAATTAATAAAAGGAAAGAAAATAAGAAAAGAAATGCTAAACCAAGGAGGTGAAGGCCGGATTTTGGAGGTTTTACTCAAAATCATCCTTAGGCATCGAAAATTCCATCTAAGCCCATGGTTGTGATCGTCCATGTCTCCTGATCACGTCTATGCTTATGGTTTGTCCCAATTTCACCTGTAGACAAAATACCTAAAAAACAAAACCAACGAACCCTAGGCACGGGTATTGTTATACGAAGCCTAAAAATGAAATTGAATATAGCAGTTACATTGGAAATTAGGCATGGAGTATGAATATGCTATTATTTTCCAGAAAAAGTGCAAGAATGGAGAAACATGATTTCGTGTACAAGGGTGAGTTTGAGACAACTTACAGCGCTTGGTAGTGGACCTTAGGACGCGTTTGTGGTTGCTTTGTCTTCAGGGAGTGGCAAGGAAGAAAGCCACGTGCTTGCTTGGATCTGAAAATGTTTGCAACACCGCTTTAGATCTCTCACTTTTTTGGACAAATTTTGAACTTTTCCTCTGGCCGTTTGTGCACACTCTCCTTTTTTTCTAGGTCCTGAATGAGGCTTGCAAGGCTTGTATATATAGGCTTGGATGAGAATCAGTCACATTAAGGAGCTTTTAAGCCTTGCAATGAAGTTTTGATTTTCTCCATAATCACCATTGAAATAACTTGCCATATTTGCTCCAAATTTGAATTTTTTTGCTTGAAATAGGTCTTGAACGGATTTGGTATATGTTTTATGGTGTATCAAAGCTATTCAAACCACAAAATATCCTCCCATTAATTTTCTTGATTTTTATTTGAATTTTAAAGATTTAAAATGAATTAAATCAAATAAAATTAAACAAAAATAGAAAAATTAATTTTTATTCTTGAAATAAAACATGGGACACGTGGGAGGTATGGCAAAGCTGAATCAAGTGGAAAAAGTGGGCCCCTTTTGTCAAAAATGAAGTTTCAAGGATAATTGACTTTGGCCCTTTCACAAAAATTTCCCAACTTCTCCAATGCATATCTTGCTCAATTTTGAAGCTATGAACATGTTCTTGGACATTTTGGAAAGGTCTTGAAGTCCTCTAATCAATGCCTTTGGTCCCATGTCATTTTTATTTACCAATATCAAGTTATGGCCTTTGACTTAAAGTGCCTTTTTGTTGACTTTTGAAAATTACCTATAATGTTGAAATTGATAACTTTTTGTGAGAGCATTTCTTGGACTTGGAATGTGAAGATGAGTTGTAGGAAATGTCTTCCCCTTCAAGATGAGCATTGGATGGGATTTTTCTGATGAACCATGAAAAAGTTATGCCTTTTTCAAGTTACAGTTGACTTTTCAGCTGTCCAAAAATAGAAACTTTTGACACCTTGATGATTTTTGAGCCATTCTTGTGAAATCATGGTCAAGACTTGACCAAATGATGATTGTGGCTTCAAAATAAGATGTTGACCAAAAATTTTGACTTTTGACTTTTGACTGCCAAATGACCATTTTGCCCCTACAATTGACTGTGAAGCAATTAGGGTTTTTGACTGTGCAACTTGACCTTGTGAGCCTTGAAACTTGACATGTAGGTGCTTGACAATGTGTATGAGAATATGGGACTTGATTGAGCCCTTGGAAACCTCAACTTCCTTGCAAGAACCAAAACCCTAATTTGACTGGCCTTAGGAGAGTGGTTGACTGAGTAGCCCTTGAGTAGACTTTGAACCATTTGAGGTGATGCTTGGCAAAACTTTGAAGATTATGGGAGGGCAAATTTTGGGGTACAACAGTTGCCCCTGTTCAATCTTCTTAGACCTGAGGATGTAGATTGGCTTGCATGCCTTTCGTGATCCGAGGGTGGAAGATGATTGAACACTAGAGTGCCCAGAAATTTGCACTCACATAGTTGAGTATCAGCGGTGCGATGGCGGGAATGGGCTTACAGATGCCATTTGGAGGGACGGTGGATAGGAGGATGGGCTTATAGATGCCATCTGGATGTGTGACAGAACTTTGTCTGGAATGGGCTTATAGATGCCATTTGGAACTGTTGGTATGTGGATGGGCTTATAGATGCCATCTAGGTGTCGATCGCGTAAGAGATTCCTTAGCGAGAACTTGCGTACCTGAGAAAAAGAAAGATGATTACCTGACCTGTTACAGGAGTTGGTCTTCAAACTCTTTATATAGACGCGCCCTGGCTGGATACAGGTATCGAATCTTTGAACTCTTCAGACGTGCCCTGGCAAGATACAGGAATCGAGTCCGGAGAATAGTTGTCAACAGATACACCCTAGCAAGATACAGGAATCGAATCTGGAACTTCAAAAGGTTTTTGTTGATAATGATGTGATGAATGAATCAGGGACGGTTACTATCTCAACGGGACGATGAGAGAACCTTGAACGATTTCTACCTCAACGGGACGATGAGAGAACCTTGGACGATTACTACCTCAACGGGACGATGAGAGAACCTTGGACGATTACTACCTCAACGGGACGATGAGAGAACCTTGGACGATTACTACCTCAACGGGACGATGAGAGAACCTTGGATGATTACTACCTCAATGGGACGATGAGAGAACCTTGGACGATTACTACCTCAACGGGACGATGAGAGAACCTTGGGCGATTACTACCTCAACGGGACGATGAGAGAACCTTGGACGATTACTACCTCAACGGGACGATGAGAGAACCTTGGACGATTACTACCTCAACGGGACGATGAGAGAACCTTGGGCGATTACTACCTCAACGGGATGATGAGAGAACCTTGGGCGATTACTACCTCAACGAGACGATGAGAGAACCTTGGGCGATTACTACCTCAACGGGACGATGAGAGAACCTTGGGCGATTACTACCTCAACAGGACGATGAGAGAACCTTGGGCGATTACTACCTCAACAGGACGATGAGAGAACCTTGGACGATTACTACCTCAACAGGACGATGAGAGAACCTTGGACGATTACTACCTCAACGGGACGATGAGAGAACCTTGGACGATTACTACCTCAACGGGACGATGAGAGAACCTTGGATGATTACTACCTTAACGGGACGATGAGAGAACCTTGGGCGATTACTACCTCAACGGGACGATGAGAGAACCTTGGGCGATTACTACCTCAACGGGACGATGAGAGAACCTTGGGCGATTACTACCTCAACGGGACGATGAGAGAACCTTGGGCGATTACTACCTCAACAGTAACGATGAGAGAATCTGGGGTGATTACTACCTCAACAGTAACGATGAGAGAACCTTGGGCGATTACTACCTCAACAGTAACGATGAGAGAACCTTGGGCGATTACTACCTCAACAGTAACGATGAGAGAATCTGAGGCGATTACTACCTCAACAGTAACGATGAGAGAATCCGGGGCGATTACTACCTCAACAGTAACGATGAGAGAATCTGGGGTGATTACTACCTCAACAGTAACGATGAGAGAATCTGGGGCGATTACTACCTCAACAGTAACGATGAGAGAATCTGGGGCAATTACTACCTCAACAGTAACGATGAGGGAATCTGGGGCGATTACTACCTCAACAGTAACGATGAGAGAATCTGGGGCGATTACTACCTCAACAGTAATGATGAGAGAATCTGGGGCGATTACTACCTCAACAGTAACGATGAGAGAATCTGGGGCGATTACTACCTCAACAGTAACGATGAGAGAATCTGGATGTCTTCTACTGAGTCTTTATCAGGAAAATCTTTAGGAATCGATTTAACTGGACCAGAGAAGGCCTTTAACTGGATCGGCATCAGAAAAATCTTTAGGAATCGATTTAACTGAACCAGGCAAGGTCTTGGAATCTTCAACTGGAATGAGAATCAGGGAGATCTTAGGGTCGATCTGACTGAACCAGCGAAGGCCTTTGACTGGATCGGCATCAGAAAAATCTTTAGGAGTCGATTTAACTGAACCAGGCAAGGTCTTGGAATCTTCAACTGGAATAAGAATCAGGGAGATCTTAGGGTCGATCTGACTGAACCAGAGAAGGCCTTTGACTGGATCAGCATCAGAAAAATCTTTAGGAGTCGATTTAACTGAACCAGGCAAGGTCTTGGAATCTTCAACTGGAATAAGAATCAGGGAGATCTTAGGGTCGATCTGACTGAACCAGAGAAGGTCTTGGATTAACTTTGACTGGATAAGAATCAGAAAAATCTTAGAATTGATTTAACTGAACCGGACTAAAGTCTTGGAATATAGCTGAGAACTTAACTGGATCTTTCCTGAAAGGTAAAGGTCAGTCATATGCAATGCATGATATGGATCAAGCAATGATGTTCTCAATATAAATGAGATTGTGCGATGCGTTCATGCATGTATCATGATGTATGTGATGTTTATGAATGTATGTTTTTGTCTAGGAAAGTAAATCCTTGACGGGTGCCGGGAAGTCAAATCCTGGGCTGATGTGAATAGCATTCTCTGTTTCCACTGGGGAGTGATGGCTGCAAAGATACCGGTAGGAGAAGATGACCCCGTTGGGGAATAAACTTGGAGATTACTCTGTGGGGGAAAATTATTCTAGCGATCTTGCTGGGGAACAATACTCTGTGGGAAGAGAGGTACTCTATTGAGATGTTGATGATAACTTCGTTGGGGATACCGTTGTTATGTTGGAAGTGTTACTAGACTCCGCTGGGGATAGGAAGACTTCACCGAGGACGATCTTTCCGTGGCTTTTGGCTGAGGATAACCCAGTTATATCCTGGTAGGGAAATAACCTTTGAATAAAGCCGGGGGACACGTTCGTGCTCTGCAGGGGGGAAAACTTCCAGAATCTACTGGGGATAAGCTTCCTGCTGGGGAGATGGATTCAAACTTTCCTGGGGAAATCTTGAACTATACTGGACTCTCCTGGGGAAATCTTTGAGATATACTGGGGAGGCGGCTCCACTGAAGGTCTGATCTACCGCCGGGGAACAATCTTAGATCAAGACTGTCGAGGATGCTTGTTAAGAATATTCGTATATTGTGCTGGGGAATGTTGAGATCTGCGGGGAATACCCAACTTCCTTAAGGCTGATTGTATAGCTCTGCTTGGGGAGAGTGTATTGACCTGCTGGCTCACTCTCTGGGGAGTTAAGATACATTGGTTACGTTCTTCAGCTGAACCTATCTTGGTACCTTGGTGGACCGAACCATTAGATCGCTTAGACCACTCATTATTGCCCCAGTTTCAGTGGGAGAAGGCACCTGTGGGGGTAATTGACAAATCTTCTGGTAGACAGGTGACGAGATGCCAGGATATAGTCGTACGCTTTGATCCCTAATTTTTGCCTGGACCGCCCTTTCGGGTTTTCAGTCCATCGGGATACCCTTTTTTGCCCAAGCCTCCCTTTCAGGTTTTCGACTTGCCGGGTGTACAGATTTTTTCCATTTCATCCCTTATTTTGCCCGAACCCTTTTGGTTCGCCGGGAAGCCCTAATTTTTGCCTAGGTATGTCAACCTAGCGGGTCTTTGATTATGCATAGTATTTTTCGACTATGTCTACGCTCTCAGAATGTAGGGAGTTGCCCCTGTTAGAAGTGTTTTGTCATACCCCTAGAAGATGTTTGATCAGGCAAGATTCTTTGTTGGAATGCCCCAAGTGACTCAGGCGGAGATTTGCCCCAGGCTATTTGGCCTTTGAGAGATTCTCCGAATCTTGACTTAACTGCCCCAGATGGTAGCCCATGATCATGTCTGCCCCTTTATTGGAAGTGCTTTTGTTCGTTAGACATTCGTCGTGCGAACTTCTATGCTGTTCAAACAAAAGGTCATACGCAAACAGAGTTATGTCAAAAATGCAAAGCTTATGTTTGTCTTGAAGTTTTTGAAAAATGCATTTTTCAGTAAAACCAGCAAATTTTGTAAAATGTGATGTCAACTCAATATTTTATAGCAAGCCTTAAGGAATCAGGATACCTTTGTAACAGTATGCTTTCGAACTAACCCATGCTTCATCTAGGACTTTTAAGGGTTATAACGTGGCTTGGTTCACGGTTCAAGAAACAAAGGATAAAGGCTCAAATTTATTTGAACCCACCCGCTCTTCGTGATGTTCTTCAAACCTAAACTCAGTTGATCGTGCGTTAGCCCTTATTTGAGTTTTTGCTCTGATATACCAATGATGGTTCAGATAATGATGATTTATTCTGAATGGGCAGTCATTTCTTTTTGTTGAGGGTTTGTGTGACCTCTTTTTTTGATTTTATTATCCCTATTTTTTTTGCCTGAACTGTTTCTTTTGTGATTACAGTCAGCGGGATGCCCCAGTTTTGTAAGTCTCCTTCATAGGTTTTGACTTAATGGGTTTTTATTTTTTGAGATATAATGACTGCCTATCTGTATGATTGTTCGGAACCATCACTGTCTTTTGTTTTGTAAGGACCTCTTTGGTGCCATTCGTTATGCACTTGGATCAACTGAGAGACTACCCTGCCCCAGGTTATGATTAAGGGTTTTAAATTTCGAAAAGAAAAACACCTACTTCTTTGGCTCAGAGGGGTTGACGAGGGATTATCTTCCTTATAACTCCAGTGTTTAGGAATTGAAACAATGCCTGTACCTCATCAGCGGGGTCTGTTCAAAAGCATACTGTAAAGATCGTGGTATCGTTTTCGTCATCCTCCCTCAAGAGGCTTAGAATTATTGAGAGTTGACCGTCACAAAAATATGAAAACAGTTTGCATATAGTGAATGCGAATATATTGCTTCAAAACAGACATATGTGATGCATTAATGAACTAACAACGTTTAATCATGAATAAATGTTTGAACAGTCAAAAGAAAGTTACAACTTGAAAATTCTAATAAACACAAGTCTTCTAGTCTCAGGGCTTGTTACTTTGATTGGTGCATCATGTAGGTATGGCAGGAGCATTCAGCTTGGCCTATCTGGGTGAAATCCACAGCTCTTTCATTAATCAGATCTTGAATCTTATTCTTCAAAGCCCAAAAGTCGTCGGTGTCATGTCCTGGACTGTCAGAGTGGTATGCACATCTTTCCTCAGGATTGTACTTTAGGGAGGTTGTGTTGAGATTCTCAGGAGGGTCCCTTAACGTCACCAGATTCAACCTCAACAATTGTTGTAAAGCTTGAGATGGTGACACGTTGAGCTTGGTGAACTGCCTTTTAGGCTTGTCTGGCCTGCTCTGATCAGCCCGTTGTTCTTGGCAAGGTCGTTGTTGGACCTGCGAAGTAGTAGCAGCTTGGAGAGGCTCGTTCATTAAACCAAACCTTTGACTTCTTGGAGGCTGATTAATGACTTGGTCTCTGACTTGGGCTGGTTGCTTCATGTCTTGATGAAGCTGACTGATCATGGCCCTCAACTCTCCTTGCTCCCGAGCTAAACCTTGGATGAGAGCCCTTTGCCCCAGCATCTGGGTTTTCAATGTGTTTACCTCAGCTTGTAGACGTTTCAGTCGTTCGTCCTTGCCATCCTCAGCACTGTTCTTGGCCAAATTCCCCATGAGGAGCGTTCTCAACTCTTCCTGCCCCTTGAATAGGTTTAGGAAGATCTCTCTGAACTGAGTCTCTTGAGTAGGGAACTCCTGGTTGTTTTGTTGGGAAGCCATTGCTGAAATAAACAGCGGAGATGGTAAGTGACCTGTCAAAAGGGTACCTGTTATGCAATGATATGTATGTATATATATGCAATGTTTTCAAGGATCTCGCAGGGTAAACAAGAAAATTGTTAGAGTTGGAAACTGGTAACTTGATTGAAGGGACTTCATGTTGTTGAGAGTCCTTCTTCAAGGGTCAAGGCTCACCATATCTAGTGGGTCATAGCCCCTGACAACCTTGGCTAGAGGAAAATAAATCCCCTTTGCCCCTTGCCAGACATGTTGGTTCATCATGACCTGCATCACAAGCCCTTGAGATCCTTGAAATGGATTAGTCCTTATGTAGGGGGTATGCAATGGTATGATGTTATGCTATGCATGGGGTAATGTAGGTAAACCCTGTTATGAGTCCCAGTTAAGGACTGTAAACAAAACCTGCAAGAAATTCAGTAAACCCTATTATGAGTCCCAATTAAGGACTATAAACAAAACCTGCAAGAAATTTAGTAAACCCTGTTATGAGTCACAATTAAGGACTATAAACAAAACCTGCAAGGAACTCAAGTGTCAGATAACAAGCATGCAAATAGTCAAGTTGGAAGGCACACAAGTCACACAAGAGAAACCCTTA
This sequence comes from Vicia faba, assembly GCA_948472305.1. Classification (NCBI taxonomy): domain Eukaryota; kingdom Viridiplantae; phylum Streptophyta; class Magnoliopsida; order Fabales; family Fabaceae; genus Vicia; species Vicia faba. Next base: position 460,414,807 of record OX451738.1, read on the forward strand.
GAGTTTAGGCCAGCATGGGGTCTAGGTATTACCCTCTTTCAGTTGGTGGGCTCAACCTGTCCTATCAGAAGTAACCGGGTTCTAAGGGTCCCAATATCACTGGATTGCTTTCATTGTTCATCGTTTCGATTTAGCCACTGAACTGGCGACCGAAATATTCCAGGAAAGCAACCCTCAATTGAGTGTAGTATCGAGTATCAACCAACCTCTGACTATGCCAAAGTCAGTTATCTCACTACCCTAAAGAGGCCAAGATAGTTCAATTAAGGTTCCTAAGGTCAGTTGATGCTTCACGACACCGCGCGGAGGCCCCGTACTCTCCTGGACTGAACTCAAGGGTTACCGGTACACACCAAAGTGCCACATCAACGTAGCAGACTGTTTCAACCATGTCGGTATACCCCGCACAGTTCCCTCACAGCCTTCTTGCTACTTTCTAAGAAGGTATCCCCCAGATCCGGGTTAGGATCTATAGAACTCCCAAGACAGGCCCAATAATATTAAAGCAAGCAAAACAAAGCAATTGAAAACATAAGTATGAGCTATCCTAAGGTACACCTCACTTTAAGATTTCCCCAGCAGAGTTGCCAGTTCTGTGATCGGTGGATCTGGAACTGACTGTTTAACGCTGGTTCGCGAAATGTCACGGAATCAAGAGTCGCCACCGTCTTTTATTTTCTCCAATATGGAAAGGACAAAAGCACAGAAAAATTCCTTATTGAGATTAGTTCTCGGTTCGGGAGGTAGATTTATAGAAAGGGAATGTGTTAGCACCCTTTTTATCCATGGTTATCCATGGGCTCTTAGATACTTGCTCATTTGTGTTTTCAAAATTATTTGTTTGCTTTTCAACTGTGGGTTTTAAAAAAGTTTCTTTGAAAATTTCAGTTCGACTCTTGTATCAGTCCTCAAGAGTGTTTGAAAAGTTGCTTTCGAAAGCTTTTTGAAAAGTGTCGGTGTGAAAAGTGTTTTTTGATTTGTTTTGAAATTAGAGCAAGTATCTACGAGTTCTCTACCTACCCTAAGGAATTCGTCTGTGTAAATGTCCTTAAAGTAGTGCCATCCCACCATTGAGAGGTAGGTAGCACCACCGTTGGAGGTGTTCGGGTCAATTCGAGGGTTCGGGACGTTGTGGTCACCAGAGCAATAGGAAGACACCTTAGAAGCTACCCTCATGCCATTGATCTTTTTATTCCGAGGCAACTTGTTTCGAGGCAACCGTTTCGAGGCAACTAGATCAATGGAACATAAGGACTCACTAAGACGTCCTATACTCGACGACCACGTTTCGAGGGGCAAGGCAACAGTGTGATCACCAGAGCAACAGTAGGACACCTTAGAAGCTACCCTTATGCCATGTTCATGGACATAAGGACTTACTAAGACGTCCTGTACTCGACGACCACGTTTCGAGGGGCAAGGCAACAGTGTGATCACTAGAGCAACAGTAGGACACCTTAGAAGCTACCCTTATGCCATGTTCATGGACATAAGGACTTACTAAGACGTCTTGTACTCGACGACCACGTTTCGAGGGGCAAGGCAACAGTGAGGTGTACCCTAAGAGTGGTGTGTGAATTGTGTGTCATTTTCAGTTATTATTTGTCTTGTCATGCATTGGGTGAGCTACGCTTTGATTTTATTTGGGCATACATTCTTTCATGTGATTAACAGTTTAAAGGGTGCGGAAATTAAAATACGGAAAAATAAAGCTCCTACGCTATTACAAGGCGCGGGTCTACATCGCCAAATTAAACAAAGACCCGATTTTAAATAAAAGTGCGGAAAGTAAATGTCCTAATTATTATTACAAGGCTTTGGGGCAAGTACATAAATTTCACAAAGAAAAATAAAATAAACGCGCGAAGAGAAATTATATTTGAAGGTGCGAGGGCGTTGGACCCTTTAAAGGAATTAAATATTTGAAATTGAAAATTAATTAATGATTTTAATTACAAGAAAATATTTTTTGACTTTTTTTTATGTTTTTTATGAAATAAAATAAAAAAAGAATTAAAAATGTCAAAAGAAAAAGCCTAAGTCTAAATTTGTTTTTATTTATTGTGAAAAAAGGTTAAAATTAACTAATTAAACTAATTAATTTGTTAGTATTTTATTTACAAAAATAATTACTAAAGTGAAATTAATAATAATAATAATAACAATTACATTTTTTTTGTTTTTTTCTGAATTTATGAAAACAATTATTTGTGAACTAACTAAATAATAATAATAATTAATAAAAGGAAAGAAAATAAGAAAAGAAATGCTAAACCAAGGAGGTGAAGGCCGGATTTTGGAGGTTTTACTCAAAATCATCCTTAGGCATCGAAAATTCCATCTAAGCCCATGGTTGTGATCGTCCATGTCTCCTGATCACGTATATGCTTATGGTTTGTCTCAATTTCACCTGTAGACAAAATACCTAAAAAACAAAACCAACGAACCCTAGGCACGGGTATTGTTATACGAAGCCTAAAAATGAAATTGAATATAGCGGTTACATTGGAAATTAGGCATGGAGTATGAATATGCTATTATTTTTCAGAAAAAGTGCAAGAATGGAGAAACATGATTTCGTGTACAGGGGTGAGTTTGAGACAACTTACAGCGCTTGGTAGTGGACCTTAGGACGCGTTTGTGGTTGCTTTGGCTTCAGGGAGTGGCAAGGAAGAAAGCCACGTGCTTGCTTGGATCTGAAAATGTTTGCAACACCGCTTTAGATCTCTCACTTTTTTGGACAAATTTTGAACTTTTCCTCTGGCCGTTTGTGCACACTCTCCTTTTTTTCTAGGTCCTGAATGAGGCTTGCAAGGCTTGTATATATAGGCTTGGATTAGAATCAGTCACATTAAGGAGCTTTTAAGCCTTGCAATGAAGTTTTGATTTTCTCCATAATCACCATTGAAATAACTTGCCATATTTGCTCCAAATTCGAATTTTTTTGCTTGAAATAGGTCTTGAACGAATTTGGTATATGTTTTATGGTGTATCAAAGCTATTCAAACCACAAAATATCCTCCCATTAATTTTCTTGATTTTTATTTGAATTTTAAAGATTTAAAATGAATTAAATCAAATAAAATTAAACAAAAATAGAAAAATTAATTTTTATTCTTGAAATAAAACATGGGACACGTGGGAGGTATGGCAAAGCTGAATCAAGTGGAAAAAGTGGGCCCCTTTTGTCAAAAATGAAGTTTCAAGGATAATTGACTTTGGCCCTTTCACAAAAATTTCCCAACTTCTCCAATGCATATCTTGCTCAATTTTGAATCTATGAACATGTTCTTGGACATTTTGGAAAGGTATTGAAGTCCTCTAACCAATGCCTTTGGTCCCATGTCATTTTGATTTACCAATATCAAGTTGTGGCCTTTGACTTAAAGTGCCTTTTTGTTGACTTTTAAAAATGACCTATAATGTTGAAATTGATAACTTTTTGTGAGAGCATTTCTTGGACTTGGAATGTGAAGATGAGTTGTAGGAAATGTCTTCCCCTTCAAGATGAGCATTGGATGGGATTTTTATGATGAACCATGAAAAAGTTATGCCTTGGTCAAGTTACAGTTGACTTTTCAGCTGTCCAAAAATAGAAACTTTTGACACCTTGATGATTTTTGAGCCATTCTTGTGAAATCATGGTCAAGACTTGACCAAATGATGATTGTGGCTTCAAAATAAGATGTTGACCAAAATTTTTGACTTTTGACTGCCAAATGACCATTTTGCCCCTACAGTTGACTGTGAAGCAATTAGGGTTTTTGACTGTGCAACTTGACCTTGTGAGCCTTGAAACTTGACATGTAGGTGCTTGACAATGTGTATGAGAATATGGGACTTGATTGAGCCCTTGGAAACCTCAACTTCCTTGCAAGAACCAAAACCCTAATTTGACTGGCCTTAGGAGAGTGGTTGACTGAGTAGCCCTTGAGTAGACTTTGAACCATTTGAGGTGATGCTTGGCAAAACTTTGAAGATTATGGGAGGGCAAATTTTGGGGTACAACAAAACCCAATATAAAAGCGAGTCATAAGCGAGTCAGAAATATATATAAAATGACAATGCCAAAAATTAACATAAACATAAACTTAAACATAAACACAAACATAAACATAAACATTTTAATATCCTACCTCTTTCACTAACATCTCTTTCTTTTCTTGGTTGGAACATGAATTACTTGTTTCTTAACAATGCGAACGGATGGATTTATCCAAATTCCCTCATTATGAACATTTATGATATATGATTCATCCGTTATAATATTCTCATCTTGATCATTTATAATATACGACTAATTCCGTCTAATACATGACTCATTATCATCATCAATACCACCTTGGTCTACACCGTTATCATCAATCACTTTGTTAGAAAAAAGAACTATAGACCATTTTGTACTCGCCGGGTCAGTGACATAGAAAAAAATTTTAGCTTGAGAGGCTAGAATAAAAGGCTCTTCTTTGTACCCCTCTCTATTAAGACCCACTTGCAAAAATCCCGACATATCCATTTGTATGCCACCGCTACTTACCCACTTGCAACCAAAGATAGGAATCTGAAACTTCTCGTAATCAAACACCCAAATATGCTCGATAACTCCAAAATATGACAGATTTGCATATTTGGGGTTTAGGTCCTTCATACTATAAATGTGCATTGCTTCAGCAAGCATGGTGACACCACTATTTTGCATAGTACTTTTATCATCTTGTTCTTTGGTATAAAATGTGTATCCATTAATTGCGTATGCACTATAGGAAAACACATGCAAACTTGGACCATATGCCAAACATCTCAACCTTTCTGTTATTGAAGCGGGATCTGAATGAAGCTTTGAAAAAATATTATCCTTAAACCATGGTATAAAACTTTGATTGTGCTCCTGTACTATCCAATTTTCATTTCTATTCTGATTTAACCCTCAGAGTATATCCTTGTGCATTTCAACATATGGCTCAACCTCACTGTCATTATGCATAACATACAGATGCACTTGATCCCATTCATCTTTTGATACTGTCACAATTTTATTTCCAATTAATCTTTTACCTGTCGTTTTTTCAAAAATATGACTTTTGGGGAGTCCAATGGATTGAACTTTGGACAAATATTCAGTACAAAACTCAACCGCTTCTTTAACAATGTATCACTCAACAATACAACCCTCTGGACGACTTCGGTTTTTCACGTACCCTTTTAATACTTTCATATAACGTTCAGTAGGGTACATCCATCTCATATAAGCTGGGTTGCACAACTGTGTCTCTTTCACAAGATGAACAACTAGATGTACCATTATGTCAAAAAATGAGGGAGGAAAATACATTTCAAGCTCACACAAAGTAATAACAATTTCTTTTTGCAATGTTGGTAAGATCTCAGGATCAATCACCTTACTACAAATTGACCTAAAGAAAAAACACAAATTAGTTATCGCACTCCTTACTTTATCTGGAAAAATAGAACGTATACCTACTGGTAGAAAATGCTCCATTATAACATGGCAATCATGTGTCTTTAAACTCTTTAACTTGAGGTCTTTCATAGACACAAGTATTCTAATATATGAAGAGTGTCCTTCTTGAACTTTAACTTCACTTAGAAACTTACACAATATCTTTTTCTCCTTTCTAGATAGAGTAAAAGCAATAGGTGGTAGATATATTTGGCTTCCTTTCTTCACGGGTCCTAGTTCAGTTCGTATTCTCATCTTTAACATGTTCTCCCTTGCTTTAAGGCCATCCTTAGACTTTCCTTTAATATTGAGTAACGTAACAATAATACTTTCAAATACATTTTTTTCAATATGCATAACATCGAGAAAATGTATCACATACAGAGACTTCCAATATGGCAATTAAAAAAAATCGATCTCTTCTTCCACCCACCTTTGACAACCGTATGCGCAAAAGGCTTTCCAAACTGAGTACACACATCTTTTACCTTTTTAAAAATTTGGTCACCTGACAATGCAGGTGGAGCTTTACGTTGTTCAGTGTCTCCATTGAATGATTTTCTCCATGCACAGTAGTGATGTTTAGAATGTAAGAATCTATGATGACCGAGAAACACATTCTTCTGACAAAGTTCCAAACGCGTCGTATCGATTCCATCTTCACACACAGGAAACGCACGTTGACCTTTAATGATATACCCAGATAGATTCCCATATGATGAAAAATCATTAATTGTGCCAAACAACATCGCCCTCAAATTGAAACTTTGTTTCCTATATCCATCATAAACCTCCACTCTGTTCTCCCACAAAATCTTTAAATCTTCGATCAAAGGTGTCAAGTATACGTCTATGTCATTCCCTGGTTGTTTAGGCCCAAATATTAACATAGATAACATCATGTACGTACGCTTCATACATAGCCATGGAGGTAGGTTATAAATCATAAGAATCACAGGTCATGTGGTATGTGAGATACTTTGAAGACCATGCGGGTTCATTCCATCAGTAGATAAAGCCAACCAAAGGTTTCTTGCTTCTTCTCCAAAATCAGGATAATCATTATCAATTTTCGACCACTATGGTGAATCTGCAGGATGTCGATACTTTGCATCAATAATTCTTTCATCTGCATTCCAAGTAAGGTGTCTTGCATCGGTTTCACTACGAAAAATTCTCCTAAATCTCGGAATTATAGGAAAATACCATAAGACTTTTGTTGGAGACAATTTTTTCTTATATCGAGACAAACCACATTTAGGGCACTCATTTAACGATGCATATTCGTTTCGAAACAAAACGCAATCGTTTGGACAAGCATGTATCTTATCATAGCTCATTCCAATAGAGCACAACATTTTTTGGCCTCATAGGTTCGATTAGGAAGAACATTATCCTCCGGAAGCATATCTCTCATAAGGGCTAATAACTCTGTGAAACTTTTATCTGACCATCCATTGCCCGCCTTTAAGTTGTACAACTTTAATACCGCAAATAGTCTTGTGAATTTAGTGCATCCTTTATACAACGGTTTCTCTGCATCGCTTACCAATCTATCAAACATTCTGGGACAATCCTGAAGATCTTCTTCAAGTGCATCTGCAGTCTCTTCGACTCGATCAAAATCGTATGTATCTGTGTCCTTGTCATCTGAAGCATAGGCCGTACTACTTTTCTCTCCCGGTTCAACATTGTCGTTACTTTTTTCACCGTGAAATATCCAACACGTATAACTTCTATCAATTCCACGCATTAGTAAATGTGATTTCAATCCATCTGCGTTAACCCGACCCACATAACAACAACCCAAGCAAGGACGCTTCATTCGACTGGGGTCTTTGGCGTGTTTAACAGCAAACTTAACGAATTCCAATACCCTATTCTTGTACTCTTGTGACAATCGATCGACAAACATCCATTTTTTATCCATTTTTTTCTACTTATTCAAGTAAACAAAAACACTCTAAACGGATTATTCTCTTTTTGTTTGAATAAAACAAATTATTTCTAGAAATTTATTTCTAGAGTTAATAACATGGACTAAAAATAAATATATCTATATAAAAATAATTGTGTTTTTTAATTGATCGATACAGATAGAATTTGAACTTGACTTACCAAAGAAAGAAAAGGGGCTATTGGTGTCGACGGCAGATGATGCGGCTTTGATGTTCTTCGAATCGGTGATGGTCTTCGACTAACTACATCAATACAAAAGGATCATCAAAAATAAGTTGTATATATATATAGGTTCAAAATACTAGTTTATGGAAAATATAAACATGATAAACAATTCAGAAGCCAATTAAAATAACAAAAAAACCCATCATATATATCATCTTCTTTATTCCAAAACATAGAACCAAAAGAAAATGCAATAATGCTAAATGCTAAAAGTGTTGTTGTTATATATCAAGCCCTACCAAGAACCCAAAAATTAAAATGCATACATATAACCCAGTTTAGACATCAATAGGAGGATAATGTCTTAGATGTTAGTATAGTACATTATCAAGGAGGATAACTCAGTTTGGACATCAATGGAGATAAATACATTTTCAATAAAGAACATACCTTGAGAATCGGCCGGTGTGGGTGCAGGAAAACCGAGCGAGACGGTGGAGGACAGTGTACGACGGTGAAGGATTTGAGACGGAGGAGGAAATGGGTTTCGCTCACTGTTGAAGGAGGGAAAGGGTTTCGCTAGCTTCTGTATTCGTGAATCTGTGAATACACAGATTCTATTTTTTTTAATTTTCACTTATAAGGGTTTAGACAGCACTTTCTAAAAGCGCTGGCTAATATGGACCTATAGCAGCGCTTTTGAAAAGCGTTGGCTAATAGTGTCCTTTAGCAGCGCTTTTCTAATATTTTTTTTTATTTTTTATGACTTTAGACAGTGCTTTCTTAAAGCGCTGTCTAAAGTGGACCTTTACCAGCGCTTATGAAAAAGCGCTTTCTAAAGCAATCCTTTAGCAGCGCTTTTTAAAAGCGTTGTCTAAGGTCATATGTTTAGCAGCGCTTTTACTAATTATTTTATACGGTTTCCGTGTTTTTTTTAATTCACTTATAGCAGCGCTTTTGTACAAAAGCGTTGTCTAATATATGCTGTTAAAACTCACTTTTGGCGTAGTGAGCTCTCTGAATTCGATATCCAATACGAGAGAAGGAAAGCCCTTAAGGCCCAGGCCTTGGCCGACTTTGTAGCTGAAATGACCTCGCTCGTAGATCCTGACGGATCGTGTCATTGGACGATCTTCGTCGATGGCGCCTCCAATTTGTCTGGAAGCGGTGTGGGCATTATATTGGAAAACGAGGGAGGGAGCCTAATCGGGGTCTCCCTAGTCCTATCATTTCCAACCTCCAACAATCAGGTCAAATACGAGGCTTTCCTCGTAGTTTTATGACTGGCCGAAGATCTGGGAGCCGAGGAAGTGAAAATCTTCATTGACTCCCAGTTGGTCGCCTCTCAGGTTCGAGGCGAATATCAGGTCAAAAATAACCAACTCTCCAAATATTGGGCTCTGGTCTAGAAGAGGAAAAAGAAATTTAAATTTGTGGACGTAGAGCATGTTCCCTGCGAGCATAACGCCCACACAGATATCTTATCTAAGTTGGCGAGCACGAAGAGAAAAAGAGGGAATAAATCGGTGATACAGGAAATACTTCCTCGACCGAGCACCCAAAAGACATGTTCTACCTTAGAAGTGTTCGCCATCGGGGACAACGATTCTTGGATGACCCCCGTACACGACTATCTCACTAAGGGAAAACTCCCCGACGACCCGAAAGAAGCGGCCATTGTCAGGCGAAGAGCTTGCTCATATGTTTTGGTAGAACACAAACTTTACATAAGAGGATTTTCCATTCCACTTCTCAAATGCATCGGCCGAAGTGGGGTAGAGTGTGTCTTGCTCGAAATCCACGAGGGCATCAGCAGCCAACATCTAGGCGGGAGATCCCTCGTGAGAAAAGTCTTGCGGGTAGGATATTACTGGCCCACCATGCAGCATGATGCAAAAGAGTACGTGAAGAAATGCAATAAATGCCAACGACATGGGGACATGCATTTATCTCCTCCTAACAAGCTTAAATCCTTATCCTCTCCCTGGACCTTCGCCTGGTGGGGACTAGATCTCATCGATCCATTCGTGTTCGGGAACCAATCAAAATAAATACCTGATCATAGCGGTCGACTACTTCACCAAATGGATAGAAGTCGAAGCTTTGGTCAAAATCACCGCCCAAAACGTCCTTCGCTTCTATAAAAGAAATATCCTCACTCGCTTTGGCATCCCACAAGCGATATTCATTGACAACGGGACCCAGTTCACAGACCACGCCTTTCAAGAATTCGTCACCAAACTGGGCACCACTTAACACTTTGCCTCCGTCGAGAAACCCCAGATGAATGGCTAAGCCGAGTCTGTGAACAGAGTAATACTCGGGGGCCTCAAGCGAAGGTTGGACGAAATCAAGAAGCAATGGGTCGAGGAATTACACAATGTACTCTGGGGATACCGAACGACTTCACATTCATCTACCGGGGAGACTCCTTTCTGACTAGCTTATGGGACAGAGGTCGTCATTCCCGTAGAGATCAAGGAACCTTCCAGGCGAACTAAGACACCTCCCGGCGAGGAGATGAACGACGCCGCCCTCCGTGAAGAAATGGATCTGGCAGAAGAAATCAGAACAGAAGCGGCCCTACAAGAGGCCTCGCTCAAACGAAAAATAGCCATGCACTACGACGCCAAGGTCGTACGATGAGATTTCGAGGTCGGCAGCATTTTCTTAAAGATAAATCGCAAAGAATCTCGTGAAGGAAAGCTTGCAGCAGACTGGGAAGGTCCTTATCGCGTCTACTCGAAAATAGGGACTGGAGCATATTACTTGGAAAACTTACAAGGGGAACAACTCGTTCAATCATGTAATGCTGAAAAACTAAAACAATATTATAGTTAAAGACACTGATCAGTTGGAGAGTTTGGTCGACAAAGACAAACTCACCCAGGCCCGACCATGCGTGCATGCCTAGGCACGAGCATAGAACCCAAAGTATTCAGAGGGGGCATGGCTATGCTCTATTGACGAGCGCACCTTCAACACGATATGGATAACTTGACTGAGCTCCATAGTCCTTGTGCCACGATGATAGAACACCTGAATCGCGACAGGAATTTCACGCCGCCGAACTCGGGTCCCTTGAAACGAGACCTGAGTTCCGTCCCTAGCCTGGTATTCACCCTGGTCGTTTGACCAGTTTCCCCACACTAACAAACATACCAAATGAGCAAATCCCCGCTATAAACTTTTAGTAAAATAAAAAACATCCTAAATGGGCTAGTTTGTCAACAAACATGCAAAAAAGCACAAGTTAAATATTCATAGCAAACGACTATTGGCCGGAATTTAAATAAACTACCACTTGGGATGATGATGTGCGAATATTACATAAACAGACAATAGCCTGGAAAAACAAATACAACGAATGCCACGCGCGGGCCAAAATAAACATAAGACAATCATCCTTCCACTTCTCTTTCAGCAATGAGCGATATTTTAGCGGGACCCTTGTCAACTGGGCGACAATATCCTTGAGATAATCAGGGACCAGAATTTGACCGGAAGCTACATAATAATTGACCCCCATTCCTGAGGTGTTGAGCTCAACACTGGAGTTTAACACACGCAGCTTCTTTACAGCATTTTCGAAGCTCCCTCGGAAGCAGCCTGAGCGTCTTCCACAGCCAACTAAAAACAAGCAACCAGCTCAACTCGAGTCTTCAGATCCTTAGTATTCTCCGACTCATCTTAAACGGGTGTAATATCGGCAGTTAGGGCCTCCACCTTTCCCTCAAGGTCCTTTTTTTCGAGCAAGAGAGCCTTGTGTTCCTCGGAGAGCCTCCCTGATTCTTCCTCAGACAGCTTCAGGGATTTATCTTTCTCGACCAAGGCCTTCTCGCTCATAGCCAACTTGGCCCGAAGGTTCTTCATCTCTGTCTCCTGAGAGGAACTCCCCTCGATGTAAGCGATCTCCATCTCCAAGATCCGCATCAGACCACCAGCATCTTGCGCCAGCATCACCCTCTTCTTCGGGCGGCCCATTCCCTCGATATGGTGAGATTCGGCCCAGGGAAGATGGAGATTCGCACCCTCTAAAACAATCTCCAGCCAGCAGAGAGGCAGGTCGTATGTTCCTTTCCCTTTTTCACTGGTCAGGTTAACACTCCCGTCGGCTCGCGGCCTCTTCGCCTTCGAGGAAACAGCAACGGGGGAAATAGCGATTGTAGCCTGGGCTGAAGATGAGTCGCCCGACCCTGAGGCAAGATCTGGCCCTGAACCAGTATGTGCATCCTTTAGGGCCCTCCTCGCTCTGGCAGCAAGGGTCTTAGCCAAGCGCTCATGAGCAGGATTTATGCTATCTGCAAAACAGACAAAAAGTAACATGGTCGGAAAACGAGGAGTCAAACAAACGACGAACACTTGATATTATTATTATATATATATATATACCCAAGTATCTAACTGGGTCCTCGCTTTTGAGGAGCTCCTTGACGTTTATGAGGCCCGGCTTGTATACGGGCTTTCCGTTTTTGTCCAACACGGGTCTATCTCCCCGACCAACTCACTGGACGTGAGAGATCCGAGCCACGATTGTTGTAAGGATAGAGAAGCTCTCCAGATCCTCGTCTTCGAGCTCCCCTTCTCTCCAAACATAGGAGCCCAATTCGCTATCAAAATGCTTCCTCGTCCATTGGAATGGGAACTTATAAACTAGCTTTGCAACGGGCTTTCCTAGATCGTTCAGTCGGGGTGTATCGTACTCGTTTAGCGAAGGCACTGTCCTAAAGACGTTCAACATCGCCTTGGTCTAATAAGGCTGCACCAAAATGTATTTATCTTTGAAGTGGCGGACAGACTCCAAATAGGCTTTAAATAGCTTCACATTGCCTTGCTTCAGGGAAACCCATCCCCACTTTCCGTCGACCTTGCTCCTCTGAAGGTGGAAGCAGTAGAAGAACAAGGGAATGGTGGCCCCTATCTTCAAATGGTCGCAAACTATCTCGAACACTCGCATGAACATGATGTCGTTCGGATGCAGTTGGGAGGGAGCCACACGCAAGTGCCTGAATACGGCCACCTCGAAGTCAAAAAAGGGGAGGCGAAGACCCATCTCTCGAAATAAAATATCATAAATTGGGATCCTCCTCTTATCGTATTTCGAGCAGATTATGCTCTCCTTCTCGGGGATGTATAACCATCATTCCTCCTAGGCCCCTCCTCATGAGTGTACACATCCGTAAAGACGTTCTCCTAGTGCTCATAAAAATACAATGGCCAGTCCCAGGGGTCGCTCGCGACCCAATCCTGAGGTTCCTCCTCGTTCCCAGGAGGAAACAGAAAACCCTGGTCGGCGAAAGTCATCTCCATGTTGCCCCCTCCCGTTTGATGTTCCATTTGATTCTGCACATCCCAAGAAATTTCCAGGATGCACGACAAACTACTCGTCTCATTTGAGGAACTTCCCGAGGACTGTGTGGACTCGCTCGAAATGTCGACCCAGTCATTATCACCCATAGCACCTGAAAATCAGAGGAAAAAGATGAGCTTGACATCAATGCCAGAACCATCCTTCCACCGCTAAACAAGCGAAAGGACGCTGGGAAACGATGATTGTATCCCCAACCAGAACCCTCACTGAGGTGTATCAACGGGTAAGAACCGCAAATAAAGCTCTAAGCCCTAATGAGCAGTCTATGACACACCACGAGGCCCCCGAGGAGACCCCACGGCGACTCCGACGATTCTAAACTACAGAAACACCGTCTACCGCCAATCCTCTCCAATAATATCCTTGCAAATGGAACCCTAAGTACTAACCGCATGCATCTCTAGAAAGTAAATAGAAAAAATGCGAACTACTGAGAGCGAACAACAAATGAAGGATTAGAAACTTACCAGTTAATAGTAGAAGAAAGGATAGAAGTAAGCTGCTGCGAGCAGGAAAATTCAAACAAACAATGGTGGCCGACAGTCGAGCTAATATGAGTAGTTGAGAGAGAAGACAAAAAATACTAAATGCCATGTTCCTCTTGTATTTATAGCTGAAATAATCCGCGCGTATAAGACACGCGCCTGGGAAACCCTAGGGTCGTCATCATTACACTCTAGCCCTAGGTCATCATTGCGCCTCTTTGCCATCACGCTTCTTAAAACATGCTACCTCTCCAAATTCAAAGGTCTTGACGACCAACTCCTCATATCCCCGTGAGAAAGGCGCAACGGACAATGCCTATTTACCCATCAGACATGTATGTTCCTCGAGCAAGTGTTAAAGTCATCACTCCTATACCCAGAAGCAACGACTTGGGGGCTATTATTCTGGATTAGCCCGACGGCTTGAATGGGCCCAGTCTAGACCTTTCCTTTAGTATGTTCACATGCTCGTAACTCAAATTGCCCGCTATCCGTAGGGCAATATCAATCATCTAGCCTCCTAAGCCAGCACTGTCCTAGGATGACCGACGAGCATCCTCTCAGCCTTCCCGACATCAACATCATACAGACCACCAGGAACCGACCAGAGAGATGCCCATAACTGGCCCCTTCCTCGGGACCAACAGCTAGTTACAGGCACATCTTCCCAGTTTGACCAAGTCCTGGCAGTTACCTGATTTCACAAACCCGCATATCCAGGCATGAAATCAGGAACCAATGGCCACGTGCTAGGGGAATTATATATACCCTCACACATGTGGGGGACAGGTATCGAATATTCATTATTCACTACCTAATACTTTGCTTGTATATCCTTGTTCCCGCTCTTACTTAATCGTCAGAGTGCCTTGCAGGTACAACCCCCGTTTTCTCCTCGACATCACAGCCCGACTACAGATCATCTTCCAGCCACTTCTCAGGTTCTAATTAACCGGTAAGATCAGGGTAGGACTTCCATTTGCCATAGTTTTTGCTTAATTTTTTAAAACAATTTTTTTTGTAAAAGTTTTCTTTGGGTATCTATTCACCCCTCTATAGATAATTTATCATCATCTAACAAGTTACATCAAAAGCCCAGTTGATTCAATGTGCTTCAAAAACGCTTATTAGGTAATGGCTACCGAACCTAAAGGGGTGTATAATAGAGCGCCCGTATTCATCAGTGAAACTTTGGTTATTGGAAAGTTTGTATGTGTATTCAAATTAATTCATATAATAAGGGTGTGTGAGACGTTATTGTCAATAGTCCAACAGAAATTTTGTAACCGTAGATGGTGTCACCATACCCAAACTGAAATACAAAGGAGTGGCGATGATAAGAAAAAATGGGGTTATGATTGGAAAGCACGAAACATTCTCATATCCTCTCTTGGTGTTGATGAATTTTATCGTGTTTTCCATTGTGAAACCACTAAATTTATGTGAGATGCATTGCAAGTTTCCCATGAGGGAACCAATTAATTCAAACAAGCTAGAATCAATATACTAAATCAAGAGTTTAAATTCTTTCACATGAAGCATGCTGAAACCATTGTCAAAATGCAAAAGAGGTTCACTTGTCTCATTAGTCGTTTGAATGCACTTGGAAAACTGATTTCCAATGAAATTGTTACTAATAAAGTTTTGAGGCGTCTTTCTAGGAATTGCCAACCAAAGGTCGAGCGATCAAGGAAGCTAATGATATCACAAGACTAGACCTTACTACATTGTTTGGTAAGCTTGAAGAACATGAGCAAGAACTTAATTGCTTAAAGAAACATGAGAAAAAGTATGAGAAAAAGATAAAGAAGTAGAAAGACAAGGATAAGGAGGTATAAAAGAAGTCCATTGCTCTAAAGGCTTCTAGTTCGAGGTCTTCAATAAAAGAACAAAGTGATAGTGAAACAAGTCATGATGAAAACTCAGATGATGAAGAAATGGAGATTTTTGTTGAAAAGGATCTAAATAGCCCAAGTAAATCTCTTCTAAATTTTATTTGTCACTATTGTTGTGTTAAAGGTCATATTGTTGCTAAATTCAAAATTAAGAAGTTTTTAGTTGCTAAAGGTGGTTATCAATGGTTGCC
This sequence comes from Vicia faba, assembly GCA_948472305.1. Classification (NCBI taxonomy): domain Eukaryota; kingdom Viridiplantae; phylum Streptophyta; class Magnoliopsida; order Fabales; family Fabaceae; genus Vicia; species Vicia faba. The sequence continues at coordinate 460,430,334 of OX451738.1, forward strand.
TAAATGAAACCAAGGTTTCACTTATCCTCAAGGACTCAATGAAGATTGGGTACCTAGTTTATTTTGTTGATTTTGCAGGAAAAATATATTGATCCTATGAAGAGAATATGGATTCTCATTTATGGTAGATCAAGGGATATGACGGGTGACATCTCTAACTTCATTGACTTTGTGGCAATGAAGAAGGATGTTGTGACCTAGAAAGCATCAACAAGTATACCTAAATTGGTAAAAGTTATATAAGTTACTTTTAATGAATATTATCTGAGAAATAACAAAAAAAGGTATCATGTTTCATGTTGTAGGTGTATCTTTAATAAGACATATTCAATGATGCTGAAGAAGGAATTGATCAACCCGGATCGGTGAAACATGAGGAGGAGCAATATAACTATCATGAAATGGACAAAGATGAAAGGTCAATCAAAATAAATTATTGTCAAATAAATGGCCTTCTTGGATTCATTACAAGTCATAGTTTTGGGTACTTTGTCAAAGTGAAAAATGGTAAGATCGTGGGTGTCTAAAGCTTTTGTGGCACATTGTTGCATTTGTTTTAACTTTCGTTCGAAAGTTCTTTGTGAAATGCAAAATGCACCCTCTATCATATTAAATGGTGAGGTAGTATCGTTTCAATTTTTCACTTTGTAAGTAAGTCTTCTCTTTTGCCTTTTTATTGTTCAAATGTATGTGATATATGTTATGAGGGCTCATTTCCAAAAATTTCTAATTGGCAACCATTGTGTGTTTTTATATGTTTATAGTGATCTCATTCTAATTCAGCACATAAATATCTTAACATTCTTTGTGTGCATATGTTTATGTGCTGCTTATTGCCATCAAATCATGAAAAATAATCATTTACATGTACATTTTATAACCATTCATGCATGTGTTAAAGTGTGTCACTCAAAACCAACCCAAAATCTTGTTTCTCAACATAACATTGATTTTGGTGTATCATGTGTCGACGCATGATATGTATAGGTCGACACATATTTCAAAACTTAAATTGGTTCTTTTTCAGTTTAGCATGTTCGACACTAAAATTGAATGTGTCGACTCATCAATTAAAATTTTAATTTCCTTCAAATTTGGTTTAGTATGTGTCGACACATGGGTCTTATGCATTGACACATGAGTCTGCATAAGTTGACAGGCACGTTTTAATTGAGCAATTTCTCAAATTTTGGTTTATCTATTCACATTCTTCTTTGTCTCATTCATGCACTCATCTTAAAACTTCTCAAAATTCAAATTGTCTCTTGATACAACTTAACACGCGCATTTAATCCTCCACTAAGCTTCTTTAATCTCCCACTACAAATGATTTGACTTCTCCTTTTCCAACAAATCATTAAAACTCCACCAAAATCCCTCTTCTATAAAATCCTTCACTTTCTCAAACATGCCCATATCCTATTAATGAATTTGAATTCATCTGGTGTTGCATTATCATTTTTGTACGTTGTTGCATCATTATCTAGCATTTGGGGTTTGTGGGTAGTCAAAAATATCTCAAACAACAAGTTGTTTCATTCAGAATTTTCATCAAACACCTTATGTGCAAGCTAAGTTTTCAAATTTCACCACGCCTCCAAGAGTTACAAAGAGCAAAGGGGATGACAAGGTCAAGGAAAACGCTCCTTCATTACACGAACCTAAAAACATTCTTTCTTTGATTGATGTTAAGGATGTCTCCTTCTTTGATGAAAAGTGAAAAAATAGACTTGCGGTAAAACAACATGTGTACAACCTAAGTGTGGTTGAGGAACTTAATATTCCTGAAGTGTTAGATCGTATTGAGCATCAAGTAATCAACTATTTTCTACAGTTGTCGCAGGATTACAATGAGGACCTCATTCGAGTTTTCTACGTCGGATTGCACAATCATCATGGAAGTGAGTTTATGTTCAAAATGGGAGGTAGTGATTATCAGTTTACTAATAACATGTGGAAATATTTGTTTGGTATTACGATAAGTGATGATGATGGACTCTAATGGCCTAAGATAACATACACGAATATTCATGACGAATTTAGTTGGAGAACTCACTTGAATGAATTGTTAAAAGCTCCCCAAGCTGATAACAATTATGAGAACATTACAATTGGCCAACTGAAATAGCTCCCTCGCATCTTGTATTGGATTGTATCTCATATATTATGTCCAAAGAATAGTGGACATTCAATAATTGACCAAAGGGAGGTTCACATAATTTACCTACTTTTTCATGAAATCAAGATCAATTGGGAAAATTACTTTGTCACTTGCATGTTCACCATAAAGAAAGCTAATAAAGCATCTTATTTTGGCATGCTTCCATGATTTCCATGATTCTCAACTCCTTCAATATTGATGTTCTGAATCTTATTTTCACCTCTCTAGGAACTTCTCAATAATTCAATCAAAATTCCTTAACTCATATGAGGTACTTTTGGGATAAGGTCTCAAATGCGTATTTCCTTCATTTGGCGGGTACTCACAAAAAGATCTTTAATTTGTATAATCCTACTGAATTTGAGGTTAACACGGATGCTCCCATGATTAATGAACAACCTATTGGTGACATTAATCATGAGGATAAGAACATAACATATGTTGATTATGAGCAAGAGGATGCTTGGATGAATGTTGATGCCGATCAAGAATGGAGGCAATGGCCACAAGACAGTTGGCCACAACAAAGTGATGGGTGTTGTACCCCAAAATTTTCCCTCTCATGTTTTCTAGGGTCTTCCCCTACATGATTGACCATAAACCCTTGCCTAAGAAAAAAAATGAAAATTTTTAAATGGTGTTTTAAATACCTTTAGATTGGCATTCTGAAAGACCCTTCGATTGGTATTCTGAAGGAGCTTTTCGATTGGCATGGACAATGCTCTTTGATTAGCATTGCAGCCAAACCTTTCGATTGATTTTCCAAATGCTTCGATTGGCATGGTGGCCAAACCCTTCGAATGGCATGGACACAAGGCCTTTCGATTGGCCTCATGATAAGCCTTTCGATTGGCATTGTGTCAAGGCCTTTGATTGGCATTCTGAAAGACTCTTTCGTTTGACCCTGGGCCAAGCCTTTCGATTGGCATGGCAAGGGATCCTTCGATTTGGCATTGTGTCAAGGCAGCTTCAATTGGCATGGTAATAGTGTCCTTCGATTGGCATTTTAACAAGGCCTCTGATTGGTATGGACAGAGGCCCTTCGATTGGAATTCACAAAAGTCCATTCAAAGGAGCTTCATCAGAGACGTTTGAAGGAGTTGAATCAATGCCATTCGAAGGAGGCCATCAGCCTATTCGAAAGAAGGCATTCAAAGGCCAGTTACCTATCATTCAAAATTCAAAAAAAAAGACAATATCCCATGTGTTTAGCCAATGTTACAAATTCCTATTCATGGCTTTAAAACACAATCAAGATTGTTTAAACCTTTTCCTTCTTGTCCCCTCTACCCCCTCTATATAAAGAGATCACAAGTGTTGCAAGAAGGGAAGGAGAACGAAAAAAACATTGGAGAGACACTGCCCCAAAATCCATCAAAAGTTGTCAGAATTTTCTAAGCCAAAGCCACTCTTCAACAAAAGTAGCCAAGCCCAGAAGCCCCAGATCGAAGGTGCCTACATCCAAGAAGTGCCCAAATCGAAGTTTCAATCTACTGGTAAGAGAGGGTAAATTGTCCAACCTTGTATTTGCATTACACATCTATACTTGTTGTTACCTTCGATTTGAAATCCTAGACAGGATCAAAGGGCCTGGGTTTGGCACACAAGTCATGTTTTTTGTTTGCTAACATTTGCTGCAGACATAGCCTGAAAAGACCCGGCGCGCACAGGACCGAAGGACCTGGGTTTCGATACCCAGGTCATGCGTTTTATTTCACTAACATACTTTTGCAGGTATAGCATCCCCGATCGAAGGAGATACCTTCCCTGGATCGAAGCCTTAGCTTCCTGAATCGAAGAAGGAAACTCACTAGCCCAATCGAAAAAAGGCCTCTCTCCTGAATCGAAGAGGCCATATCTCTTCCCCATTGGATCGAACTCCCCCCTTTTTTCACCCCAATCAAAGGACGTCTCTTTGTACTCTTATTTTGCTTTTGGTTCTTTTCTTTATTTTTTTTAGTGGACTTTTTATCTTTTAATTAACATTAAATCAAAAAATCACAAAAATATAGGCTAATTGTTTTTCCAACTAAATTAATTTTGTAAATGAATTAATTAATTATTTTAACATTTTTTCTTAAAATTAAAATTAAATGGACTTAGGCTTTGTTTTCTTTTAAACCAAAAACAACCAAAAAGATTTCTTTTCTTTAGGATTTTTTAGACGTCTTTTCTATTTCATGCGTGTTTATTTAATTCCATATTTTTTACCATTATTGTATCTGCCTACCGGATGTAATAGATAAAATTAAGATATTTACTGCTTTATTCTCTGTTATCCTTGTATAATGTAAATCCCCTCCCCGAAGCATTGTAATAGTGTAGTGCCTCTATTTTCTGCATTTTCTTTTTACTGCTTTTCATATTAACTGCTAGTAACTAGACATGTATGACAAAGACTGAAATCAAACGCTAGCAAACTTAATAAAAAGACAAAAAATAACTGAAACATAACACACTTGCACACAAGCACCTCTAAGGTATGCCCACTTTGGTTGCCGTTAAAAAATAGTCATGAGGCAGGAATGCTTTAGCAAAGACCCATAAAATCAAAAGATCATAGTCCCTCGATGACCCTACAGTTTCCTTCTCGGTAAATGATCTAGTCCCTAAAACAGAATTGCTAAAGCCTCTCCATAATTGCCTTCGTGACTGTAAAATGTCCCTTCGATTGTCCCTCAACATTCGATGATAAAGCTACCTACTCACTAATAGTAGGATAGTATTGCCTAAAGGAAAAGAGGAAAAGAACGACCCTTTTCGAGTAACAAAGTAGATAGTTGTTAGAAGTTTGCTCAAAAAAAAAATTTTTTCACTTACACAAAATCTATTTTTTAAAACACTTTGCATACGTTCTCTACTATCCCGAGAAACATTACAAAGTTCGTCGTACTAAAGCATTTTCAAAACATTTTCAAACACAAAGCACAAAAGCATCTTGAAAAATGAGCAAACCTCTAAGAGCCCGTGGAAAACCACTGATAGAAAGGGTGCTAACACCTTCCCTTTCCATAATCTACCCCCCTTACTCAGAAAAAATCTCGAAAAGGTCTTTTTCTATTCTTTTCACTCTTTTCTTTGTTGGATAAAAGAAAAGACGGTGGCGACTCTTGCTTACCGCACATTTGCGAACAAAAAATGTAAAAACCAGTATATAACAGTCGGTTCTGCCACCGTATCACAATGGGTATAGAGAGTATAATAGTGGTTACCAAGGGCAAGGATATAACTCTCAAGCAAATGAATTTGGAACTGCATCGGGCAACGAGTCAGCCTTAATGGCTATGCTTCAAAATATGCAGCTCAAGCAGGATGAGCGATATGAGGAAGAAGTACTTTAGAGAAAAAATTTTGAGGCTTCTCAAGATGAAAGGTTCAGACTTGTTGAGGAACACTTGACATCACAAGATTCAAATTTTGATGTCTTTGCCTCTCATGCTTCTATGCAGTTTTCTGCTATATGCAATGACATAAGTACCAACAATGCTGATATTCATACCAGAATTAACAGCATGATGACTCTTGGTATTTAGAATCATGAAGAGATCTTGGAATTCTATTAATATATGTGTATCTCTATGGATCATGGTGGAAGACCATTTCATAGAGTACACAGGGGTCGTTGGAGTGTGGTGCCTTTAGTTCTTGTTGGTTCATGCATTTGAGATCATGTATTTTGTTTCTTGTATTTTATGTCATTTTCTTCGCTTGTTTGTTTTTTTATTATTATGAATTAGTAACTATGTCACTTCTTTGAAGTGCAAACAATGTTAAATGTTTTAATTTGTGTTTATGACAATTTCCAACAATTTTACTTTAATGTTGTGTGTTGTTGTCTTGTTATTTATATTTATATCTTTACGTCACTCCATGTATATGGGTATATCTTAGTGCGTTTTCTTACTTTTACAAAATGCATTTATGTGGTATATTAGTATTTGTATAATATATGATACTTCTCATGTCTTTATTTGTCTCTTTTTAATATTGTCAAAGGGGAGATAAAAATATGCAGAGATGAAGTTAGGATGCACATATTCAGGGGGAGCCTTCATGAAGGCACGAAAAGCATCATCGCAAGTTTTTAAGTTTTCCCATCATCAAAAAGGTGGAGTATGTGAGTGCATTATCCTCTTAGATAGATGTTTTTCATGATGTCAAAACAAGGATAGTTTTAGCTTTTCTGTATATTGAACGGTTTCTCTAAGTCATTTTGTGCAACCTTGCATTAGGGATCTTAGAATCATCTAGAACATGTTTGAAAAGGTTGTCAATAGGTATCTTGCACTAAAAATCAATTTCTGCATAAAATCAGTTACATGTGTCGACACATCTGTGCTATGCATCGACACATGTGGATCAATAATAAACCATGTAGGCTCTATAGCTATGTGTCGACACATCCTT